>CM040239.1:131797096-131997096 GCA_022545495.1 Chrysanthemum lavandulifolium
CAACATAAAAATAGGAATTAAGACAAGAGCTATTTTGACAGTTATAAAGAAATTTATGTAAACTAACAATTTAAAAGATCAACCAAGCTGTTTTAAGGATTAAATACACTTAATTACTACTAATGAACACTAAGAACAAGAAATTACAACAACTAATCAACCACAATAGTGAAATGCAAAATTACTTAAAAGGCTTACAATAGCTTCCAAGCTCCAAACTGAAAACCAAGATCAATGAACACCCCTATAAACACCAATAAGCTACTAACCCAAGGCCATCCATTATATACCCCGCCCATTGTGAACACTTCCATGGAACCCTTTTTATTTTCAAGTATTTAATTGGTATTTTGTGATTTTCTATTTTGACTCTCAACTAAATTTTAAGATAACTAAAAGCTTCAATGAGCTTTCTAGGAGCTTAAGTGACCTATTCTAGTCCATACAAACTCTCGAAAACAACATTTGATCCAACTTGAGATTTTGCATAAATATGAGAAATTGCATAAACTGAAATACACTTTGATACTTGAATTAAAGTTTCACAGAGGCTTTATTATAACATAATAACTTGAAATACAAAGTTTTAAGCTTAAAACATAAATGAAATTGAAAATTAACTAAAGCGACTTGAAAATAAATATTACACTAGATAACTCTTTTCTCCAATGCATCTCTATCTCTTATAGACTTTTCATCATCTCGAGGTACTGAATCTATCCCACCAAATTTGAGCCCTTGGATCACTAGAAATAATCAGAACCGTACATCTAGCTTTTTGGCGCCAATTTTTCTTCAAAGCAGTTTTAAGCTTTAATGAGGTTTGGTTGAGATAATTAAAGAATTTGGAGTGTAGAGGAGTTGGAGGGGACATGGAATGGGAGGGTTGAATTGGAGTGAAAACCACTCTGGTTTTGGAGTTTCGGTGGTGAAGAGGAGATGCTCTGATGCATCTGGTATTAGGCGCGTGTTTCTTGGATTTGACTTTCATTTGACCGGGGATAAATAATAAAAAGGGGGTCCAAAATAGATATGGCTGGGTCAAAAAGAGTTGTGGACTGGGGGGGTCAAGGTTCAAGGGTCAAAGGCAGTTGTGTTTGGGCTTGTTTTTGGATTGGGCTTGGATTATTTATAAGGATCCGGTTGGTTTAAGTAATAAACAAGGACCAAAAGTGCAATTTTGCCAAACTTCAAGGACTGATCTTGCAACTTTTCCAAACTTCTCACAAGGACCAATTATGACCAATATTGATAAAACAAGAACCCTTTTGCATAAAATCCATTTTCAAAGGTCCAAGGACTAAATTTGCAAATTTCCAAAGTTTAAGGACCTTTCGCCAATTGACCAAAGAATCATTCAAGGATCATTTTAAACAACTTAGAATACTTGAGGACCTTGAATGATAAATTTCCACATTTTGAATTTCGAGGACTAGATTTGACAAATTTTAAAACTTGGGGACTAAAGCGCCAATTTTGCAAACTTTATACATTTTCATCGATTTTGATATTTTGCATTTAAAACACATAAAACACTGATTTGTGATAATTTGATCATTTTGATGTGTTTCTGAGCATTTTCAGATGATTTTTGCAGTTTAGATTACACAAAAATGATGAGTATTTGGACACTCATCAGTCGACGTGCTAAAGAAAAGAATTTTTGTGCACATCGACCGGTTTTTCAAAGGTATCCGTCAATCCATTTCCTGGACCAAGGTTGATTCAAGGTGTGAATCGCCCCATCGTTTTTGTCCAGTTGTCACATGTTTGATCTATTGGATAGATCTCACATGCCACCTACCAAGAGCTTGTTTGATGTTGGCTCTAGAAGGTTTTCCATCTTCATTATGAATATGTGAACATATCACTCAGATGTTCTGTCAATACCACAAGGATAATGCGTAGGACTCTTAAGATATATTCTCACTTTCCACATTGTGTGAAATAGTGAGTCTTCATTGATTGTGTCCTAGTGAGATTCATTGATGATCTCGTGGCTCTAGACTCAATAGTGCACATTTAGTTCCTATGCCAGAGACTAGAGAGAGGGTCTCCTTCTTCAATATCAACAATCTCTAAGAGAAAGTCGATAGATAATGTAGGTTCCCTGTGAAAATGAAGCAATTCCCTTTAATAGGAACTTGAGTAGCTTGGGAAGTTATAGTGCAGTGCGTCACTGGGTCCATGACGTCTTGTCTTCAATACCGGTGTTACCTTAGTAACCACCAGTAGCATATGAATTGAACCCGGTTTCTGCCCTAAGGTTGAAATAATGGAGGGCTATTTCTTTTCACCCTTTTCTCATTCAATTCTTTTTCATTCTTCAACCCCTTCAGTGCTTACCGAGATTTCATTACTAGAACCTTGTTGGGTTTATTCCAATTCTAGCTCTATCTCAGTCCGCACTCTTCCCATTTCTCACTTTTCTCCTTTTTTCATCATACCTAAGGACTTCTACACTATCTAGTGGATTGTCCCTGGGTAGATCCCTTTGGCTATGGCTGGATCGTGGGAATGAATACCTAACCTAACCATCCTTATATCTCCGTGCATGAAGTATATTTGGTCGGTCTTTTGGTATTGTTCTTCTGCCATAGGAACCAATTGAAAATCATTTGAAAATCAATCCAGGTACTTGTGATACAAGATCAAAACATTTTGTACCTGAATTATTTTTGATATTTTAGAAAAACCTCCCCCTCAACATGTGCATCATAGATTTGAAATTGCTTTAGCACATGGAGGCAAGAGGACTTGAGAATCTCAGATTAAGAATAAATAATTCACTTCTTTGATCAACATTTTCTAAAGATATCGACATCACTTTCCCGATCAAAATTAGTATTTTAAATACTTAGTTAAAGATATTTTGGGAAAGGATGTGGTTTTCTAAAAGTTGCTCCCCCTCAATATGTGCATCGAGATTCGAAAGAGTTTTGCACATATTAGTGGGAACATGCACTTTAAGACAAATCAATCACGTTTTAATCCCTTATGGATTAAGATAAATGCTCCCCCTTAACATATGTTTGGAAAACTTGAGAACATTTGGCATATGTAGGGAGGAGATCTTGCTCATCAATTTCAAAACCATTTGTCGAATTATCAGTTTAAATCCAATTTAAATCACAAATTCTCCCCCGATCACAATTTTCAAATCCATTGAGATTTGTGATCTTTATTGATTTGAATTGGTTTTGAAAGATTTTGAGGAGAATTGTGACTTGCGTTTAACACTTTTAACTGATAAGGATCAAATTCTGAGACTTTAAACTCCAATGATTAAACATGCTTAAGTATCTTATGAAAACACAACAGCCTAGGTCTGGATCCAATAGTACAAAAACATTGTTCTTTTTTATTATCCAAAATTAGACCTTGCTCGATTACGTGCCAATTGTTTGAAAAATAACTTTTTGATTTGATTGAAATCATTCTCCCCCTCAATCAATGACATTAGTTGTTGATTGAGTGTTAGAGATTTTGACAAATGATAAGTCCAGACGATTTTCAAAAATATAGTCCGAGTTATTTTCAAAGCAATTTTGTTTTCATTAGATGACAAATATTTTCGTAAGAATATTTAGAAGGAAAATATTTGTGATGGAAACATTTGTCTTTTGGCGACAAACATTGGTTTTAGAATCGAGCATGAAGATTTAAAATTAATTTAAGCATGGCTCTATTCTTTCTTTTAAAGTCGGTTATCGCCGATATGACAATAAACTATCATTTTCTCCATCCCATTTTTTTAAAGTTTTATGTACAATCGAACTTCATCTAAAGACCCGTGCCATTCTTTGAATGACAAATCAAAGTCCGTAGATGTTATCGAAGAACATAAGTAGATGGAAAAATAATATTTTTGGGCTTTTTTAAAGATTTTCTGATTTTTTATGGATTTTTGAAATTTTATATTTTTCAATTTTCTTTTTGTGGGTTTTATAATTTTGTATTTTTCTTTTTGAATAATTACGTAAAAGAGATGGATGAAGAAAAACCATTACTCCTCGTCTTCCTCTTGAGTGTTTGAGTGTTTCCGGTTGTAGACTTTTTAGACCAAGTCGTGGAAGGATAAACTCAAAACGTTCTCTAGGAAGAGCTTTGGTGAAGATGTCTACTAACTGATATTCAGTCTTCACAAAATATAGTTCGACCACACCATTCTCCACTTGCTCCCTGATGAAGTGATGTCGAATGTCGATATGCTTTGCTCTTGAATGTTGAACGTTGTTGCATGAGAGAGCAATGGCACTCTTGTTATCACAGTACAGAGGAATTTTGTTGAATTCAAAGCCATAGTCTGACAATTGGGATCTCATCCATAGGATTTGAGCACAACAAGATGACATGGCTATGTATTCTACCTCTGTAGAGGTTATTGAGGTACTCATTTGTTTCTTTGAAGACCACTCACAAGCTTATCACCCAAAAACCGAGCACCTCCGACGTGCTTCGACGTGTATCTTGACACCGCATGGTCAAGATCCTGCATAGGTCGTTAGTGACATACCGGTGTCCTTCGGTACCAAAGTCCCATGTTGATGGTTCCTTGGAGATACCGAAGACCCGCTTAACCGCTTCAAGGTGCTTTTGGTAGGCTTAGCTCGGTATCTAGCACACATGCATACATCGAATATAATGTCGGTCTGTATCGGTAAGGTACATTAGGGATCCAATCATACTACGATATTTAGTTTGGTCAATCATGATCCCCGAGTGGTCCTCATCTAGTTTAGTACGCTCCACCATGGGAGTGTCAACGGGTCACAAGAATCAAATCCAAATTTCTTTAAGATTTCATTAGCATATTTAGATTGATTGATAAAATGCCTCCGGACTTTGTGAAATTTGTAATCCCAAGAAAATGACATTTGTCCCATCATTGACATTTGAAATTTGGAGCCCATCTCCTTAGAAAACGGTCACATTCATTGGGGTCAATCGAGGCAAAATAATATCATCAACATAGATTTGAACATGAATTAAGTGTTTGCTCGACTTTTCGGTGAACAATGTCGGATCAACTGTTCCTTTGTTGAATCCATTAGATAGAAGAAACTTTGATAGCGTGTCGTACCATGCCTTGGAGCTTGCTTCAAACCGTAGAGGGCCTTCTTCAAGCGATAGACATGAGTAGGATGCTGGATTCACAAAACCTTCGAGTTGGTCGACGTATACAACCTCTTTCAGATATCCGTTAAGAAAAGCAGTCTTTACATCCATCTGATAGACTACCATGATCTTACTAGCAGCGTTAGCTAAGAAGATTATGATTGCCTCGATACGTGCAACTGGAGAAAATGATTCTTCAAAGTCAATACCTTCCTCTTGACGGTATCCTTTCGCAACCAGTCGAGCCTTGTGCTTTAGCACATCACCATGCTTATCAAGTTTTACTTTGAAGATCCATTTTAGAGCAATGATCATAGCACAGTCAGGAGCAGGTACTAATTCCCATACATCTAGTCGATCAAACTCATGAATTTCTTCTTGCATGGCATTGAACCATTGTCTTCATCATGGTCGTTTTAACATCTTTGGTTCGACCTTAGATAGTACGGAGTTGAAGAAGCACCACAAGGCATCAATTGCAAGTTGTTTACGAGTGGATATTGGACGAGAAGGGTTTCCAATGATGTTGTCCAATGGATGGTCATGTGTCCATTTTCTAAGGTGTTCGTGTGGTTGTTGTTGAGGGACCAAGTAGCGAGTTTGGATCTCCGATGAAGATGGTTCAAGTTGGTTCAGAGCAAATATGTTCTCAAATGGAGCATCTTCGGAGTAGCAAAGGGTTATCTCCATCATAGTTGCGTAAACATTTCCATGATGTACACTCGATGATTGAGGATTTGATGATGATGATGAGTGATCCGCAGAGGCGCTTCTTGACTCAAGTGACACGTAAACCAAGGGTTATCTACGTTGATTGGGTTAGGGGCGCCACTGTTGATGGATTAGACCGATCATTAGCAATAGGCTCATAGTATTCATCAAACATCGGATCAAACAATTTCTTCAAATCATCTTCGTAAGGAGGTACATATGGAACTACGGTGAGGGTTTTGTACAAGAGAAGAACTAATGGGACTACTTAATGAATGTTGAGATGCGGGTCCGAACTTGATTGTCCCGGAGCCATTTGCCCGCATGACTCATCGAACGTGACGTGAATTGTTTCCATGATATCTCGAGTTCTTTTGTTGTAGATTCGGTAACCCTTCTTGTTTGGTGCATAACCCACAAAAACTCCAATGTCCGCCTTAGCTCTTAATTTACCTAAATCTTGACCATCATTCGTTGGATAGCACAAAGCACCGAACACACGAAGGAAGGAGAGATAAGTTTTTCGTTTGTGGACAAGTTCTTATGGGGTTTTTCCATGAGTGGTGTGTATAAGGGAACGATTTTGGGTATAGCAAGCAGTGGCAATGGCTTCAGCCAAGAGAAACATTGGAACGTTTGAGTAAATTAGCATTGTTCTTGCAGCTTCCACAAGGGTCCGATTTCGTCTTTCAACTACACCGTTCTGTTAAGGAGTACGTGGAACACTTCTTTGATGGCTGATTCGAATGATTTCATAAACCGACTTAGTTCTTTGTTAACAAACTCGGCCCATTGTCCATTCGAATAATTCTAACAGTCTTGTTAAGTCGAACTCGCGGTTGTTTGATAAGTTTGATGATGACATCCGAGTTTCATCCTTTGTCCTCAAAAACTTAACCCAAGTAAATCGAGAGTAGTCATCAACAACGACTAACACATATTTCTTCCCATTTATCGTTTGCACTCTCATGGGTCCGCATAAATCCATATGAAGAGTATGAAGAACTTCCATAACCGAGTTTTGTGTTTGGGTTTGTGGGCATATTTCTTGCTTTTTCCCAATTGGCATGTCGAACAAAGATGATCTTTTCATACTTTAATCTGGGTAAACCTCTTACGAGGTCCTTTCTAGAAAAATCATTTATGGTTCCAAGTTCAAGTGATTGAGACGACGATGCCATAACCATGACTTTGTTTTAGAGGCTTTAGATAACAAGCGATTGGAGAAGACTTCATCATATCTTCGATAGAGATGGTGTATAAGTTTGTTCCACGTGTTCCTCTTAAAAGTTCCACACCATCAAGTTCTCTAAAAAGACAAGTATGTTTTCTAAGGCCACATCTAGATCAGAATCCCAGAATTGACCGACATAAAACAAATTATGACCAAGACCTTCAACATAATATACCCGGTAAATTACAGTATCACCAACCACATAATCTCCATAACCTATAATTGCTCCAAAATGGTCGTTTTCGAATCTAACAGTCCCTATAAATTTACTCACGAAGTTCATGAGTCATGAGCGATCTCCAATATATGCTTGGAACAACTGAGTCCATGTACCACGTAACGATTTGAACGACCGCAGTTGAACACATACAAGAATGGATGACTGGAAAATTGGGATCCCCATGCAAGAATGGGTTCCACTTGGTTAGTAAATGTGATTGGAGTACCCACATCAGAAGTAGCAACAATGATATCATTAGAGGTAGATGTCGGGCTAGTAGTAACAGTAGATCTATTCAAAGTATGTTCACTTCTTAAAGGTATAGTTCTACCAGTAGGCATCCATTTCCTAATGGGCATTGATCTAGATAATTTAGGGCACAACTCATTAAGATTGAATTTACGGCCAGTAGGTATCCAATGATAACCTACATTACTAAATTTTCTTCCTGTTGGTTTCCAATGTTTTCTAGCCCTCTTCCACCTTGGTCTTCTGACCTTCTTATCCTGTTTTCTAGTGTTAACATTTTTTACCGGAGATTTGACAGAATTACTCACATCATTCACAGCACATTCATGATTAATACCATAAATCAAACATTCATTACATGTTTTGCAAGTAGTAGCGTAATTTGAATTAATTACAAGACGCTTATAGCTAATACTAGAATCAACACGATTCGTCTTATTCAACACAAACTTATTGTTCCTAGGGTGGTCTTCTACTTTCTTCCATTGATCACTCTTAGCTTTGAGGTCCTATCTTGCTTTGTATTGCCCGGAGGCTTTGACCCGCTTGCTTTAGTATCACCGATTACTCTGTAGAGGAATGATGGGAACATTAGTTGGTTTTGCTACTTTTGCATTCCCGATCTAGAAGTGCTAGGGGATCAAGTACTTGCAGCACATCAAAGTTCACATGCTTGACTTTTAGCACGTAACAAGGCATATCATGGGTTGCATGCTTAACACTAGGCATAGAGCAAGGCATAACGACTTTATCTTTCTTACAAAAGGATTTAGGACATGTTGCTCTTAAACATTCTAAAAGTTCCTGAGATCGTTTGGCATATAAGCATGCATACCTAACTTCACTATCAAGTGGTTTATTTATGCTATCCTCTTCGACAATCTCACGGAGACATTCTAGACTATCCTTAAGGTACGAAAGATATTCTTGAAACACAAGTTCGTTATTTCTAAGATGAGGAGGAATATATTTTACAACACAACATACTTAGAATCCGCAGATGCCTTTGATATAACATTCTCATCACGCACAAGTGGCATTTTCCCTTTACCCGACTCTTCTTGATTCTCAATTTCCTTTTGTAAAGAAGTTATTTTTCATTGTTCTTGTCACGAGTGACTTTCATTGAATCATATAACTCTTTGAAGTGTCGTTTAACCTTTTCATTTTCTTCTAGAAAACTCTCATTTTCTTGTTGTAATACATTAATGATGTTTTGAAGATGAAAGTTTTGAGAATACTGAGAATCTAAAGGAGGAGGCATTTGGGAGCCATTCACATTGTTCTTTTCACCCTTTAATTGTGAAATTTGGGTTTTCAACCTTCTGATCGTGTTACAGTGAGCTCGAATATGTTCGTCACGTTTGTTTATTTCAAAAACTGCATCAAACTCAGGAACATCCGAGGATGTCTTGATATTTGAGGTTTTAACATTTTCTTTGAGATGTTGATATTTTAGTTGCAAATTAAAATGTTCAACTTCCAGTTTAGAATAATGTTTTACCAAATTATCATGATCATCCTGTTCTACTTTATCATGCAATTTTGAATTTGTGGTTTCAAGCTCAATGACACGATCATGGGAAACTTTTAATGCAACAGTTAATTCATGAAATTGAGACGCAGTAATAGAATAATTTGTAATGTGTAGAACACATCTTGAGCAACACATTGAGAGATCAAATTATCATTAATGATGTGCGATTCTTTATCTCAATTTCATTACTCTTAAGCTCACGCTCATACATACCGACCTCAAATTCCATATCATTAAACATCTTTTCATTTCTTTAATCTATGTGTCCATTCCCTTTTAAAAACTCTCAAATTGTTATTTAAGTTGTTTAAAGAAAGGCATGACCTCAGTTAAATAGCATTCTTTAGTTTGTTCAAAACCCCTTTCCCCTTTAGTTATCCCAGTGGTGTGATTCTCTTCTTACACATTTTCTCAAAATCAACAAATAGTTGGTAAACTACATAAAGGCTGATTAAGGTCTTGCTATTAGTGTTATGATTTCTAGGTACTAAATGCATTGGTGTATTTGGGGGATACACAATGGGTGGAGGCCATTTCCTACAAGGGGGATTCTTTTCGATAAAATCATCAGCCTTTTGCTTGTCCAGATCCTTTTTCTATAACATTTGTTCTAGGGGTCACTGGTCGAGGTCTAAACTTATTAAAGGCAATCCGCTTTTCCTTAGAATAATTTGGTGTTTTAAAGGTGATATTTTCTTTTATGCACAAAGGATTCTTAAGTTTATCATCCAATTTTTTTCTAGAGACTTCTTCTAATTTTCTATCTTCCTCAGAGCACTCAGCACAAGTGGGTTTCTGTCTAGGCTCAAGAATCTCATTGCCATTATAGATTACCTTTTGAGCTGCTTTAGCCTTACTACACGCCTTAGGATTTGGTTCATCTACAAGTGCAACACTATGCTTATCACTTAGAACTCTATGCTTAGTGATCGTGTGAGCAGTCTGAATGGTGTTCCCTTGTACGTACAATTTATTTTCATGTTTGTTCTTCAAAGTTTTTAGGTTGGAAAATTCATTTAAAAGTTTTGATTCCTTAGCATTGAATTCTTGTTTAAGTACTTTCACATTATCTTGAAGTTCTTGTTTTGTTTAATAGTTTTGTTAAGCTTTTCTTGTAAGGAATCCAACTCTTGTTTTAACATTTCTTCCCTAAAATTACTTTTTTCGATAATTGTACGATTTGGTTATCCATCTCCGCTCACGGTAGTCAATTCAAACTTAGCACGTTGTTCATATATAGCAACTTGTTCCTTATAGGCATTTAGTTCAGATGTTATAGAATCATCAGGGGCACATGCAGTGTATTCATCAAAAATATAGTCATCATTGACTGCAGAAGATGCATTACTTGGTACAATTTCACTTTCATTTTGTTTCACATATTGATCATATGGGACAACATTGATATTACCCATATTTTCAATATCCGATTCAATAATTTCAGTTGATTGTACCTTGTCGTGTATCTTTTGCACATCAACATCATCATATAGTTTTAATACCTCGATATGATTGATTCCTTGGAGGACTTGCCTTTTGTGGTTTGTAGAGACCATTGGTGAAATACTAGCCATGAAGATGGTCAGGCAAGAGGTTCATCATCGACATCGAGTCAAATGCATCACAATCCGCAACTTGAAATGCATTTGGATGATTGTGACCTATACCCCGTGACCGGTTGCTCATCCACATCCGCATCATAAGTTTTGGCATTTCCTCAAGAAGAAATAGCAATTCTTCCTCATCCAACATAGCTCCATTATCTTGAGCTTGTACCAAGAACATTTTGTCCTCAAGTACTCGCATTTTGTGGACATTTTGGAGATGTGAGTTCCTTGCAATATGTCCTTCACCACCATAATTGTAACATTTGATTGGCTTTCCTTGACCTTGAGTCATGTTCCTTCCTCGATTCGATTACCCACAAATCCTCCACCTACTCCAAGATTCCCATATCTAGCACCAACGCTCCAGACCCATTCCTTGTTCATTATGCATTCTGCCTTCCTTGCACATTTTGCACCACTACCTTTCCATCTCTAACCAGTAGCTTGATTGTGGGGATTGGATGTTGTTATGAGATTATTGTTGGTGTGTGGAGTGAAGTTCAATTTCGCCTAACCATTAGAGCCAATTGATTAACAAGATTTTCCATGAATGTGTCTCGAATCTCGAGGCTTATACCGGATCCGGAATGAGTTTGTGATTACCATTTCCAGTTGGTATGACTTGAGATGCTTTGGTGGTTATTCCTACATTAGTGTAGAATGCGGTTGAATCATTTGATGAGCTTGCATTTCCGTAATTATTCTTGAACTTTTCATGGATCATTCGCTCAAACACAACATGTTTCTCATTTTGGAGCAAATATGCATACAATTGTTCATAGTTGGTGTTCCTCAAACCTTTGTTTAGCTTGATCGCAGTGACAAATTTGTGCCATTCGGGATTCATGTTGTTCACAAACTTTGAATTGAGTGAATATTTGGCATTGTCATTTTGATATTCCTCATATCATTCACAAGCTTGTGGAATCTTACATGATATTCAAAGTGACACTTTTCCTGGATTCATCTTAAAGTTCTCAAAGTCATCATACAATGAGACTCTGCCTTCTTTAGTCAATTTAGAACCGTAGAGAAGCATCTTAACATTGTCCCATACTTCCTTAGCTTCAGTGTTGTGATTGATCAACTTGTAAATATCCTTAGGTAAACCCCGAGTATGATGTTTGAAGCCCCGATGTCAAGATCGTATCTCTTTTCTCCTTATCATTAAGTTCATCATACGCCTTTGGTCTATCCAATCCTAATATTATTGAACCATCGCAGCTAGGTTTCAAGAATGTCTTGGTAGTCTCAACTTGATATGGTCCTTCATCAATTGACTTAAGTATGTTAACCCCATTTTCTTTTCCTAAGCAATAAAGTCGATCCTTTGAGCCCAAGAGTCATAGTCGGTTCTGTCCAGCATGGGAGGACGAGTGTCGATCCCGCAACTTGTACATCATCAAGAATGGAAGAGGTGATTGTAGACATGATTATAGATTCTACGGATTTCACAACTCTTTGATTAAACCGAAATAGATTCTTTCACGGATTTTACTAAATCAAGAGAAAACCGAAACGTAACACGAAGAAACAATAAGTCTCAAAAGACAAATAGCTCACTTGACAAGTCGCTTGATAGACAAATCGCTTTAAACGACAAATCGCTTAAATCGACAAATCGCTAGAATGTATAAATCGCATAGACAAATCGCTCAAACCACACAAATCGCTTAACAGGACAAATCGCATAAATAGACAATTCGCTTAAATAAACAAGTCGCTTAAACAGACAAATCGCTTACCCAAACAAATCGCACAAGTACAACTACTACTTTGTCCTTTCTTGTCATTTTGTCTCAATAGACAAATCACATAGTGTACAAATCGCTTCCCAGAAATAGACAAATCGCTTCAATAAGCAATCTTTCTAGAGACAAATCGCATAAAAAACATGAACAAATCGCATGCAATAAAACTTATCCGAGACACAAATCGCTTACATGAAACTTTCTAAAACACCACTTTTCAATCCAAAAACAACCCAACCACACTGATTCAAGCCTTCCAAATCAAAACCTAAACACTTATAATGATTCTAAACACAAAAGTACTATCAAAATCCAAACTTTAACACTAGAGATGATCCAAATGATGCAAACTACTCTAAACTCATTCAAACCCAAAAACCCTATGAAAACCACTAGAAATCCAAGAACATGAAAGATGAATGATCAAACCATGGCTCTTGATACCATTTGTAGCATATTGGTTTTCATAAACACATCAAATCATAACAATGAGAGGCGTATAGTTTAGGTTTTAGAGAGAGAAAGTGGAAGAGTTTAGGGAACTTAGTGAGACAAAGAAAATTGTATTGAAAGGTATTTATAGTTTCCAACCTCTACCTGGGAGGTAGACGATGGTATTTATAGTTTACAAGACACGCATATACTTGAGGTGACCTATTTAACTAACGGATTTTCTAAATCCTAACATTTGGATCGTGCATACACCGCTCATTACATTCCCATGGTAAAGACCCGTCAAGATGTTGGAAAAGAGATTCCTCCACGGTGTTACTTAACATTAACTACTTATTAACATAACGGTGTTTGACTACGACTACGAGCTTTCGATAACATAATACATATACTTGAGGTGACCGACTTTAACTAATGGATTTTCTAAATCCTAACATATCGGATGTCCTAAGCCCTTCACAAGAATTCAAACAAACAATGGTCATATTCAAGTGTTTTGCTAACTTCCTCATGAAGAAGAAAAAGTAGGGGTGGAGGGGTAAATAGTGAAGAGTAGAGGCGATGGAGATGGGGATAGAGATGAAGATGGAGTAAGATGTTGAATGGGAGAAAGGTAAGGTCGTAGACCTTAATTTGTGAACAATTAATGAACAATGGTCTGTAAACAATCTAAACAATATTTCTGTAGTTTAGGACGTAGCTCGTAGTAGATGGCAGGGTATAAACTAAAACACTCTAACTTAGGAACCCGAAAAAAATGAGAATTTTACGACAACTTGATCACCATCAAGAAGTCGATGCCACTCATTTTGCTTACATTCTAGTCGTCCTCACTTACTATGCGTTATATTTGTTGCTTGCATATGTTTATTGAATGTAGAAATGATTAGGATGAGTATTTGCTAAAGGGTGCAAAAACTGCACATTTGTTGAGAAGCTATTGGTCAGCAGTAGCCGGATCCCAGAGCTATAGCTAGTTGGATCCCTCAGAGGAGGGAACCGTGGGATCCGGGCAAACAGACATTGTATTCTTACACTTTCACATCAAACCATTCCACTAGACCACTTAATACTAGCTAAACATAATGCCTTAGGACCATTTAAGTCTTCCTCAAGCTCAGTAGGTCTCACACTCACTCATAGCTAACTTAGGATCACATTCAAAGTGCTTTTTGATTTATCATTTCACCAAAACTCATCATCCTTCTGCTCCAATACTCACACATCATTTCTCACATGTCAACACATCTAGTTTTATAATTCTCTCAATTTTAGCAAATTGATTTTAGTCATCCTAACTCAAAATGGGTCAAAAACTAATTTTTCATTTCTTTTTATTTTTTAGGAATTTTCAAAATTTCTCTTAAGCCACCATCTGATCTCTAGGATCAATTGTCCTCATTTTTCATCCTCAAATCAATAGTATCATCCTTAAATAATTAATTACACTCTCAAAAAGTCCACTTTTCTACTAAAAACCATCATTAGGTATCCCCACTCCTTGTAGTTGGACATTTAAAGTCACATACCATTTAAGACACCTGAGAAAAGTCAAATCCTTAAGATTTATAGGTAGTAGACCTTAAAGGAGCATAATCACCTCACCACTCTGTTTGTCGACAAACGGATCCACGGTTTATTACTAGGCGGATCCTTAGTGAGAGGAACCGTAGGATCCGTGTCTACAAAACGACTTGTGATCGACTTTTCTTTCAATTCAAACCCTCTTTGGTAATCTAAACACTTTTGCTTACCATTTAATGACTCCCTAGAGTAGAACAACACCATAGTTGACCTTGGTGCATGCCAAATTTCTTAGTGGTCAAGAATTTAATTCATTAACTCAACTTCATCCTTTATAAACCAAACACTCTTAGGAGCTTAAGCCACTATTCATACCACAATCCATAAAATCAGTAGTTAAGACTTCTACTACGCCCTCTCCTTCAATATGACTAAAGCATCTAGCAAGAACTCTTCAACCAAAGATTCATCCAAAAAGAATACTCATATGGTCCATGAGATATCATCCACCGAGTCTTATTTGCAGGAAATTATGCATCATATACTTGTTTTCTAACCTTTGTTTTGTAGATTTTCAATATACACATGAAGACTTTGACACCCTTAGCTAGGGGGAGCTTCTTGTCAAAGCAAAACATTGCAAAATCATTTGCAATACCTTCACATAGGATTACATTACTTGACGTCCTCCTCACAAAGGAGCACTCGTCAAGGGGGAGCATGTTCGTCAAAAAGGACGAAACCATTTGCAAACATAATTGCAATGCACTCGCTTAGTATTCCTACTTACTTGACGCCCTCACAAAGGGATGGACTCATCAAGGGGGAGCTAAGACGAGAATACTTCTCTTCCCTTACTCTCTATTTTTCATTTTTTTTTCTTTTCACATGTTTTTCTTAAAACAAAGTGTTAGTTTCTTTTCGACGCTCTTTTTGTTTCGACAAAAAGGGGGAGAAGATAGTAAAAAGTCCAATACAAACTTTTACGAATTTTAGTTTTTTCCTTAAAATTAATCTTATGTTTTGTCATCAACAAAAAGAGGGAGATTGTTAATACAAATAAGCCGTAAAAACTTTTATTTATATTTTACGATCTTTTAATGTTTTGTCGATAACAAACATAAAATCATTTTAATGAAACAAATAAAATACGTAAATAGTTTGAGCCATTAGTTTACTAACACGCTTACGTTTTCATATAAATCACTAAACAAGTAATAGTGTTTTCATGTTATAGTAATGCATATGTATAACAAGTAGTGTTTACATAATGGGTAGATATATACATACTTAGTGTAACGCCCCGACCCGCCAAGGGTAAAGGAATCACAAATAATGGTGTCATATCAAAGCAAACACAAATAACCAAAAGAAAAGTCTTAACATAAATGCGGAAAATAATCCAAGTCAAAATGACTTCAATACATAGGTCCCAGCGGAAGCATAATAAACTTCAAACATAATATCCGAAATAAATAAGTCTAAATGGCATCATAAGAAATCAAAGCTAAAATCTCTAAGGTAAGTCCACTCAAGCACTCATCCCAAAGCAACCCGACTCCAATGCTTAGATACCACCGCGGAAGAAAAGAAAAGTGCGGTGAGCTTCAAAAGCCCCCAGTGAATGATATGAAAGCAAAAGCGAATACTAAACGATAACGGATACGAAATAAAGTGAATGAGCAATAACAAAATCTTTATCATTTTCAAAACATAAATCATAATTTCAAATGAAGTTTATAGTCAACTACCACGAGCCCGAACTTATATCGATCACATTCATAATCACGTAAGGCAACATTTGTAGGGAGACCTACCGAGTTATGAAGGACGCACGCACGCAAAGATCAATCATCGATAACATATAACGGATAACATATAACGGATCTAGGATGCATCCATACGCCCTTCCTACATATTCACAAATATGCTTCACCATCCGAGACGCGTGGCGTAACATCACTCATCGCCCTAGAGTCATATCGAGGTGCATCATCGATACGGACATGGAACCCCATGACTAGTGAAATATTTGGCTCGGTGTCAAACTATCTTAGGTCAAATCGAATGTCATAACCGACACGATCATATTTTATCGTAAAATCATTCATATTTCCAAAATCATAGTTTTCATATCGGATAGTTCAAAATCGATGTTTCATAATTCGTAAATCGAGTTCGGATAAGCAATAGCTCAAACAAATCGATTTGGGATTCATAGCAAAGGCTTAGGAAAACCTAATACTAAAGAAAACATTAAGAGAAACCTCTACCGAAAAGGTCGAATATCGCACCTTATTCCAACGCAAAGATCAAAAAGCGTAAAGACGAAAGCAAAGGATTACTCCTCTTCACGTAACCTATAGACATTAACGGTCGTCCAAGTTATTAATGATTCCATAATCGTCATAATGATCTTTTAGTATTTGGTATTCATAATTAGAAATCTTTATACTTTAGGGTTTTATTAATGAGTCTTAAGTATTTTATAATTAATGTTGTAGATTAGGGTTCGTTATATCATATGTTAAAGTCCATCTTTAAATGTGAAAAATAGTTTTATAAGTTATAACTCACACATGAAATAACACTTACTATATTTAGCTCAAACCCTAATATATTCTCATTTACGTTCTAGGGTTTCTTATTCTTTAATATCTCATTAATATGCATTTACTTTTACATGTTACGTCTTAATGACTCTCCACTTAACCTAATACGAAATTAATAACCTTCTTTACTTTTACACTTTATCATACACGTTTATGATTTCATGTGACCATAAGTTATTAGGGTTTAGTATACTTCATACGCTTTACATATTAAAACTAGGGTTTATGTTTACGTACCCTTACTTATTTATTACACGTCTAAATCTCATTTACATATGTATTCGGTTCACCTAGGGTTTCGGCTAGCATGTTTTACACAAGACCTAGCTCATCTAAACATGGTATATAATCAAGTTATAATGTTTTAAACCCCATTCGAAACTCATGCATGCCTCGGTCCAACTCATGCATGTCTCGGATTAGGTTAGCTCAACATATTATGACCCGATTCAATATTACTTATCACTTTACACGTTCCTTATTAAATACAAGTTAAATAAATTAGGGTTTCCTTGTTTTCTTGGTTAGCATCTCTCGGCCACAACAAAAAGAAAACAAACGCGACTAAACAAAGTATATCTCGACATATACATGCATAATACGTTAAAGGAAGATGAATAAACGATATACCTTCACTTGAATAAGAAAAATCGACACCAATGGTGTGTTGGGGACTCTCGGCGAGCAAGAAGAAAAGGAGAGACAAAACAAAACTAGGGTTTCAATTTAATGATTATGTGTTGTATTTATAGTTGTAGTATTTGAGTTAGAATAGGAAAGTGATTGGGTTTGGGTTGGCTTGGGTCCAACCGAACACACACACAAACACCACATGGGCTTGCCCTCCTTGGCTCACACGAACACAAACAAACATCCCTTTGGGCTTGGTTTAGCGCAAAACAAAACAAAAGACACGAGTCCCTTAAACAAACAAACGGCCCAACTTATTAGCGAAACATTTACGTCCTTCGTCGTACCAAAGTCATTCACGAAATTATATTCGTTAAGCTTTATTTATTAGGTTTTTAATTTTGAACTTTATTATAAACGTGTTTTACGTATTTTATCATTCTTGGTTCCAAGGGTATTTTAGTCTTTATATAGGTTTTAGATTTTCGGGTTTTACAACTCTTCCCCTCTAAAAAAAAATTTTCGTCCTCGAAAATTGAAATGAAACGGAAACGAAAACGGTAACGAAATGAGAACATACCGAACTATTCAAAGAAATGAGGATAACTAGCTCGCATCGACTCTTCGGTCTCCCAAGTAGCCTCACGCTCTGGGTGATTTTTCCAAAGAATCTTAACGAACGGAATGACTTTACTTCTCATAATTCTTTCTTGTCTTTCTAAAATAGCTTCCGGTTCTTCAGATAAAGACATATCAGATCGAATCTGATCAAACGGATCTGAAGCAACGTGTAATGGATGATAATTGTATCCCCAAGAGATACATGGAACACATCATGAACATGCGATAACTGAGGCGGAAGTGCCAAACGATACGAAACTTCTCCTATACGTTCCAGAATTTCAAACGGACCAATGAATCGAGGACTAAGCTTGCCCTTGATTCCAAAACGTTTCACACCTCTAAAAGGCGAAACTTTCAAAAACACACGATCACCGACTCGAAATTCTAAATCACGACGATGCTTGTCGGCATAACTTTTCTGACGAGACCTAGCCTCCTTTAACTTTTCTCTAGCAACAGCTACTTTCTCATTAGTGATCTCAATCATTTCCGGACCTTCGATTAGACGTTCACCTACTTCATCCCAACAAGTAGGTGATCTACATTTCCTTCCATAAAGAAGTTCAAACGGTGTCGCTTTAATGCTAGCATGCCAACCGTTGTTGTATGCAAACTCTACCAAACACAAATATTCATCCCACCGCCGGTCCATTCCGAGCACAAGCCCTTAGCATATCCTCTAAGGTCCGAATAGTCCTCTCGATCGACCATCCGTTTGAGGATGAAATGCCGTACTAAAATTAAGTCGAGTACCCCAAGCTTTCGCAAACCCTTCCGTAAACGAGAAGTAAAGCGCGGATCCCTATCTCGACACAATAGCCGTCGGAGTACCATGAAGTCTAACTATCTCTTGTTGAAAAATCTCGACAATCTTCCAATACCATAATCCTTTCTAATTGGTAAGAAATGAGTCGATTTGGTTAGTCGATCAACAACCACCCAAATCGCATCATGCTTCTTCTTAGTAAGAGGTAGTCCACCACAAAATCCATAGATATCTTATCCCACTTCCATGTCGGAATATCCAATGGTTGTAACAAATCCACTAGCTCTTTGATGTTCGATCTTCACTTGCGACAAATCATACACTTCGACACAAACGTCGCTACATCTTGTTTCATGCCGCTCCACCGAAATATCGTTTCAAATCCCTATACATCTTGGTAGAACCGGGATGGATAGTGAAAGGAGAACTATGAGCTTCACCATAACTTTCTCACGAAGTACCGATCATTGGGAACGCAAAGCCTATCTTCATACCATACAATCCCATCGTTATCAACCTTAAACTCCGCTCGCTTACCTTCTTCAACATTTCGAGCTACGGCCCATACCGTCATCTTTCTCGAGCTTCCTTAATTTGCAAGATAAGGTTCGACTCCACCTTCATACTAGCCCAAGATCCACCGTAACCTCGTGACGCACAACTCAACATCCAAACGTTCCAAATCACGAATGATCCTAGGCTCAATCTCAATACTTGCAATCATACGATTTCGGCTAAGTCGCCAAGAACTACATTAGCCTTACCAGATGGTACCGAATGTTAGTGTCATAATCCTTAAGAAGTTCTAACCATCTTCTTTGTCTCATATTGAGTTCCTTTTGGTGAAAATATACTTGAGACTCTTATGGTCGGTGAAAATATCACACGCTCTCCATACAAGTAATGTCTCCGGATCTTCAACGCGAATACCCAGCCTAACTCAAGGTCATGAGTTGGGTAATTCTCCTCATAAGGTTTCAGTTGCCTTGAAGCGTAAGCTATCACCTTACCATGTTGCATCAAGACACATCCCAATCCTTTCTTAGATGCATCGCTATAAATTTGATATCCTCCGAACCGGATGGAAGAGTCAAAATAGGAGCGAAACCAATCTCCGTTTCAATTCTTCAAAACTCTTTCTCTTTCATCCGTCCACACGAATTTTCACCTTTCCTCATCAATTGGGTTAAAGGCAAAGCTAAACGAGAGAAACCTTCAACAAAACGTCGATAATATCCAAAGAAGTCCTAGAAACTCCCGACCTCATCCACCGTCGTAGGTCTTGGCCACTTAGTGATAGCCTCAACCTTAGACGGATCCATGGTTATACCATCACCGACACGATATGACCAAGGAAAGCGACTTGTCCTAACCAAAATTCACACCGAGAATTTGGCGTACAACTTCTTCTTCCTCGTAATCTCCAAAACTATTACGAGATGTTGCTCATGCTCCTCTCCGGACTTAGAGTAAACCAAAATGTCGTCGATGAAAACAATAACGAATTTGTCGAGGAACTCATGGAAAACACGATTCATCGTGTCCATAAACACAAGAAAGCGATTCGTCAAACCAAAAGGCATAACGAGAAACTCATAATGACCATATCTGGTACGAAACGCGGTCTTAGGAACATCTTGCTCCTTCACACGTAGTTGATGATAACCAGACCTCAGATCAATCTTAGAAAAGAACTTAGCTCCTTGCAGTTGATCAAACAAATCGTCTATGCGCGGAAGAGGATAACGGTTCCGAATAGTAATACGGTTGAGTTCACGGTAGTCGATACATAGACGCATACTTCCATCCTTCTTCTTCACAAACAACACAGGTGCACCCCATGGAGAAACACTAGGTCGAATGAATCCATTATCTATCATCTCTTGCAGTTGTTCCTTCAACTCCTTCAGTTCTACAGGTGCCATACGACACGGAGCTTTCAAATCGGTTTAGCACCGTGGATTAACTCAATGCTAAACTCAACTTCTCGAATGGAGGAAGTCCAGGAGTTCATCGAAAACGTCGGTGAATTCACAAACAACGGAAAGATTTTCAATGTTAGGACTTTCCAAAGATGTGTCCTAATGGATGCTAGAAAACCTTGACACCCATGAGCAATCATGGTCCGCGCCTTCATAGCAGAAATGAACTTAACAGATTTGAGTGGCTTAGAACCATAATAAACGAATTTAGGATGTTTTACGTCTCCAAAGATCACAGTTCTAGCATAGCAGTCGATGGAAGCTCTATGATAAGCCAACCAATCCATGCCTAGAATGATATCAAAGTCGACCATGTCGAGAGGATACAGATGTGCAGGGCGAATACGATCATCAAAACGAAGAGGACACTTAACGTATTTATGATCAATGATCATGTGACTTTTCATAGGTGTAGATATCGATAAGTGATTCGTTAGTGGTTTTGGCTTCATATTAAGTTTCTTAGCACATGTGACCGATATGATGGAGTGTGTGGCACCAGTGTCAAATAAAACGAAGACAGAATAATCATCAATGAAAAGAGTTCCGTAATGGTACTCAAGTATGCTCTACCGATTCCGAGTAGTAGCATAGACACGCCCGAAGAGTAGGTGGCGGCTTGGTATAGTTTCCGTGAATCGCCGGGTTCCTCTTAGGGCAATCCTTGATCTTGTGAGTAGTAGAACCACAAGAGAAACATCCACCGATGGCCTTGAAACACGGTCCCGGATGAGCCTTTCCACAAGTAGTATGAGATAGGTGGGGAGGCAAAACTTCATTGTCCTTGTCGACGTGAAGATCTCAAGCACGACGACCGATTCGATCCTCGAGTCGATCGATCTTTGTTGTAACGTTGGTTATTGTTACCCCGATTCGACGATCATTTCCATTCTTACCAAGCAGCTCTACTATCCTCGACCCTCGCCTCGTGGCGCCTAGAGTCCACATTCCTTCCCGATCGACCTCACCGATCATAACCCTTATCCACTTGTCCCTCGAATCATAACTCCCGCTAGTATTTCCTTATACTCATTACTTTGAGTCCTACCTTGAATCCGATCACCATCGCGATTACGCTTGTTGTAACTCGAACCTCATGAAAGATCTCAATGTTACGAGTGCATCATTGCAGCCGACACATCCTCATAGTCGGTGTTAAGCGATCGGTCCAACACCCACTTCTTCTTCATCCCCATTTGAAATGCTTAGCTTGGCGCCTACCATCTCCAAAGAATCGCTCCAACAAAGCTTACCAACCTCATGAACCTACTCATGTACTCGTTGGAGTTCTCATTATCAAACCGGTAGATCGCCTCGATAATCCTCTCATACCTTTGTTGCTCAAAGATCGTGGAAGTAACGGTTATAGAAGATAGTCCAAACTCCGCCCAAGTACAAGTAACAATGAAAGCATCTCCTCCTCGTGCTTGTTTCAATGCTTTCCACCAATTCAAAGCATCACCTTCCAATTTAAACGCAGCCAAACGAGTCTTAAATCCATCTCCACAACCCAAGACCTCAAACGACTTCTCAACATGAGTGATCCGGTCCTCACCGGTGGGAGTAGCGGCGGTGCTAAAGAAAGAGGCTTGAGCTACCAAACGCCGAGCCAAGTGTGAATGCCGATGGGTTGAGCACCACCACCGCTTCCAAGGTTCACCACCGATTCGAATATTGTTGATCACTGCTCCATCATCTCGTGTAGTCAAACCAGGAAAAGAGAGTTGAGAGCATTCGCAATCGCAGATCCATGTTAATGAGATCATCGCTCCATTCGCGCCACCAAGAGTACGAGTTCGAACCATCTAAACGATATTCAAACGATTAGCAAAATGAACGAAGATGAGATACGAAATGGAAGTTCGCAGAAGGAAACCTAAGTCTACCCAATCCTCACAGGTCAAATCTTAACTCTAAGGGATAACTTAAGGTTCTTATGTTCACAGGTCCTGACTACAAGTCGTAAACCTGGGCTCTGATACCATAAATTGTAACGCCCCGACCCGCCAAGGGTAAAGGAATCACAAATAATGGTGTCATATCAAAGCAAACACAAATAACCAAAAGAAAAGTCTTAACATAAATGCGGAAAATAATCCAAGTCAAAATGACTTCAATACATAGGTCCCAGCGGAAGCATAATAAACTTCAAACATAATATCCGAAATAAATAAGTCTAAATGGCATCATAAGAAATCAAAGCTAAAATCTCTAAGGTAAGTCCACTCAAGCACTCATCCCAAAGCAACCCGACTTCAATGCTTAGATACCGCCGGAAGAAAAGAAAAGTGCGTTGAGCTTCAAAAGCCCAAAGGAATGATATGAAAGCAAAAGCGAATACTAAACGATAACGGATACGAAATAAAGTGAATGAGCAATAACAAAATCTTTATCATTTTCAAAACATAAATCATAATTTCAAATGAAGTTTATAGTCAACTACCACGAGCCCGTAACTTATATCGATCACATTCATAATCACGTAAGGCAACATTTGTAGGGAGACCTACGAGTTATGAAGGACGTGCACGCACGCAAACATCAATCATCGATAACATATAACAGATAACATATAACGGATCTAGGATGCATCCATACGCCCTTCCTACATATTCACAAATATGCTTCACCATCCGAGACGTGGCGTAACATCACTCATCGCCTAGAGTCATATCGAGGTGCATCATCGACACGGACATGGAACCCCATGACTAGTGAAATATTTGGCTCGAGTGTCAAACTATCTTAGGTCAAATCGTAATGTCATAACCGATACGGATCATATTTTATCGTAAAATCATTCATATTTCCAAAATCATAGTTTTCATATCGGATAGTTCAAAATCGATGTTTCATAATTCGTAAATCGAGTTCGGATAAGCAATAGCTCAAACAAATCAGATTTGGGATTCATAGCAAAGGCTTAGGAAAACCTAATACGAAAGAAAACATTAAGAGAAACCTCTACTGAAAAGGTCAGAATATCTGTACCTTATTCCAACGCAAAGATCAAAAAGCAGAAAGACGAAAGCAAAGGATTACTCCCTCTTCACAGAACCTATAGACATTAACGGTCGTCCAAGTTATTAATGATTCCATAATCGTCATAATGATCTTTTAGTATTTGGTATTCATAATTAGAAATCTTTATACTTTAGGGTTTTATTAATGAGTCTTAAGTATTTTATAATTAATGTTGTAGATTAGGGTTCGTTATATCATATGTTAAAGTCCATCTTTAATGTGAAAAAATAGTTTTATAAGTTATAACTCACACATGAAATAACACTTACTATATTTAGCTCAAACCCTAATATATTCTCATTTACGTTCTAGGGTTTCTTATTCTTTAATATCTCATTAATATGCATTTACTTTTACATGTTACGTCTTAATGACTCTCCACTTAACCTAATACGAAATTAATAACCTTCTTTACTTTTACACTTTATCATACACGTTTATGATTTCATGTGACCATAAGTTATTAGGGTTTAGTATACTTCATACGCTTTACATAATAAAACTAGGGTTTATGTTTACGTACCCTTACTTATTTATTACACGTCTAAATCTCATTTACATATGTATTCGGTTCACCTAGGGTTTCGGCTAGCATGTTTTACACAAGACCTAGCTCATCTAAACATGGTATATAATCAAGTTATAATGTTTTAAACCCCATTCGAAACTCATGCATGCCTCGGTCCAACTCATGCATGTCTCGGCTTAGCTTAGCTCAACATATTATGACCCGATTCAATATTACTTATCACTTTACACGTTCCTTATTAAATACAAGTTAAATAAATTAGGGTTTCCTTGTTTTCTTGGTTAGCATCTCTCGGCCACAACAAAAAGAAAACAAACGCGACTAAACAAAGTATATCTCGACATATACATGCATAATACGTTAAAAGGAAGATGAATAAACGATATACCTTCACTTGAATAAGAAAAATCGACACCAATGGTGTGTTGGGGACTCTCGGCCGAGCAAGAAGAAAAGGAGAGACAAAACAAAACTAGGGTTTCAATTTAATGATTATGTGTTGTATTTATAGTTGTAGTATTTGAGTTAGAATAGGAAAGTGATTGGGTTTGGGTTGGCTTGGGTCCAACCGAACACACACACAAACACCACATGGGCTTCGGCCCCTCCTTGGCTCACACGAACACAAACAAACATCCCCTTTGGGCTTCGGTTTGGCGCAAAACAAAACAAAAGACACGAGTCCCTTAAACAAACAAACGGCCCAACTTATTAGCGAAACATTTACGTCCTTCGTCGTACCAAAGTCATTCACGAAATTATATTCGTTAAGCTTTATTTATTAGGTTTTTAATTTCGAACTTTATTATAAATGTGTTTTACGTATTTTATCATTCTTGGTTCCAAGGGTATTTTAGTCTTTATATAGGTTTTAGATTTTCGGGTTTTACACTTAGTATGTATTATAATGGGTAATATAATAGATAGAAATCTAAGTATTTGACCCATTGACTTATTAAATTGAATGTAGTTGGGTAAAGCCCAAAGTCCATGGCCCATACCCATGACCTATGGAGCTAACCCATGACCCATTGACTAGATGCATTGCATCTTCTAGCTACATTGTATCTATTTGGATACCCATGGATCAAAGCTTACAACCCATGATCCATGATCCATGACCCACAACCCATTTAGGGGGAGCGTCCTACGGATCCCTACGAATACACTAGACGGATCCCTCAAGTAAGGGATCCGTGGAACAGTAGCATGGTTTTGTCTATAAATAGTGAGCAATTTCTTCATTGTAAGTTGCCACTTCCACACATACTTTCTCCTAGTATTTTAAACTCTCTAACCTCAGATCCAATGGATCTTTCTATGTAGTTTGTGTTTGTTTTTGTGTGATTCTCTAGGTTCCTCTTAAAGGCGAGATCACCACCTCTTGAAGTCGAGCAAGCTCAAGTCCATGAGTTGTCTAGCTTCGTCATCATCAAGACTACTGAAGTTCTATTGTTGATAGTTCTTTCTTCCTCTCTAGAAGTGTTGTGTTTAATGCATTAGTGAAGGATGTCAAAAGGGTCAAGATGAAGGCATTAGTGAAAGGTGTCAAACGTCCGTGTCTAAGGCATTAGTGAAGGATGCCAAAAGGGTCAATACAAAGGCATTAGTGAAAGGTGTCGAACGTCCGGGTCTAAGGCATTAGTGAAGGATGCAAAAAGGGTCAAATCGAAGGCATTAGTGAAAGGTGCCAAAAGATCGTGTCAAGGGCATTAGTGAAAGATGCCAAGGGTGTACAATCGATATGGTGCATGGATGTACAAATATAGATAGGTTGTGTCCAAGGATATTGATAATCTTGATGATGTTGTAATAAGGAGTGGTATCCTTTGGGATAGGTGTCGTGTAGTGTTGGGTAGTAGTTCCCCCTTTATAATGGAACTCGGTATCTAGCCTTGTACCGGATAAAGTGTAGGCGACATTGTGATAGGTTTGGTTCTACGTCGTGGAAGAACCCGGTGTCTAGCCTTGTACCGGAAAAAGAGTAGGCGACGTTGTGAAGGCTTCTCCACCATAAGGAGTTTGTGTCGTGTAGTGCTTACAAACTCTCGAGTAGGTGACTCGGGGAGTGGAGTAGGGCAAGTAAGGTGTCCTTGTAGCCGAACCACTATAAACACTCGTGTCGTGCTTTTGTGTTTCTTACTCTTTATCTTTGCATTACATATTTACGTACTTATCTATCAATATCCAACATACACATTTGAATAGATTGACATAAGTCGATCGAAATATTTTAAAACGAAGTTTTAATCAGTAAAACTATTCAACCCCCCTTCTAGTTTTCCACAGGGACCACTACATATCTCACACAAGGAAGAGACCTTGTTCACTTGGCGTGAAGACTTAGGATTCTCGTAGGAGCTCATTAGGAATTTGACTAGATCTTCAAGTTTGAGCATCCTATGATTGGAAGGTTGTGAGTCAATGGGAGGCAAGGAGATTACCTTGATGGTTTTGGGCAACTCACGGGGGTCATTCCAACTTTCGTTGTCATAGAGGGCAAGGTCCTCTATTGTGCCCCACGATTCTTCCGCGGTGAGTTCACTAAGTTTTCCACCGGCTGCTTGGTAGATGGTTTGCCTAGTTGAGAAGCTGACAAGATCGTAAAAGATTTGGACTTGAAGCCAAAGATCGATGTCGTGATGAGGGAATTTGCAGAGTAAGTCCTTGAATCGAGTCCATGCCTCGTAGAGAGTTTCGCCTTGACGTTGTTGGAACATCAAGATGTCATTCCTAAGTTTGGTAGTTCTCCCCGGTGGGAGAAATTGGGCGAGGAAACGAGTGGTGAGGTCATCCCAAATTGAGATGGATCTGGCGGGAAGTCGCTCAAGCCAATTACTAGCTTGGTCCCGTAGAGAGAATTGGAAGAGACGCAAGCGCGTGGTCTCCCGTGTGGTAGCATCAAAGTCGATGGAATCAACAATTTTAAGGAAGTCCTTGAGATGCTGATTAGGATCTACGGAAGGAAGTCCATGGAATGCATATCCGTTTTTCACCAACCGGATGGTGTCAGATCGCAGAGCCGTAGTTTGAGCTTGATCGAGGAGCTCAATGGTGTTTCTATAGCCTTGGTGGCTCGGTCTAGAGTATTCACCAAGAGTACGCCCTCTTGGCGGGTCAATTGGTAGTGGGTCGATGGGAAGTGGTTGATTTGGTGGTGGGTTATCACCTTTCATGATGAAAAGTGATGGGATTACTAACAAAGTCACGAAGAAGGGGGATAGACTACAAGGAAGCTAAAAATGAGGAAAAAAAAAACTTACTTGATAGGAATCAAGCAAGGGAACCTAAAAGAGATAAAGATCTAACTAGCTATTCTATTCCCCGGCAGCGGCGCCAAAAACTTGATGCGCGTACGAGGCGTGTTCGGGGTCAAAGGAACTTCCTTTTCTTCGAGCAAGTTTTTCAACCACCTAGGAAGTGAACCTAAACGTTGTAGTGTAGTATTGGGTAAGCACCTCGGGGAATGATATCGTTCTCTAGGAGAATAGGAATGCTAGCAAGAAATGTATTACGAGAAGGTGGGGTTGAGGATGTTTCTTTTTTTTATCTTTTTTATTGGTTTTTTATAAAGCTAAGGTAAATATCTCGGGGCAATTGGTTTGGGGGATGGTATTTTCTACTGATTACTTCTACTTATCTAATTATCTAATACTACGGGTAGCTATGTTTATTTGATGTGTGCTCGTATGATGATTAAAAATGTGTTTACCTAGATACTATTACTCCTTAGTTATCTTTTATTGGTCGGTTGAATTGTCACACCTTATCTTAATGCGTTGTATTCCTAAGGTCATAGGGTGTGCATAATCCCTAGTTCTTTGAGGTTATCCTTCGGGTTTAGCATACGAAATCCGCAAGCCCCTAAGATATTTCATTTATAAGCCTCACTTTCATAAAGAATACTCAAGCATTAAACACAACGAATGATGCCTAGTTGCACTCCTAAGCCAATTATAATTAAGATAAGAAACAACCTAACAATAATCAATAACTAGGTTTCATATATCTAAGCAAACATACAAGAAATTTAGCTAGACATGGTAAACAAGCAAGCATACATACAATCAATTGAAGATATAATGATACTTTGGATTAAAATACTTATCTCGATGTGTAAAATAGGGTTTGGGACCCTAAGATACTGTCCAAATCGGACTACAAACGTTTAGGGTTTTTTCTCCAAAAGTCTACCTCTCTAAATGCAGAAAAATCGAATTCTATATATAGATTTACACTTGCGACGCGCCACTTTTAGATGGGGACGCCACCGCCTTCATTAGGGTTTCATCTTGGCCAAGTCATCGATGGGACGACGTCACCTTAGAGTTGTGACGCAGATCGATCTTCGATTCGACGTCGTCTTGATTACGGATCCGGGCCGTCGAGATGAAAAGTCCGAGTGGCGCCTTCTTCACTGGCGTGACGCCGTCAGTTATATGAACAAAAATTCCACTGATCCATCTGGTGCATGTTTTGATCAAGTCTTTATAGAGGGACGGCGTCGCTATTTGATTGGGACGCCTTCAGCATCCGTTTGAGCAGCTTGAGTGGCTTCGATCTTGACTTTGCCATTTTCTTCATGTATTTACTACTCTTTTTCGTCCAAATGTGCTTCATTCCAACATTTTGCTTCCAAGAGACCTAAAAAGTGAAAAGGAATGAAATTAAGCAGTAACGGATATAAAAGTGGTCGATTAAGGGCTTAAATGACCCCCTAAAAGCGTACGTTTTAAATCCTTATCAATGTGGAAGCCACATCATCTCCCTTATTGGGTTTACTGATTGGACGATGATAGAAGTTAGGCTTAAGTTTATTCAACCGGATCTCATCAATATTTTTAACTTTAGACGGTTGCTTACCATTCCCATTTTTACGTAAAACCTCTACAAACCCGTCATCATTGACAACTGCTCCACGACCCTAACCTTCCTAGGGCATCGATCATCAATATGATCAAATATCTTACAAGTTTCAGACCGAGGAGGTTGCCACTCATATTCAACGCTAATAGTTTCCAAAGAATGTCCTTACCCATTTTGAAATGGGATTGCTACGATAACATATTCCACAAGAGCCTTAGTAATGAAACCTTAATAAGAGCCGTGTATCTGAAATACGCCCACAAGTATTAAGACACATAGAACTCATATAAGTATCGAGCATTACGGATCGACCAATTTTAGTAGTGATTAAACTAAGACCAACTTCTGAAAATGCAACAGCAAGGATATTGTGAAGTTTAACCCAAACAATAGCCGTTGTAATTTCGTACTTTTGAAGTCTAGAATTGGGAGTCCAAATGTTTAAGATAATTGGAACCAAACGAATCAGCCATGGGCCATTTTCAAGAACATGTTCCATACCCTCCTTAGTAGCAAATTGAAAAAAAAAACATTTTTCAACATAACTCGTTCAAGACCAAACATCGCCCAAGTGTTTTTAACGTAATTCTCAACAATAGGAAAAGCAAGTTGTTTTCCAATAAGCTACCCATACAACGCATTACCAAATCTATCACGAACCTCATTAATAGCTTCCAAAGGGATAGACACAGTCTGCACCATCAACACTCTTCCCATTACGCAATTCAAAATTTTGAATTATATTTTTGGGAGTGTATTCTTTAAACATGGAAGCATATGAAGTAGACTTAAAACCTTCATTACTCAACTTAGCTTGATCAATATCCACACCCTCCACCAGATTCCTCACGACCTCATCAATAGGTTTTTTAGCACCGAATCTCCATTAAACTGCTCATTACCTTTTTCATCCCCCACATCAACGTCAACAGGAAGAGAATAAAACACTACCTTACTACGATTCTTCGCATTAGTTTTATTCACATTAGAATTCTTATGATTATCTTCCCTACCACCATAAACATTCCCCAAAATTAGTACCCAAATTGTTTGAATCCGCATGCACAACAGGTTCAACACCATTACCCGAATTAACCACATTATCACTGTCACTTACATTACCAGAAGTATTGACACATTTTTTTTTGTTTAACGCCTCTCCCACCCGAACTCAAAAACCCACGTTCCATACTACGCTACATACGGACTACCACAAACACCCTTTTATCAAAGATCAGTAAAATAAAAACAAAATTAGGGTTTAAGATCTAGTATATCGCACCGTTCAACCTTGTTGGATTACCGCAGACATCCTAATGATCAGTAATTAAATAACTTGATGAATCAGTAATAATCACTCTTACCGGAAAAAATACAATTTGAAACCCTAAAAAATTATAACGATAGAAACCCTAATCGAAGCATAAAACGCTATAGAATTGATGATAATTATGATTAGAACGTTAATTAGAATCATGACACACCAATCTGTAAACCATTATGCTAGGATAAGGGCGATCGAATAGTTAGGGAGTTAGGGTTTCGGGGTCGCCTATATCTCCAGAGGGGGTGGGAGATTTTTTCTTTATTTTTGCAGGTATCTTTTGCAACAATACCAGATAATTTTGCATGTATGCATCATGATGGTATTAAAGTTGGGTTTTGCTAATATGTGCCCAATGGGCACACCCTAAAGTGTAATTAATGAACATGAAATTTCATGTTAAATCGTAAAATACATCCAATGAACATTAATTAAACAATAAAATTAACTTGATTAAATAGAAATTTGATATTAATTAACTTAAGCATTTCATATATAAAGAGCTAAACATGTATCCAGTGATCACATATTAGAACTACTCATTAAAATTATATATTTTTACACCAAAATATAACTTTCATTTCAAACGATTTTGATTGTTTTAGTTAGCTTTATCCATTTTTTTATTTGATCTACCTATTATAGTTTTACTAAATATAATGTTGTTTGCGTCAACCAAAACCACAAATGAGATAACCTAAATTTGGTATAAAAAAATATATTTTTTATTTTATAAATTACCTATAAATTGACAATGATGATGTTAGTATGAAATTAAAGATGAATAATACTAACACCTATAATAAGATAAAAATAATATTCAAAGTAAAAAAGAAAGAAATAAATATGTATCTCTTTTTTATGTGTGTATTTTTATTCTTTATTTCATATAAAGCTAAAGAAAATAGAAGGAAAATCCTCATTTTATGTTCCATACTTTTAAGTAGTGTAAACATTTGTGAAAGGGATTGGTTATTCTACACCTCCAAAATTGATAGTAATATCTCCCTAACTTTTTCTTTTTCTTTTTAATAATTTTTTTTATTATAAAACTACAAAAAAAAAATTATGAAACTATAATTATATAATTTGATAGGTCAAAAGTAATAAAACACAAAACATATGGAGTGAAAATCATAAAAATTATCTTGTCCTGTTAATAAAATGTGTAAAACTATCAAAAATTACAAAACATAAAATATAAAGTTTCACAAGTCTAGAGTGTTAAAATATAAAAGAAATAGAACAAAAAGCAATCAAAAATTGTATTTTCATGTCAATAAAGCAGCTAAAAAAGCGAGTATATGAGGTAAAGGGATATAAATACTACAACCCTTTGTGAAATACAGTATTACATTCTTTTCGGTTTAGCTATATTTTGTAAATTCATAACTTACGGAAAAATGGCGTCAAGCAACTTAAAATGATGCTACGCCGCCGAAGTGTAGGTCTTGGCATCTATGGTTGATCGAATGTTTTCACGAATTTTGACGTACATGGCTATAAGTCTTATGTTCAGAAGCGGAGCTCGAAATTAAGGATATCAAATTTAAAGTAAATAGTATAGACTAAGTATCGCTCCAAAAATAACTGTATAGTTCTTATAACTCATGATTCAACTTACCATCACGATAATTATGAAGTAAGCTAAATTAAAATAGAATAATTTGACAAGTAAATTTTTGTTAATGTTGTATCTTATTGGTTAAATTATTCGAAATTTCAATGAAAATAAGGAGGAGGTAATTGCAAATGTTAACAAGAAATTAATTTATAAGCTATATAACTAATGAATAAATTGATTGATTTAAAAGTGGCTCAACACCCACTAGTTTTTTTTTAACGGTAAATTTATATATAAATAAAAGGGCTTCTAGTAAGGCACTAGAAGCCAAGGAGTACAATTACAATCTAGAGAGAAGCAAAACAACAAATTCTAGACTCTACCCAAGACTTTAACTGCGAGGCCAACAAAAAGGATTAAAAAAAACTCTTACTAATTACAGCGAACCGCGACAAGAGAAAATTCCCCACCCACGGAGGCCGATCCATCAGTTTTCAATCCCGGGTGTTTTTTATGCCGACCCAAGCAAGTCCCGGGGAAAAACAAATAAAAAAGAACCTAAACAAAACAGCTAAAGCTCGAAACTCCCAGCAGAGGAAAGCAAGGAACAACATCAGTCAACAATTACTTGCGGGCGACAAAGGAGATTTGAGCCAATCTACCCGGCTGCAAAACATGTGCCACCTATGAAATAACCAAGAAAATCAAGATGAACGAATGTAATCGAACATATCACTTTTCCTCATCGAATGTGGACAAAAAATGACACTGTTACGAAATCTCCAAAAATACCAAAGATAAGCCACAATAATAATGGATAAGCGACGAGAATTCTCTTTGGAAGCGTGCCATGAATCGAACCAAGAAATCCAGTGCGCATATGATGTAAATGGAGGAAGAGAATATCACACCAATTACGAACCAGTCTCCAAACTTCCTTAGCGAAATCACAATCAAAAGAAATATGAGAAGATGATTCCACATTACCGTTGCAAGAAGGACACGAGATCAATGGAATATCCATGCCCCAAGCCAAGAGATTCAGTCTATGAGGTAAACGGCCCAAGGCCAATCTCCATAAAAAAATGTTTACTTTGCGCAGAAGAACTTTATCCCGAGAAGTCTGGGGCACCAACGTAGGAACGAGCTGAGCGTCAATAATACGACGCGTTTCTCCAACCGAGAAGATACCATCTTTAGCTAACAACCAAACGCATAAATCCTCTTCCTCATTTAAATCAACAAGTCTGATTTCAGACAGCATGTCCCTCAAATAAGATGTATTACGAACACCTATATTAGCTCTATTCCAATTCCATTTCCGTTGCCCGTTTTCAATTCGGGTCGATAATAAGGCAATCTTTATCAAGCTTCAATTGCTAAAGCCTATTGTTCAGGATATGAAAAGGAGAATCACCAATCGAAATGTCTTTCCAAAAGCGTATACGAGTGCCACAACCCAAACGAAAATGGAGGGAATTAATAGGAATGATGCCTTTCGAGTGAAGATACCTCACGTGCGGTTAAAGCACATTCGATAGCATCCATTATTTTTTTCTTTTTTTTATTTACATATATTTTTTTTGTCTTTTTTTTTAAAAAATTCACGTTTTTTTTAATTCACGTTCTTTTTTTTTTCTTTTTTTTTTCCAAATTTACGTTATTCACGTTTTTTTTATAATTCGCATTTTTTTCTTCGCTTTCATACGTTTTCATCTGTTTTCGTCCGTTTTCATATGTTTTCATCTGTTTTCGTCCGTTTTCATCCGTTTTCATCCGTTTTCATACGGTTTCATCCGGTTTCATACGTTTTCGTCCGGTTTCTTATGTTTGCGTCCATTATTCATACATTTTCGTTCATTTTCATACGTGTTTTTACGCTTTCATATGTTTTCGTCAATTATTAAATGTTTTCGGCCGTTTTCATACTTTCAGAATATCACAAGTGATATTCTGTGATATTTATAATATCACAAGTGATATTCTATGATATTCAGAATATCACAAGTGATATTCTGTGATATTCAGACGATCACAAGTGATATTCTGTGATATTCAGTATATCACTTCTGATATTCTGAATATCACAAGCGATTTTCAACTAATGTTTTGTAACATAAAATCACAAGTGATATTCAGAATATCACAAAGTGATATCCAAAAAATCACAAGTGATACTCATAATATCACAAAGTGATATTCTAATATCACAAAGTGATATTCGAGAATATCACTAGTGATATTCGAATATCACGAATATCACTTGTGATAGTCGATATGTAAAACGAACAAAACGTAAAAACATACCAAATGTAAGAAAGCGGATAAACGTAAGAAAACGAACGAAATCGTATGAAAAGGATGAAAACGTATGAAAGCATAAAACACGCCCGAAAACGGACGAAACGTATGAAAATGGACGAGCGAAGATAATCGATGAAAACGGACGAAACGTATGAAAAACGAACAAAAACATATGAAAACGGGCGAAAACGTATGAAAAGGGACGAAACAAATTATCTTCTTAAGTGATATTTCAACACAAGCAATGGAAGAGCATTAAAAACGAGTCCATCTTTCATAGGATCTTAACATATTCCGATCTAGTTCTTAAGATCTTTTAATTTTACAATTTACAATTCTGCAAAATGAAAAGAGTGTATTTTCCATAAGATCTTAAAAGGCATAAAATCTTAAACAGGATCTCATTCTTACCATAAAATCGTAAAATCTCGATTTGATCTAATATTTTAGTATTTTAAACTGATATAAGTTGCATTTACCGGTTTTTATGACCTTTAGAAATCTTCCATCGCAAATTTGTTATAAAATCATTTCTGAATACGAATGACTAGACATATAAAGCATTCGAACATTCAAGTAGGCTTGTGATCCTGATACGATTTTACGATTTCGGTTTTGCGAAAACAAAGACGATTTATAGTAGGATCTCGATTTTAACAACCTTTAAGTCGTTCAAGCATAAGGCAATATAATTTATAGCAGTCTTTTGGATTTATATATCGCTTTTAAAAGGATGGTTAATAATAAAACAAGGAACTCGTGTTTCTGATATGGGTTTTATATCAGACAGGTTACCCAACTTTCTCACTTTGTTCGGCTAAGTTACTAAACTTTCATTTTGTTCACTTAGGTTACTGAACTTTAGTTAAGAATTCAACCTTCATTTTCAACAGTAATCAAAGTAACCCAAACGCATTTTTTAGGTAAGTTAAGAACAAAATGCATTTTTTAGGTAAGTTAAGAACCTAAATGTCTCATTTTACAAATTCAAGAACTCGAATATCAACTCCGCAGTAATCAAACACTGCTTGCACACAAAAAAAGTTTGATAACTTAGGCGAATAAAGTTGAAAAGTTGGTAACCTATCTGTCTATAAACCGTTTTGATATTTCCTTTTTGTTTTTGAATATGGTAAAAAAGACATACCTGAATTATTGTTTATATTTTAGAATAGTTATTAGACACTGACCCATACCAGTTTAAAGAATAGTATTCTAATTATTATAACCATAGATGTGGGAACTTAATAATTTTACGAAGAATGTCGTTCAACTTGATGACACTATAGAAGTTTCCTTATCCTGTCTGTTACTTCTTTTAGTTAGCCTACCTTTTTTTTACTCTTTTTTTTTATGATCGATAAAAACATGCTTTAGGTTTTTTTTAATAATAGCTTTAGTTGTAAATTAAAAATATCTTTAGACATTAATATTTGTATATAAAATCGGCAGAGAAGATTAAAGAAAAATATTAAACTTATGTATACCTTCTAGACATATATTTTTACTACAAAATGAGTTGCGTAATTGTAATTTATTTTTGACAAAGAAGAGTTTATTTTTTTACATTTAATAGTACTCGTTGGTAGCAGAATTGGTAGTTGGGGTACCCCAACAATTATCTTTCTAGGTAAACTGTTTTTTCTGTTGATAATCTATCAAGAAAGAATTGTTCGAAAATCTGTTATCTTTCTAGGTAAACTGATTTTCTGTTTCTAACATTGGATGGTAAAAAAAGAAACTCAACCTCAGTACGTATGACAACTTTCTCGACTAGAAAGGATCTTTTTCATTGGGTAAAGGGTTTTACTCCCGTAAATAAGGTTTTACTCTCGAGCTTGATTGATCGATTCGAGCTTTTATCGAGCTTGTGTCCGAGCCCTGGTCTAATGAACCAACTCAACATACGTAACGAGCCGAGCTTGAGCTTTCAATTGCTCGAGTTTGATTTTATCGAGCTTTCGAGCCTTCATGTATATACTTAGAAGGTACCAAGAATGCCATGCATGGCACCACGACTATAATATGATTGAAATAAATGAAATAAAGGTTAAAACAGAAAATTGAATTAAAATAAAATAAACCCACTAAAAATATAAAACTAAAACTCATAAAAATATATTAAAATGGATGTTGAATTAAAGAAAGATAACATTTTAGAAAATATAATGAAATTATATTATAATATAAATAAGTAGATAAAAGATATTTTAATTTGAAAATAAAGATGAATTTTAGTTGAGGAGTGACATATCATTTTATAATCGAGCCCTTATCTTAATTTTTGGTGGTTAGGAGTTAAGCCTTGGAGTTTATAAGTTAGACTTGGGTTTGTTAAGTGACACACGCTATCTCACGATTGGATCTCCTTATCTTAATTTTACACGCATTATAATATATCTTTCCATAATAAGCAAGGCTTAATTTTTAAGCCTTCTAATTTTAGAATCTAAACGCATTATAAAGTAGTATAGATATATAGGGAGGGTTAATGTGAGATCGAGCTTAAAACAGAAAATAAGATCAAATCTAAAAACCACTAAAACATTTATAAATAATAATTTTAGCAATCATACACAAAAAAATTATATTTTAATACAAATTAACATTTTAGTAACTAATAACCAAATGATACATGAGTTTAGATTAGTGATACACCGATACACATTACACTAATAAATATTCCAAAACCCGACACATACAAAACCCGATACACATTAAACTTAATCAAAGTGTATCACCTAGGTTTCAGAATTTTAAAAAACTCTATCGAAACTTTAACAATTTTAGTTTTAGTAAATAAAAATTATTTTATTGTAAGAGAGTATCTCTTGTCAAATTTTAGTTCGATCTCATTTTAACAACTTTAAGTATGATCTTATTTGATCTAGATTCTATATATATATATATATATATATATATATATATATATATATATATATATATATATATACTATATAGTAGACCGCGTTTCAAGACGGCTTCTAGCGCACATGGTTTCTAATGAAGTGTCACGAATGCGGTGGTATCTAGTCAATACTCATGTCTAGCGGCAACAATATCTAATCGAAGACTCAGACCAATGCAAGTGATATGCAGATTCAATCGAACACCGCCTAAAGGCATCGGTATCTAGCCAAGTAGCTACCGGCAAGAGTTTATATCTTTTCGATCAAATTTCGATAGCTAATAATTTTTCAAGAACTTGTTTTTGTAATATAGCGACAGCGGGTGTATAGTTTTCGACAATTTTCAATTGCATTTATATCGTGTTCCCCTTTTTTTATAATCACACGCACGATTATATGTAACGGTAGTTTATATCCTTTTATTTTTAACGAAAATTGAGTTGCCATCGATTTGAGGGGTAGCGAATAGTTTAAGAGAATATGTGTATATGTTTAAAGAAAATTGTATTCTCTCCTAATTGGACAGTTTTGAATGATGACTTCTTTCGTTGGGGAGTGAAGTTTTCACCATAAAACATGGGGCTTTATACGGACCTTTAATAGAGGCTTTCAATTATCGCACGTATTAAAAGATCAGACTGCATGCATCGTGATATTATATTACGTCGCTTCATTGTTTATGCGGTTGACCAATAGTGAATTCCTATGATGTATCTCATAAAACATTTACCAGGAGTTTTAACTCCTAGATCTGGGGGCACCCTTAAATATGACTCTATCTAAAAATTATTTGATCAATTGTTTAAAATCACAAACTAAACTAAAATTATCTGATCCTATAGTTGTGTATCCATTAGTTCATTGATTTCATTCAAATACCAATCTTTTGAATTTTAAATTACTGAGAATTATATGGTTGCGCAGGGCCTAAAACATCTTTTTTCATAAGTCTAGAATTTTGCATTGAAATGTCCTTATCTACTTTTGCATTGAGATGTCTACTTTTTACTTTTTGCATTGAGATAATCTTTCTTTATAGTTTGTTGAGCTCCCCGTGAGTTTGCTACTTATGCAAGCAATCAATGAACAAAGAATCAAATATGTTAACTAATCTTTCATTTTAATATACCAACTAATTTATGCTGACAATAAAACCCGTACGCATATTCAAATAAAAAGTTTCAAGTGCAAAATTTTGAAATATATTTAAAAGTTGCAAGTTTTGGGAATTTTCAAAATCAGAAACTTTTCAAAAATTTTAACTTTTTATGATTTGAATAGCAAATATTATCACAGGACAAAAGTTTTAAAATTGAAACACTTTGAAATGTTGAAATTTCAAAACGTAAATGTTTTGAAAACTTAATACTCAATTTTTGAAATAACTAAATTTTAAAACATTAAACCTTGAAAACTTTCAAACTTTATGATGACATTTAGTCTTAAGTTTAAATTTACGTCGATAAACAGAAATAAATGGCCCTCGCTCTACACCATCAAGACATGACATTTAGGTGGTGTTTGCTTTTTAAGAGCCTCAATCAATCAACCGCATATCCGAATCAACTGGCGCAGAATGTTCAATCGATTGCGTCTCGAACTGGAAAAAAACTCGTGTTTAAACCGCACATTTTGCTTGCATTATTATTTTTGTTTTGTTTTGTTTTGTGTGCATTCGCACTCACCTCTCAAGCCTGCACTATTAAGATCTATCGCCCGAACGCGCCCGAACGGGAAAACAAACAATCGAACGACTAAAACGTCTCGACCGCGTCTCGAATCTGTTTGATTAAGATATCATAGAGCTCTTAATAAAAATAACACCACCTTAGTTTTATATCTAAATATGTTTCAAGTTTAAATCCATATTCTCTTAAAAGTTTTATATTTGAAACGAAATTCCTATGCATGTAATTTCCCATTATTATAGCTTTCAAATTTTTATCAAGATAGTCAAGTTCGGATATGTTGCCCTTTTGCGCTACTTGGGATCACTTGCCAAGTCTTTCATACAATAATTCATAAACTTGTGCGGTTGTACCTAACAATTCATTGGTCACAACTCACAAGAACTTAAAAGTACACACCCATCAAAAAGAGTGTCCAAAGTTAAGGATTTTCAAAAAGTTAAAATTTACAAATTCAAATATTTCAATAGCCTCAAAAAAATCATTGGCCAAAATAATAAAAATATGGTTAATACACTTCTTGTTTCAGATCACACTCCTGGCCTCAAATCATTTCAAATTCAAATATTTCAAAAGTTTGAAAAATTCAAATTTAAAAGTTTCACATTTTTACAATTTTACAAATTTCAAAACCTCCAGCCTTTTCACTTTCTAAAATATTTCAAATCCAAAACTTTCACACTACAAAAACTTCCAAACTTCATTATTAAAAGCTGATCACAAGCTTAAAATTTTAAAAATAAAAAATAAAAAATAAAAGTTACAAAATCTCAAAGAACTTCAATATTTAAAACCTTTCTTTTTATACAAATTTCAATTACGGTTTTTAATTTTTTTAAACATCTATTGAGTCGTACACCAAAAATGACCACCTGCTATTTTGAACTTTATACATTGACAAATCTTTTTACTACTATAGTGCTATGACCATGACATAATATATCCAAAGTACAAATTAGCCTATTCTCTCCTTAATTATCTACTTTCCACTATTCTGACAAATTACTTTTAGCTTTGTCTTACATGACAACTTTAATTTTAAAATTGTACACTCCAATATTCTGACAACTTGTTTAAAAGACTTTGAAATTTTCAAAGCTTCAATATTTCAAATTTTTCGACTAATATTTTACATAACAAATCTCAATACAAATACGCATAACATAATTTTTACATTTTACACAAGTTAAAAATTCATGCAACAAAACATACCAATAAATCTTTCACATACAAACTTTTTGCAGCAAAAATTTCCAATTCTAACATATTTACCAATAAGTTTTGTACAAACTTACAAAACCTATACACTTTAACATTGAAATATATACCATATCATACATTCACATCGCTAAAAAAAAATTAAAAAAAAAAAAAAAAACTCTAATCAATAAAAGAATGACAAATTTATTTACACAAATATATATGACAAACAAATTTATACACATGATAATATACTTAAAAAGCAGATGGGCTTTTTAGGTTGGAAGGAATGAAGTTACCTGATCATGTAATTACTATAAGTAATAATAGTGTTAGCAAATGTGAACTGCAATGCTTTAAGAATTGCTCGCGTACAGCTTATGCTTATGAGAATGAGACGTATGAACTTACAATAGTTCATCTGAATTGGTTCCAAAAGTTTGTGGTTATCATGAGTAACTCCACTACTGGTCATGATCTCTATGACAAATCAAGACAAACAAATTTATACAATAATGTATACACATGAACTTTATACAATAACGAGGAACTGGTACCACGCTGCTATGGGGTTTGCTACAGTTTCTCACTACAGTTTTGTACTCTAAATGCACACTTTATTCATAAATTTCATATAATTAGTACATATCCCAGAAGTCGCTCTTTAATTGCATCTTTAAAGTTTTTATATAGTTCATACACAACTTGAATGTCTTTAAACTTAATATTAACTGAACTTCAATGACCAAGGAAGCAAAGAGCGAAAGCCTGCACCGTTGGTCCATTTTCTTCACTTTCACATGAAACTGCAGCTTGCCCTTTACATCATTCTCTTGTAGTTGTTTCGACAGCATCACCCATGACCATGATTAAAGTAAGCCATAATCATAAGCTTTACTATTTCTTATATATAATGTATAACTTTAAACATAAGAAAATCAAATAAGCATAGTAAAACAAATCTCTAACTAATGGTCTTGAACGGATCCAAAACCTAAACTGTAACCAAACCAAACTTAAGTAATTCATTAAGGGTGTTTTCCTTTCCTTTAGAATAATAAACAGCCTTTGTATAATAAACAACCCTTGTTTCCTATGTTTAAAAATACGATCAAAATGTTACTGTTATGTGATTTAACAATATTACTACAAACTGTTAAAAGTCAGAAAAGAAAGATTTAATTATAAAAAAGATGCATTATCTTGGATAAGGAATCCTACTACCAGCCCCTTAGGTTTGCTCATTTGCCAGAATGTAGTTTAGGTATTTCGTACTGTATGTCGTTTCATGTAACCATGCTGCTCCCCATAGCAGCTAATCTTATTTTGCATTTACATAATCGGAAAAATTAGTTAGCTCAGTTTGAGGTACTGTAGCCCAAATACAGATAATCAAAGCAAGACTAAGGGCAAACCCATGGTCTGAGCCAACCACAGTATGAGCTTGAATATTTGTCAAGTAAGGGAAACATCTAAAAAATTCAGTCTCTCAACAGAGGCTAATGTTACTTATAGTAATTATCTTAATGGCACTGTTGCTTAGAAGCCTAGAGTTAGTTGTATTAGAGTTTGTAAACACACAAAGAAAGGCAATTAAGAATTTTTCTCAGAAGCAATTATCTTAACCCCTAACATTAAGATAATGAACGCAAACATATACTCTCATTTTCTTAAAACTATGATACCAGTATTCTCCCAATTCTATTACCTGGTTCATAAATATTCTACAAACATCAATTCGAGCTTTCCAGGTCAAGTCAGTCCAACCCATTTATACAAAAACTACCACTTTTCGACCCGAACCCATATCAACCCATAAGCAATTTTGTCGAAATATATATCCAGTATACATTCGCCAGCCTCTGAGATCTTTTTAATTTCAAATAAAGACTGGACATTTATTGGTTTCAGCAACTATCGTTCACAACAAAATACCATATTCCAATAGGTGAGACGGTGTGTTTACCTTCATACCAAGTGCCTCCGAACACGCCAAGTGGAGATAGAAACCCTCTGCCTCGCTTACGCCGACTGTTGTCATCAACCCTTGGACTGTTAATACGCCAAGTGGAGATAGAAACCCTCTGTCTCGTAATCTAATTACCGTCACACCATGACATAACAAACTAACCAAAACCAATCACTCATAATCAACTATGAAGAGAGTCCTAACAATCAAGCTGGAAAGTGGGGCCGCCGCCATTGCCTACATCTGCAATTCGAAGCTCCGTACGGCCTTGCCAAACCAAAAAAGAAAACTTCCAAACCTGAATACCAGTAGGCAGGCTAAAAAAAACTGACAATGAAAAAAGATCACAGAAGGATTAGTGAGACCTGTTGGCTGACGGTTGGGTTGAAGGATGATGGAATTTTTGCACTGAGCCACCTTAGCGGAATTATGTGCTCTATTGGCTCCTGCTACTGCCTTGTTATCGCATGTCTGTATATCTTGAGGCGGTAGTAAAGCCCCTTCATGGCTGCAATAAATGAAAGAAAGATGAGTTTCTGAAAAGGTGGAGTCTAACATCATCATGTATATACAACCACGACACAGGTTCCAGAATCAGTAAAAATACCTGATTTACCTTCAACGCCTGGCTGTCATTTTATGTACACCCTGAAAATGTGCTTCTGTCACTTCATTTGTACCTTAGGTAACAGTAAACATGATTGTCTTAGTATGAGGCAACTCGGATATCTTGCTCTAAAGGAAAAAATTATGGATATTTATAATGCAAGACTTTTATTACAATCCACTGTATAGATTCACATACCTTTATTAGAAGACGATGCGCGTGATCTATTACAAACCCCTTCTGATCCTTCATTTATCCCTACAATAACAACAGTCGTCAGTATATTAGAAACACATCTGGCAAATGTAAGCTCACTTTGGTAAATCCCGACTTAAAAGATTGCTGAAAACGATGTAAACATGTTACCATTCCAAGACGATGAGGTAAAGTAACGCCAATTCTCCCGGTTACATAACATACATCCAAAAACAAAATATCAGGTCCAAGGCCAGCCCAATTTCCAGCAAGAGAGTACGAATTTTCTGCTAAAAGAATGTTTGCCTACATGAATAAAAAGACCAATAATTTAAGAAATATATACCGGTGCCATAAAATAGGTTGATGTGGGGGTCTGAAATGATACCTAAGTGTCATTACCATCGTCACTATCATCGCTTGTGTGTTCTGATCGTCGTGTCCATCTTTGCCACAACTATCAGCATGCCTAATGTGAATCAGTTCTATATTGTCTACAAATGCAATTCATTAAGAAAACAGATTTCAGGTGATGCCATCAGCCTCATCCCCTCCGTATTTCGAATTTAGAAGTCAGAACCTCCTGAAAAAAAAGTGGCAAAATAAGAACGGAGTAAATGAAAATGGCATCTATGAAGATAGATGTATGAAACTATGCTAATATATCAAATGATTGAGTTTGAAGTTAATATGTGGGTAGTTGCTATTGGTCGTTAAAAATGATTCTGACTATGCTTTTTAGTTCAAATGGGAATTTTGGTGTTCCAATGGTTGCCACTTTCTAAGCAGATAAGGGGTTGTTTGGATAGCTAATTAAAGGGTTTTATTTACTCAAAAATAACGCCATAAGCAGTTGTAAGCAATCTCAAACAGGCCTATTCCTTTAACTAAGAAATCGGTACATATTTGAATGGTCAATATATATCTAATTGTAAGACAGTGAGTTTTAGCAACCGCTTGAGCATCTAGTATCTTTCTAAAACATCACTGAGAACCAATAAAAGAGAACACTATCATCGTAGCTATCATTCACTGGATGATATAAAAATGATGTCAAACACTCTTTTCCATTTATTCACATTTCGCAAACCTAAGAATCAGATAATTTTCTGTAAAGCCCAATCCAAAACACCCACATAAACCTGCAACTAACGGCTATCATTCACAATATTCAAAACAATTCAACATTATACCTGAAAAAACATTGCAGTATGCAAAGTAGACGGATTCGGAGGTGGCCTAGTAGTCGAATTATTTCCATAATCCCATGAACGGTTTCATCCGCAGTCCCTGCATATGTCGAAAGAATACATGATTAAAATCCTATACACCAATATCAAAACGCTATTTACTAATCTTGGATATCTGTTAACTTATTTACTAATCAATGAAACATTCAAACAAAAGACCGCTTTGTTCGACGTCAACTTACCAAATATATTACATATAGCGCTAAACAAAAATGTAATGTAGAAGATAAAGTATACCTTGAATAGCCTGTATTCCGAGCTTGAAACCCAAACACGAAAAAAGTTGTAAAGTATTACAAACCACATACAATAAACATCTCCTACACATGCTAACTTGAGTCTGTTTTTCTTGTTTGTAACCAACAAATACTACATAAGCAAATCCCACTGCCACTTGACAACCTGTTATTCCATTTTTTTTATCCTTCAGATTGTTTATTTATTTTTTCATTGATGTCAAACTAATAATTTGTTGAAAAAATATGTTTGAACTTCAGCAGTTACCTTTAACCCGGAACAAAAGCGCAAAAGCAATCCAACAACATATTAACCTGAAGAAAAAAAATCAAACAGTTAACACATACACTAATCATATAGTATTAATAAACGAAATTACAAATTAACAAAACTATACTTTTGACACCAAGATATAGCCGCAACGAAAAACAAAATCCAACGAAAATTGAAAGAATCAGGATCACCTTATTGTTATTCCTGTTATAGGATCGAGCATAAACGCGAGCAGCAAGAACCCCCAAAATTAAAACCCTAACTCTTATAACCTGTGATGATATTTTCAGATCATACCTTTTGACGCAAAATTGAGAGCGCCTACATGGGCTTCGACCTTTGCGTCAGCTACATGGGCTTCGACCTTTGCGTCAGCATGCGGTTTAGGTTGAAGATAGGGAAGTCGGCGAACAGAGGAGGTAAAACTTATCTACAAAGAAGATATTGCTTAGAAAAAAAAAATATAATGGACTTTATATATATAAACATAAACATGTACCAATAGAACGTCATATTTTCAGGCGAGATAGTTGTTCGTCGGGAACGTTTGAGATCCAGCAAAACAGCGGCGGCAGCAAGCTTTTCTGATGACAGCGACTACTTTTTCCGGCGAATTACAGCGGCGGACTAAGAAAAAAATACCAAAAATTATAGATCTACAAACAAAAATTTATAGATCAATAAAAAAAATGTATAGATCTATAGAAAAAACTATAGATCTATAAATAAAATGTATAGATAAACAAAAAAAATCTTCAAAACTCATAGATCTACTAAAATACCTTGAAAATCTTTTGGTGGCCGTGGGTCTTGGAGCTTCTTCTCGGTGGTGTGTTCTCTTGAGACCGGTGGAAGTGGCCTCGGTGATAGGCGGCGTCGAGTTTGGTGGTGTCAGGTGTGGTGGTGATGGTGTGAGTCGGTGTGTAGAGTATTTTTTATTTTTAGTTTTGTGTGCCTGTGTGTATTTTTAAGTAGTGAGTTTTAGTTGGGAGAGTATTTGCGTGTGTGTTTTTTTAAATAAAGAGGGAAGTAAATGGGATGGTGTTTATGAGGTATTTGTTTGTATGGTAGGTTTATAAGGTTTTATGGTTACAGAATTTTTTGTGATTTTGGTTTTTGGTGTGTACAGAATTTAAGCTTCTGGACGGAAGGCCTACTACCGAATCTTAAAATTGCGCTTGAGTTAGGATTTTAATACGACGCTTTATAAGTAGATATATATATATATATATATATATATATATATATATATATATATATATACTTAGGATCAAATAAGAAGAATAATAAAAATAAGAAGGATAAGAACTACAACCACACATTCTAGACGCATCTACAAAAATGGACGATCTTCATTCAAATTTTCCTCCCATATTAAAACGTATTAATTACTTACCCTTCTTATTTTAATTATTCTTCTTATTGATCCCTTCTATATATATATATATATATATATATATATATATATATATATATATATATATATATATATATATATATATATATATATATATATATATATATATATAATTGGGATCAAATGAGAACTTTTTAAAATTGTAAAATGAGAACTATATATATATATATATATATATATATATATATATATATATATATATATATATATATATATATTAGGATCAAATAAGAAGATTATTTAAAATAAAAGGAATAAGAAGAACTATAACCACAAATTCGAGATGCATCGACCTAAATTAGATGCATCCCTATAATCTTAGATGCATTATAACAAACCATAGTGTGTTTTCAACCTTTTAACCAGATGCATATACGCATATTAGATGCATTTCATGATTTCTCTTGTTTTTTGTTCCTCTGCACGTGCCGAAATCATGAAAATCAATTTGCACAATCTATACATCAAATTAACTTTCAAAACTTAAGATGTTGCATCTATATGAATAGAAATGCATCTAATGCAAGTCGTTGAATCTCAAATGCGTGGTTTTGGTCACTTCTCACCACTTCTTATTTTAATTTAATTTCTTGGATCCCTACTCTACACACACACACACACACACACACACACACACACACACACACACACACATATATATATATATATATATATATATATATATATATATATATATATATATATATATATATATATATATATATATAGTGTAGTGTTCAATGCGAAACCGGTTTTTTAGACAGAACTTTACTGTAACCACCTAAATGATTACGAGCCATTGGATGAGTATTTTTAAAGGTTAAGATTAAAAGTGCCAAAATTGCAAATTAACAAAAGATAAAGGTTTTTTTTTCAATTAAATAAAAGGCTGGAAGGGTAATTATGGTACTACACTTTATAAAATATTTAAACCGTATATCTTCTCCCAGATCTAAATCAGTTTCAGATTTCCTCTCTTTCTTCCTCACCAAAAACCCTAGCCGCAACCTCCTAATCACCACCATTACCTGTCGCAAATCCGAGCAACCAACAACGAAACCACCATATCTTCACAAGATGGACGCATATCTACTGTTAAAATGAAAGACGGATCAGTTTGATGCGGTTGAAAGAGTTTGGCGTCTGATAAAGATGAAAACAATATTTTGATTCCGGTTTGCAGTGACAAAAGGTACGCACATCTCATACTCTACTTATATGTTAAATATATATGATATGCATCTTTTTTTCAAAGAGTTTAATTATATGGTACGCACATTAATTCATTTTTTTATCTTAGAGATTTTCCCACTGAACTTTGGTTTTTCATATTAGTAGTTAAAAATAATATATATGAGTAACTAAAGCCTAAAGACATGATGAGGTTGAAAGAGGTTGGCGTCAATATTTAATTTGTTTAAGTTATGAGTAACTAAAGCCTAAAGACATGAGAAAGGTGAGAGAGATTGGATCATTTAAAAAGTTGATCTCAAGAGAAAGGTGAGAGAAGTGATCTCAACCGTTAGATCACCCCCTCTTCCCATCCCTTTTTTCACACCAAACTACAGGGACCTTATTGTATTTTCATTTATTCTTTAAGGTAGAGTTTTGTAAATCCACACCTTTCATATATAATACCTATATTTTTTTATATTTTTTTGTTCTTTGTCTAATTCCACAACCTGACATTTTTTTTCTCTAAGTTCCAGATTCACGACGATTCACGAAATCACCACCACGAAGATTCACGAAATCATCTCATTACGAAATCATATTGTGTTATCAGATTCAATAAGGTATGCAACCGATTTCGTCTTATCAGATTCAATATCATATCGTGTTATCAGATTCAATATAATTTCATCATAATTTGTATCGATTATTGTTTGTTATGAGTTATGGTTTTGTTTTACAAGTTATGGTTTTGTTTTACATGTTATGGTTTTGTTTTACGAGTTTTGATTCGGTAATCATAATTTTTGTTCATAGATGTATTGATTTAAGAGTTTATGACATGATGCACTATATAGATGACTTATTTGAAGCAAATTTGAGAAAGAAAAAGACTTGGAAACGTGTTTGCAAAACATGCACACAAGGTGTTTGATAAATCGCCTAAATGTAATTTCATAACTATGATGCACTGATTTTACACTGTTTTTTGTGCTTATGATTTTCATGTGATTACTCTCGATAGGGGTCTACTTGTTGCTGGCACAAAGTATCGTGGAGATTTCGAGGAGAGACTAAAGAAGCTGATGGAAGAAATCAAGCAAAGTGATGAAATAATCCTCTTTATCGATGCTGTTAACATCTTGAAGCCTGGTCTTGCTAGAGGCGTATTACAAGCATGTGAAACTTTAATACAAATCTTGAATTAAAGAACTTGAGCCAACGGTTAATGAGACCTACAAATCTTGAAGGGGCTCCGAGAATGATATGAGATTCACCACAAACTCCGTTAGACCGATGAATCACTGGTAGTTGCTGCCCAATTGTCATATCAATACATTAGATATTAATATCAAAGATGATCTTTTGTGATTATGTTTATCAGTTTGCATCTGATCTTATGACTATTTCTCTACACGCAGTGACCATTTTATACCTGATAAAGCTATTGATTTAATCAATGAAGCTGGTTCTCGTGTTAGACTTCGTCATGCTCAAGTATGTGTGTTCAGTGTATCTTTAATTTGGTTGTTGTACTTTAATGAACCATTAATCAATGATCGATGCCAACTCCTAGAAGAAGCCAAAGAGCTTAAGAAGAACTTAGGCAAATAACTAAAGAGAAGAATGAAGTTGTTCGTGGCTAGGACATTGAAAAGGTACTTTGCTTTTTGCTACAAACAGAAAAATGTATGGTCAATTGGGTTGGATAGCAGTTCGAAAATGATTTGTGTCAAATGTGTCTTTTTAGGATACACTTTGGGGTTAGTTTTATCTGAAACACATTCCGTTCAAAATTTTTAAATGTGTAATCAAGTCATCGTTGGAGGTTTTATGCAATAACGTAACACTTTGGGTATTTTTTACCTGTCCCACCTTTTTTTCCCTAAATTAACATTGATGCACCTTTGTTATTAACATTGTTGCAATTTTTTCTAAAACAATAATTTTGTTTCTAAGTACTTATGCAGATATTTCATTCTAATCATTTGTAACAAGCATTCAATTGTTTTTACTTGAAAAATAATATATTTTTAGTTCAATAATTCAACTAAATTTGAATGATTTTTTTTTACCATATGAATTATACCTTGTTGGAATCACTCCTAAACCTTAATTCAAGTGTTAGTGATTCACATGTAATAGTTAGCTTAATATGGCCTTTATGTTTGTTATTAAGCTAAGGCTTATGTAGAAGTCCCATAAGCCTTGGCCCAAGCCCATAAGAAGGAAGGAGTCTGAAGTGTTGCCTAGCTCCTTGCCTATAAATCTCTTGTATAACCCTCACTTGAGGGTTGGTTGTTCACTTTACTAATTCACCTACGCATAACTTTTCTTTACTAGCATATCGTGTGTATTGGTTTTGTGTTCATCCGATCTCTCTTATCTTATTTCTTCTATTGATGCTTGTGTTACTAATATGGGAACCTAACAGTGGTATCATTCGCCAAATAGTTGGGTGAAAAGCTTTTGTTTTTGAAGTTTTGTGGTTTACGCGTAATACGGTATCCAACTTTGTCACGCTTAAAAACTTATTTTTTACACTTTTTAATCCAAGATTCTTGTACTTTCAACGTTTTAGGTGTTAAAATATCATTTTTGGCAAAAGTTTCAAACTTTACGCTGGATCATTGTTTTTAAGCTTGGTTTTATCGTGGGTATATTTCACGCATAAGGTGTTTAGAAGTTTTTGATCATCAAGTTTTACACTTTTGTGATATTTTGGTGATATTGAAACTGCTTCCTCAAAAATCGGGTTTAGAAACACTTTGGGCAGAAATCAAAGTTTTGGAAATTCCTACGCATAAGAAAACCCTAAACTTACGCATAAGTTTTTCAAGGTTTGATCTTCAGTGTTCTTGGTTTACTCAGTGTTTTCTTGCTTGGATAAGCCTGAAAACACTTCGACTTTGGATATCTTTTACAATGTGATAGTGTAAAGGATTTTTGGGCAAAACCCTAATTTTACGCATAAGCTTAAACTTACGCGTAGAACTCTTTACGCATAATCTTTTTCTTACGCTTAAGCCTTGTCTTACGCATAAGCTAATCTTACGCATAAGTTTTCTACGTCTAACTTTCGCCACGCTAATCTTAGTGTTTCTCAATTCCACTGAAGCTAATCCCACGCCAGAAGTCCCTATTCTTACGCTGTAAGTTATCTTTACGATAAGGTTGAGTATTACGCATAAGGTTTCCTCTACGCATAAGTCGGTTTTCACGCCTAAGCACTTCTTCAACAAACAACAAGTTTCATTCGACTACAAAGATCCATCAACAACACAAGTTATCAAAAAAAAATAACAATAAAAATAAATAATTTCTAGGAGACTAAACGTTCAATTTTACGAGATTCAAATTTTGGTTTAACTGTGAAAATTTTGGTCAAAATTCAAATTTTGGGCCCAAATTGAATTATTCGGTCAAATTTAGCGTCAAAATTGTCATAACTCAAATTTTCTTACAACCTTAGAATTGAATTTTATAGTGAATTTCAAATTTTAAGAGTCAAATTTTTCAAAATTATTTTTGGAGGGAAATTGCAATTCACTACATCGACCTTTTGTGTGCTATATTGACTTCGCACCTTTTCTCTTTGATTCTTCTGCAGGGGAGAGAGAGTGTTTAAATCAATGGATTCTGATACTGAAAAAGCATTTGTGGAATTGGAAGAAGGATTTATTGTTCTGAAAGAGAAGGTGCACTCAATAATTAACAATTCCAAGCGTCAGACATCATCAAATTCGCGAAATCCTGCAGTCGTGCAAGGTGAAAGAGTTGATGTACATGGAAGGAATGCTCAAAGGGATGTTGAGATTGTTGTGTTTACTGCATATGTCGGTAATGCGGACAATAAGGTTGTAGCATTAGAACAACAGGATGACAGCAGCAGATCTCGAGAAGATATCTTACCCATCTATGACACAGAGCCCAACTTTGACAAAGAACAAATGGTTGAGGAAGATATCATACCCACCTATGACATCGACATAGAGCGGATGGTCGAGGTACAATCATCGTTGATCATATTACGCTGCAATTGCGAAACAACATACCGAGCAACTGATCTCGAAATGAAGGAGAGGTTGACCCGATGTGTTGCACAATGTCCGAACAACCATCTTATGTTTGAGCCCTTACTTGCAATCAATTCAATCAAACGTCAAATCAAACTCTTGAATCTAAAATCATTCTTCTCAAAAGACCATTGCTCAATTTCATAAAGATTTTCAAAACTAGAGGCACATTTCATCTCTCTTGAACTTAAATTACAAAACAAATCTTTTCTTGTAACACAATGGTCGGTATTCAAATGAACAAAGTAATCGTGTGGATACATTAGTAATCGAAAATGAGCATTTAAAGGCTCAAATTCAAGCAAAGGGCTTGCACATGTTGCTTTACAAAACAAACCGAGAAGATTAAGCGGCAAGAGTGTGGATACTAAGTTTACAAAACCAACAATCTTGGGAAATCGTCTCTAAAACCAATCGTAAATCAATCAAGAGTTAGACAACCAACCGCTTTTAAATCGAACGATCAAAATCTTCAAAACCACGGTTTGCCTCCCAAGTTGTTGAGAATAATCATTTGACAAAACCGGTCACTCCACATTCGTGGCCAAAGCATAATTCTTACATTTCATTAAACATGTTTATGTTAAACTGTTTACGATATACATTTACATTAAACCTCAACATGTGGTCGCTCGCCAAGATAGGATTAGTTCAAAATAATGTCTAAACCGAGCATCAAAATTCAAAATTCATATGATACAAAGGACTTGCACAAGAACTATGATCTAGAAAAGGCTAGGAAAAGGGCACTACTCCAAAAGGATGGAATCTTAGGTTCACGACCTAGTGTGATGCCTTCTAGTGTGTTGCATAACACTGCTTGTAGTAGCAAACCAAAACCTAAGTTTACTCAACAAATTGATAGAAATAAACCCGTTGATCTAAACGTAAAATTTCAGAAACCTAGTAGGTGGATCAATATAGGACGCAGACTCTTCCCAAAAGAAGTTTCAACATCCCCTAGATCTAACCTTAGATGGATTCCAACGGGTAGAGTTTTCAACACTGTTGGTCTTAGGTGGATTCCTACAGGCAAGATACTAAGTAGTTGCATCAACACAAGTGTGATACCCACAACATCCATCCCTGCAGGAAATGATCTTATCAAAATAGCATGTTCAGGTGTCAAGAAGATAATTGACACTACATCTTTATGCCTCTAACATCTGGAACCCAATTACATTTGGGGATCCATGTTTCTTCTTTCTTGTCCCCCTCCTATTTTTTCTATGCAGGTACAACAACATTGGCTTCTACTGCAATACAACGTAGGACCCGTTTCTCACCGTCTAAAACTTAATGATCCATCAGCTGCTCCACCATTGTACTTAATGGTCAATAATTGGAAACATTGCTTGCTCCTCTGGTTAAAGATTCTGTCTAAAGTCGTGCTTCTGATGTATCGAATGTTTCCATTTGCACAACGATAATACTCTAATTTCGATACATCCGAATCTACAACAACAACCGGTAATGTAGCCGCACTCCAATCGAATCTCCGAAAGCGAAGAACAAAGTGTTTCCTACAACAATGTCACGATTGATGATCAACATAATGAAGAGAAGTTTTGTCGCAGTTGATTCTCTCGAGATATTTATGGTACTTCACACTTGTTCGATTAATTGAACATACATGGTTTCGCTGTCTCCTTATACATGGTTTCGCTGTCTTCAATTCATCATCAACATACGTGGTGTATGATTCTGAATCATTGAAAACATCGAGGGGGAGAGAGAGTGTGTAGGTGGTCATTGCTTCCTTGTTCTTCTACATGCTTCTTTACGAAAACCCAATGCCTTCTTGAATTTATTCAATTAGGGGAAAGAAATAAGACGATCTGTGGCTCAAATGTCTCACTGTGGTGTTATTGTCTCAATTTCACGGGTGATCTTGTGTGAAGTTACCCAAATATGATGTTATGATGCCTCACACACGGTCTTGGTATCGAGTTATTGCATATTCACGGTGATGAGTATTCAAAGATCACAACACTGTGGGAAAGTCGTATCATTTCGTCTTCGTGGTTTGTTTGGTGTGATCGTCTACATACGTGAGAAGATCTTGTTGATTTCGGCATATTACCCTCGAACGGATCTTCCGCAATTAGTCGATTTTCTTTGTGGGTTTTCGCTCATCTACAAATTCCACCGCGACATCGAAACCTTCAAAAATTAGAGGAAATGTAGACTTCATCAAAGTTTTAAATCGCTAAAGATAGTTGTCGGTTGGGGAAGTCGATTCGAAACTTCTTCACTATGGCTTCGAGCATATGACTTGGAACCCGGTCACAACCGTTTAAACTTCCTCAAACCCCATCATCACCGAACCAAGCCCCCACCACTCGTCAACAAATGGAAAAGCTCTTTGCTCCGCTCTTTAGTGATGACATTGATGAACGTGCTCCAAGTGTATCCGATGTTTCCATCAACCCGATCATACTCTTATACCGATACACTGCTACAACAACCGATGTTGAAGAAGCACCACTAGTTGACTCTACAACAACAGTTGAAAAGCTAGATCCAACGATCGCCGAACCGGTGATGATGTTCTTAATGAAGTACCCCACCTACTGATTTTGATCCAAATCGTTCTTCAACCCGTTTGCTAATGAAATCTGTAACACGATGTTGCGGAATCATCTACAAGCCATTTGAATCCTCAAAATCGCACAATGTATACCAACATCAACCTCTACACATCGTTGGACAAAAGACCACCCTCTTGAGAATATTATTGGTAATCCGAATCAACCAATCGTTCACGAGACAACGTCTTCACACGAGATGGTGAACATTGCATTTATGCACTCACCGTCGCTAACTGAGCCTAAAAACATTAAGGACGCAATGACAAAGGATAACCGGATTGAATCCATGCAAGAAGAACTCAACCAATTCAAACGTCTTGAAGTATGGGAGCTGGTTGAAAGACAAGCAGGGTCTATGTCATTGGCCTTAAATGGATTTAGAAAACAAATTGGATGTCAAGGAACGAATCGAAACAAGTCACGCCGGTGGCTAGGGTTATAGACTTTGAAGAATCATTTGCTCGGTTGCTCGCCTTGAGGTCGTTTCGGATATTTCGCGTTCATGCTCATATGAATATAACGGTCTTTCGGATGGACGCCAAAGCGCTTTCGAATGGTTAACCGAAGAAACGGTTTATGTCACCACCGAAGGATTCGTTGATCCCGAGTTCCCGAACCATGTTTACAAACTGAACAAAGCTCTGTATGGTCTTAAACAAGCTCCTCGGGCGTGGTACGATAAGTTATCATCTTTCCTCATTACCAATAATTTCACCAAAGGTTCGATCGACCCAACTCTTTTCATACAATATCACAGGGCACATATTTTAGTTGTTCAAATTTACGTGGATGACATCATTTTTGGGTCAACACATAAAAAGTACTCAATCGCTTTTGCAAAACTAATGAAGAAACATTTTGAAATGTCCATGATTGGTGAACTTCTAGGACTACAAGTTCATCAATCACCCCATGGTATTTTATTGAGTCTGTCCAAATATGCCCTTGAACTGTTAAAAAAATTTAGAATGTAAAACTGTGACACCTATGCCACACCAATGGCTCATACCAAGAAGCTAGACGTTGATTTACATGAGAAATTGGTGGACCCTACCAAATACCGTAGTATCATTGGGTCTCTCATGTATCTAACAACAGCGTGGCTGATATTGTTTTTGCCAGATATCTCGCTCCCGTTATCGATCGAGACCAATCGAAACCCACCTCTCGAGGCTAAAAGAATCCTCCGATACATCAAGGGAACCTTTAATTTGGGGATCCGTATCCGAAGGATTCGGTCTTAAACTAATAGCTTTTGAGACGACCACGCAGGATGCTTAGATTCACGAAAAGTACTTGAGAGCATTACAATTTCTTGGTGATAAACCGTGTCATGGCAATCGAAGAAGCGAGGATTGTACATCATCGCCCTCAATGTAGCGAATATGTAGCCATGTCGTGTTGTGCTCAAGTCATTTGGATGAGAACACAACTCAAAGACTATGGTTACGATTTGACAAAATCGATGTCTGCGACAATCGAGTGCTATTGTGATCTCGTAACTCGGTTCAACATTCAAATCAAAGCACATCGATCTTCGATATCATTTCATCAAGGACCACGTGGAACAAGGTCGTTGAATTATACTTTGTGGTATGAGAATACCAATTGGCGATCTCCTCACCAAAGCCTTAGCTCCTGCTAGGTTTAATGAGTTGGTCCACCGGATTGGTATGCGGTGTTTGACTCAAGAGGAACTGGATGAACTCTTAAAACATTCTTAAAACCAATCAAACACCAAAACCTCTTTTGTAAAATTTTTTTCAAAACAAAATACAAAATTATAAAATCGAGCTTAAAACAACAAAAATATTCTTCTATCTATATTTCTTTTAACATGGCAAGTACAAATCTTCCGTCAACACTCAAATCTTTCAAAATTCAAGATTTTTTCGATCAAGTGTTGAGGGAGAAAGTAAATATTTTCAGTTTCATAAAACCTTGTACTTCCATGTTTTAAAAATATGTTGTTTCTTCCAAATGGTGGATACGTTTCTTGTCAAATACTCTCCTCGGACTCAAATGTCTTCAAAATTCATTATTTCAAAAGTCGGGGGAGTATCGTTAAGTTTCTTGCCTTACATGTGTTTTGTCTAAACTAAACGGAGTTAAAGGATCTTGGTTGGAACCTCTTTAAGGTTGAGGGACTGAATGTGTCAACTTGGCAAATTAATTTTAACAAAATCATTTACTCCTAAACCACCAAGATCAAACGGCCCAAATCAAATCTTCTAAATCCGTTCAAGCTGTTCATAATATGTAAGTTCTAAATTGTTTTTGATCAAGATTCTAAGAAAGGATTTCAAAAATCTGTCAAATCCAATGGTTAAAACTCTTTAAACTGGTTCTGGAAAATTGTTCACTCAAACGAATTAGGTGTTTATGCTTAAATTGTTTGGATTGAAATGAGTTATGTTAAAAACTTTCTTAGTGTCTACTAAACTTGTTTCAATCGTCCAAAATCATCCAGAATCTTAAATTTCATTAACTTGAATTCTAGGGTTCTTGCGCTCATTTAGGGTTTTCTATTTCTGAGATATGTTATTAAGTGGTCAAGAAAGTGTTAGAATAAGTATATATGCATGTTTTGATCCTTATATTAGCCCAGAAACATCTAAACTGTGTGAATTTAAGTTTTAGGTTTTTAGGGTTCAACTCCCATGAATCTTTTGATTCTGTGGTGGAAATGTGTTAAATCTTGTTCCATTGCACTCATATGACATCTAGGACACTCCAGAAACATTCTTGTTTGATTTGTGTAGCTATATCTCTTACGCGTAGATTTAGGGTTTAAGTAATTTTACGCCTAAGTCTTTCTGTGTGTATCTGATATGTTCTTATGCTTGTTTTGTGATCTAAAAGATGTTTGGAATTAATTTCTATCAAGTTTTCATGTTTATATTTAACAGGTTAATTATTCGTAATGTCAAAATCTTCAGGTGTTCAAACCGTTACGCTTAAAGAATACTTTTATGCGTAAAGGTAACGCCTAAGAGAAATCTTACGCGTAACTCTTACGCATAAGAGGTCTACAGTAGATTACGCGTATCTTGAAAAGATATTCGTAAACAAAGCTTGCTACGCATAAGCTTTACTCTTACGAGTAAACTTTACGCGTAACATCTTGCTTATTCTTACGCGTAAGCCTAAAGCCTTTGAACTTGTCTTACGCGTAAGAAACTCCTACGCATAAGCTCCTTTCTTACGAATAAGGATCCTTGTTACTCATAACCCACTGTTCACTACATTTTGGCCTATTACGCATATGTTACTTGTTAAATGTTACGCATAAGTCACAAATACCTGATGTTTCGTCTAAGCTTACAAAAGTTAATATGTTGTGTGTTAAGTGAAAAATTGGACTTTGAAATTTCAAAATTAACATGTTCACATCAACTTCAATCAATTGGAATAATGTAACTTAGGACTTGTAACTAACATAAACATGTTACCATCAAACAAGAAATTAGATAATAAATCAGACTAAAACAAACACATTGTGTTTCCATATGTCTGTCTTTTTGTCTAATGTATTTCAGATCACAAAATGGCTGCAAATCAAGCAATCATCAATGCCCTAGCAGAGCTCTTGATGGCAAACACATTCCCAGTTGGATACAACAAAACAATTGGCAAGAACAATCTCCATGTCATCTTCAACAACTTCATATGCTCATAATCATCTTGCAGAATTGCTTTGGACATCCATCTACAACATCCATTCAAATTCATGCTCACAAAGTCATACTAATGATAAGTATGATTCAATGGATGAGGAAATACTATTTCATAAGTCATTAAAGCAGAAAAGGATGGAATACCATGCTTCAACCTTTCCGGTTAATCAACCCGGTGGGGCAGGAGGGTCAAGTAGTAGTCCTCCACTTATGGAAGATCCATTGCAAACATCTCTTACCCCATCCGATCCGGTTAATCAACCCGGTAAGGATTAGGGTGTCACTGTCACTACTACTGTTGAAATGAAGCAACCACAACAATAACTAAAACAACCGCAAGAAGAAAAGCATGGTGAAGATGTGGAAATATATGACGAAGGAGATTACGATCATGATAAGGATGAAAGAGTCCACGATGATGATAATTTGGCGGTCAAGAGGAAATGATTCAAAAGAGGCAAAAAAGTCGCTAGAGCGAGGAGGAAAAGTTTAAGAAGGAATCACACAACTACATAGTTGACAATCCAATACACAAACCTCAACAAGATTCGAACCACCTCTTGACACTTCCACCAAACCCAAATCATCATCTCAATCATCACCTCTATCAACATAAGAAACACCTATGTCAACAACAAAATCATAAGAAGGCAACTCCATCCAATGATTCATCAAATGGTTAAGCGTGTTATCACCACTACACAACAAGCTACACCCACCACCATCCGATCAACCAAGGATTGAAACCACACCACCAATGGAGATAACCATTGATCACTTTACATATCTTTGGTGGTGAGGATCACGACATACCGAGCCCCAATCGAACCTCAACCGAAATTTAGATCAAGTACATTATCGCACTCCTTGTTTTCATACGCATCAAATCAAAGAGTGTGTTGAAGTTCTCCACCCGGGTCGAATCTTACCTAAATTATACACTTTATCGGAATCAATCAAGAACCTCAGTACAAAATCGTTCATAAACAAAAGTTTGGGTTTGTCTACCAAAGTGAAAATCATCATACTTGCTTCATGGCTTTCGATGAAATTCACTAAGTTCTATGACGCCACCCTGGAGATGGTTCGAGATGGATTGGCATATCGATTGAAGGACATTGAGTTGGGTATAATTCAGACAAAGAGATGGAATTCAAAGGATCGCAAGGATGTTCGTTGATTTATCACTAAGATTGATGAATGTTTGATTCATCGGGATCAGATGCAACGGTTGGAGAGCTATGTGGGAGTGTTGGGAATTGCAGAGTTGATGATTACAAAACCACAAGCTGAAATGAAGAAAGAAGAAACAATGAGGGTCTATTATATAAATAGGTAGCTTTGTTAGTAAGCTACAATTAGGGTTTTTGTAACCTCCCTCTCCTATATAAAGAGGGTAGGCATTTAGGTGATGGGCATCCATTCGATCCATCCCTTTCATTTTCTTTCATAGTATTCATCTCTAATGAGAGTCTAGACACACGATTATAACGTGTGTACATTAGTAGTAGTAGTTTTTTTTAATTAATAAAGAAAACCTTATTAGTGATGTTGATTGTGTTATTCTATTACACTGTGCATTCAATCAATCGATATCATTCATACCCTAGTTGAGTCTAGATCTTGGTTTCAACAATTGGTATCAGAGCCAGGTTGATAAGGTTTTCATGTTATTAGGGTTTATGCAGCAGATGGGAGAAAAGAGGCAGCAAGGAAAAGTGGTTTTTGAAGCAGTTTTGGAGCAGATCTGATGGTGATTTGGTTATTCGTGATATCGATGTTTGCAGTTTCACATGGGGCTCGCTGATGTGATGTGGGGCTTCTAAACACAAGTGAATCTTCTTTACACATGATTGGTCGGTGGCATATGATTGGTCACGAGGGAATTGTATATGAAAAAGGTCAAGTAAGTTTATTGATCTTTTATTTTTATATTGGATTCCTCATTTAATGGTACTGTTATCGAGGGGCTCGTTTTATGGATCAATGCATATGTCAGTTCCGGTTTATTATTTGGTTAAATTGGATGGTGGGGCTATAGACGAGGGACCCATAGGCTGAAAAATATATTGATCCCTTGTACTAGATATTGATAGCAGCAATGGTTCCCACTGATTTACTTTTGATTGGTCCATGGTCAATATTTGTGTGTTATATTTGGTTAATATATTTTATGATTGGGACAAATGCTGTCACGTGGGCCTTTTGAATAAGTCTGGTCAAATGATATTACTGATTACGTGGTCATATATGGTTTTGTTCCCACTGATATTGTTTTGTTGCTGCTGATGGTCACGTGGGTTACTGTTTGGATGGCTTATATATTACTGATTGGATGATTTGGCATGTGTAGGGTTAGTATATTATTTGTGTGTGCGCATTACATTCAAATATTAATATTGGACGGTGGTTTCTAGTGGGGCTCGAAGTTAGCGTTTTTATTAAAATGCAATATTTGTTTTTGATTGGCTAATATAATTCGAGCTTGGTGGTATGTGTAGCTCATACTGGTTATTCTTATGGTGTATTGTGGCCAACTGTTTTGGTCACATCAAGAGTTGCTATTCGTCAAGACTAATACTGGTTATTCTTATGGTGTATTGGACGGTAGCTCTTATGTACTGTACGATATTGGTATATTAATTATTGTGGCCAAAGATTTAATACCGGTTGATTTATGGAAGCGTGGGATTTTAATTTTGGTCGGATAACATTTATACTGTTCATGATCAGTTGTTGCATATGTTATTTTTGGTCTTGACAGTTGGTCTTCTAAATGTTTTACTAGTCTTGGTGAGTTGAATTTTTATTCAACGATGAACCCTAGTAATTAACATATTTTCGGATTGATTTAATGTTTCTACTGGTTGCATATTTTGATTCGTGACGGTTCCTGCTGGTTGCTTATTTGGTTTCTGCTGGTAGTATCGGTTCACCGATCGGTTCCCTCTTGTTGGTTGATGTCAATCAGTTGCTTCTGGTTGTTCTGGAGTTCTTGCTGGTTGATCAGGTGTGTGTCTTATCATATCTCAAAGTGCGTGATGAACACTTTTGAGGTAACTTGTTCGTACTTTAATGGTGTGACAAAGACTTGATAAATCTAGTGAAGGGGTGAGATCTATAGACTAAATGTACTTAATGCGCACATTTTCTAACACTTTAAGGAGTTACGTTGTAGTGCTCAGTGTTAGTGAAGGGGTGTGATATACATATTGAAGGTGCTTAATGCTCACATTTTCTATCACTTTAAGGAGTTACATTGTAGTGCTCAGTGTCTCATATTATTTGAGGATTTATCAAGATTTGGAGTCACATGGATAGTGCAAGATATAAGACGCATACGTTGATGTTTTTACTGGTTCTCTGTTCCTACTGGTAAACTATTTTGATGCTGCTGCTGATTTGATTATTTCTACTGCTACGCTTTATTTATTTTGTTTAGTTAAAAAATAAAAAAAAATAAAAATAAATACTGATTGAGATGGTTCGTATATTTTTAAGGGGAAGCTTATTGCTTATATACTTACCATCTACATGCATCACTTGAGGGGAAGCGTCTACAGGTTGCACAAGACCCCTTTTAGATGAAGGGGAAGAAGATTAGTAGATGTGCAGCGGATTATTATTGTGATGACATGTTCTTAGCATTGTTTCATCATACAGGTTGTTTTGTACTACCAAAAAACTGGAACTTAACCTAGTCAAATTCCAGTTTAGGGGAAGATTGTTGGGAATTGCAGAGTTGATGATTACAAAACCATAAGCTGAAATGAAGAAAGAAGAAACAATGAGGGTCTATTATATAAATAGGTAGCTTTGTTAGTAAGCTACAATTAGGGTTTTTGTAACATCCCTCTCCTATATAAAGAGGGTAGACATTTAGGTGATGGGCATCCATTCGATCCATCCCTTTCATTTTCTTTCATAGTATTCATCTCTAATGAGAGTCTAGACACACGATTATAACGTGTGTACATTAGTAGTAGTAGTTTTTTTTAATTAATATAGAAAACCTTATTAGTGATGTTGATTGTGTTATTCTATTACACTGTGCATTCAATCAATCGATATCATTCATACCCTAGTAGAGTCCGGATCTTGGTTTCAACAGGGAGAGGATGACCAAACTTTCCGATTCTGACTTTCCAACATCCTCAGAAAGTAGCTGATCGTCTGTAATCATTGGGTACTCTCTTGATTGTGATTTTGTTTGTTTGATTATCTGACAATGGCTTGTGCACACATAACAGTGTACAACCCGTTCTTGTAATGAAAGGACCCTGTGGTACGCTTCAGTGCCACAATCCTTATAAAAGGAGCGAAAGCTTCTTACTTTTGAGTAAAACTTATCAAACCTTCACTTTTTAAAGTTTTTACTCAAAAGAACAAGTACTTCCCCTTATGATTTTCAAAACCTCAACCGTTAATATCACTTGTTGAGGGGGAGTATTTCTGAAAAGCTTTGTTCACTAATTGTTCTTTGTTGTAATCTTCCCACAAAACTCAAAATGGTCATATCTATTCTCAACATTTCATCAAAAATAACATATTTATATGCCATTTTTTAGGGGGAGAAAAATTACGTTATAAGAAATATGTTGTGAAATTGCAAATGAATCCTTGTGCTATAGATTTAACCAACGAATTGACGAGTTCTTAACTGTGAGTAATTCGAAAAGACTTGTCCGGGACGGGTAATAATTTCAAGCTAGTTCGCTAGTGATGTAAACGTGTCTCGCAAAGGACTTGTCCGAGTAGAATGTACCATTCGAGAAACTCTTGGTAGACATGAACTTTGACGGGTTTGGCAACCTTTAGAGGATTGTCCACACCTTCATGGTAGTTATTAGAGCTAGTTGTCACCCAAAAGTCGACAATGTAACTCTTTAACTATTCAACGTAACCGTGTCTCATGGGGATTGTCTATCTTGAGTTGATCAATTCAAAAGTGCGAGCTCTTTCCTCACCGCGATTTCACAAAACTCTTAAGCACATGTGGAGGGTATTTATGAAAATCTAAAACTCTTGAAGTGTTCAAACATGCTTTTCATTCACAAACACTTTAAGAGATTTTCATGAAAATGGTTTTATGGCAATGGAGTTATAAGGTGATTAAGGTTAGGAATAACTGTTCCTATGATCCGCCAGAGTCGGAGGGATCTACCCAAGGACACTACCAATAGTTAGAATTAGAAGTCCTTAGGTATGATTATAAAAGGAGAAATGAGAATCGGAGAAAGAAGGAGTTGAAGAATTAAAAGAAAAGCAATGAAAGGGTGAAAAAATAGCCCTCCAGATTATTCAACTTAGCGCATACGGGTTCAATTCATATGCTCTTGGTTGTCACTTGATGACGTTGGTATTGAAGATTAGAAGTCGTCATGGACCCGATGACGCATGCACTAAACCTTCTTAGCCACTCAAGTTTCTCTCAATGAAGCTTGTTTCATTCTCACAGGAACCCCACGTAAACTATCGGCTTTTCAGAGATTGTCGGTATTGAAGAAGGAGACCCTCTCCCTAGTCTCCGCTCAGAAAACCAAAACGCACTATTGAGTCTAGATCCACGAGATTCATCAAAAGATCTCTTAGGTACACTTGACATTTTATGGCTTGTCGCTCAACAATAAGAACGCAAGTGATACTTTATCGTGTCCTTCATGGATCTTAGCAACTGTCGAGAACATTTATGAGAGGTTCACACGTGATCCTCGGTGATTGAATGGAAACTCCGCCGGTCAACATCCAACAACCCTAACGGTCAGTCACCGGTAACTCCCGTGGATTACGCTTAGTGTGTCTCAAACGGTCTCTGATCGTGAGGTGATGCTTGATTGTACCTCGTGACTCATCCGAATCAGTGGGTGTACTTGATTACATCGTGTTATCTCACTTGTGGGACTCCGGTTCGAGAACGGCCTTTGTGAGAATTAGAGTTGTATTTTCACACTATGTGTTAACACTCTCAAGTTCAAACTTGTAAGTGCGAATCCGCTTATTACTAACCTTTCTTATGTTTTCTTCTTATGGAAGCTCGGAGCGGACCGATCGTGCGATTCTTCACATGCTCATACCAACATAATGGAAGTTCTCTCAAAAGGCAACACAAAGTCGAATGATTCTTCGTCAAGTCAAAGAATCTACAAAGTTTAAAGACTAAGAGAACTACATCGATCGATATCCAACGTTAAATAGCTTGTGAGCATGTTGGAGAAAGACATGGAGACACCGAGCAACGAAGCGGACACGAGGCGTAAAACAACAACATACTATCACTACCATCACAAAGAACAAAGATCAAAGAACAAAGAAAATGATGACGTCAAAGAAAAACTTTTCAAAGGAAACAATTTCTCTACACTCGGGAGATTGTTCGAATCAAGACACTTCTTCTCACAAGAAAGAAGAATGTCAGAAGACGTCAAAGCTACTATTACATCAGCACCTACAACGTTTATCACTCTTTCATTCATCACCAACACTTAGGGGGAGATTGTTGGAATCACTCCTAAACCTTAATTCAAGTGTTAGTGATTCACATGTAATAGTTAGCTTAATATGGCTTTTATGTTTGTTATTAAGTAAGGCTTATGTAGAAGGCCCATAAGCCTTGGCCCAAGCCCATAAGAAGGGAAGGAGTCTAGAAGTGTTTCCCTAGCTCCTTGCCTTATAAATACTCTTGTATAACCCTCACTTGAGGGTTGGTTGTTCACTTTACTAATTCACCTACGCATAACTTTTCTTTACTAGCATATCGTGTGTATTGGTTTTGTGTTCATCCGATCTCTCTTATCTTATTTCTTCTATTGATGCTTGTGTTACTAATATGGGAACCTAACATACCTTATCCAAACAGATATACTTTCTGCTGTGTACTGATGCACCTTTATTCTTAACACTGATGCACCTGTGTTCTCAAATGGATATTAATACACAGATATAAGCTCTTGTAGATAAGAGCAAAGAGACGAGCAAGGCCAAAGTAAGCGAGAGAGGAAGGCCCCATCAGAACCTAAGTCGACATTCAAAGACATCGTCTTGTCTTGGGCCAACATACCAGTTGAAAAAGTCTCAATAGATCGGAAAGATCTGAATTAAACCAAAGCCTCTTTATCCTGGATGAGTGTTTTTGCATTGCATACTAAACAAGGAACTCCACAATTTCATAAAATAAGATTGTGAAAGAGTTGGAGGATTCATTGGACAAATGTTTGGAAATACGTAATCACCAATCCAATACTTTCTCATGCTTTAAGAGAATGTTGACCCGTTTAATATTTAACATTGTTGCACCTTTTATTATCAACATTGGTGCACTTTTTTTTGTAAAAAAATGATTTGTTTCTAAATATTGATGTGGATATTTCATTCTAATCATTTATTAATAATCATTCTATTGTTTTTAATTTAAAAATAATATATTTTTTTAGTTCAATAATTCAACTTAATTTGAAATATCTTTTTTACTATATGAATTATTCCTTACCCAAACAGATGCATTTTCTTCTATGTATTGATGCATTTTATTTTCATCACTGATTCACATGTGTTCTTAAATATTTGATTATGGCTGGTACGTGAAGCAGATATTTTATTTCAATCATCTTTAATAATCTTAAAAGTTATCTTGAAACAAAAATAATCATTTATACATAAAGCATCGAAGCATTTCATTTCCATATGCCCAAGACAAAATGAAAATTGTAATCTTATTACATATAATGTATAATGTATATATAATCAATGTTTGGCTGCCATGCTTCTTATTAGCATCCTCGTTATCCTTCTCTTTGTCTTCGACGGTTTCTTTATCTTTTAGAGTAGTGAGAGCATTATGGGCAGCTAACTTTTGTGCTACAAATATACGCTAGCACAACCACCATTTGGGCTCTAAGCGACTTTCAAAACCCGTCATCCTAAGCTACATTCTACAGTTGATTCGTTGGAGCTAACATCTCGAAGTGATCCATAATCAATGAAAATTGTGAGTTCGTGACATCAGGTACCTTTGAAACTGACAAATTACACCCTAAAAAACTTATTGAAGGGCTTCTTCAGCCAACCTAGCAGCTTCCATATCTGAAAGTACAATGGTGTGAATGATTAAATCCATACCACAGCAAATGCACAGTCCAGTAAGGTAGGAAGACAATAACTTACATGGACAGCATAATGACAGATTGCATATCGAGTCGGAATGCACCACTTTTGGTTTGACAAAACGGTTGTGGTGCAGATTTTTGTGAGAACTGAATGTTTCAATTAGGTTAGGGGTAAATCCTGAAACCTCTGTGGAAGTTGACCATCAGGACCATGAAGCTTATCAAGAATTTTATCATTTAACATGTACATTAACCTGCAAGTGGAAATAGATGCTCTAAACATGCAAAATGGATGCACTAGTCATGCAAATAGATGTACTAAACATGCAAACAGGTGCACTAAATCTAACATTGCACTAATCATAATTCATTGACTTTCTACTAACCTACTAGTGGAAACTAAAGAATTAATTATTTAAACCTGATCTTTATACCAATGCAAACATCAATAACAGAAAAGAGCAAACTAACGTGAAACAATGACATTATACATATTCATTTTCAGCTTCTTTAGCTATTTGAAATCGTTGATGGCATGTACATTGCTCAAAAAAGGATTTTGGTCAAGAGTGTCTTTTTTATTTGGTTCAAAATGGATTTTGGTCAAATGGGGTATATTTCACTTAATCCTGGCTCGTACAAAAAATTCGTCATTTTGACCCGTACCAAAATTCCTCATTTCCACATCTAATACAACAAATGAATAATGTACCATCTTAAGTGTTTAACTGAGTCAAGAACGCATGACCATGTAAACAAGAAATAGAAGAAAAAGCAACTTAAACTTTACTTATAGGACGAGAAAATATAAATAAGATTGCTTTACAGAGTGCACTAAACTTACAAATAATTGCTCAATTAGTTCCAACGATTCACTAAACATACAAATAGATGCCCTACTATAACCAACGATGCACTAAACATACAAAATGATACACTAGACATACTCACTGTTGCCTTAGTACGTCTGACGATGCACTACACTAGTCATACTCACTGATGCCCTAATGTGTTCATCGATGCACTAAAAATACAAACATATGCCAAGTAGTTCCAACGATGCACTAAACATACAAATGGATGCCCTACTATGACCAAAGATGCACAAAACATACAAACAAACACACTAAACATACACACTGATTCCTTAATATGTCTGACGATGCACTAAACATACTAACTGATGCGCTAAGAATATTCACTGATGCTCTAATACGTTCAAAGATGCAAAATACAAATATTATGCAACAATTACAATCACAGATGCACTAATACTATTACTAATATTATATGATGCCCTAACGTGTAATCTATGCTCCAAATAGACACATATATGCTCTAAGATGTCATATCATTCAATCTTAAACACATCAGGTTCAAATTAGTGCATCTCCTATATAAAATTTTATTCAGACATTTTATCAAACACATAGTGAGCAATTTTAATAAACATATTTTTGATGCTTTTTTTTCTCAAATTTGTTTCATATGTGGTAGAAAACATGATTAAATGATGATAAACTTTAAACAAAACTTCGAAAATCATTACATCATTTATTTTTAAAAAATGCACTAATTTTATACATATTCACCTGGTGTATGTATTTCTGACACGTGTTGATGTCAGTGATTAGACTGTTGTTGGTGGCTTCCAGTAGTTAATGATGGTGGCGTTTCGCTGGTGGTGGTACTTGTGGTGGTTGTAATGGTGGTTCCCGGCGATAAATGGCGAAGTGATGATGGTGTTTTGAAGGTTGTTGATGGTCATTTGATGGTGGTGGTGTCGGCGGTGGTGGTTCATGGTGATAATGACGAGGGGCGGCGGTGGTTCCTGGTGGTTGTAATGGTGCTGGTGGTGGAGTTCTTTGAAGATCAATTTGTTTCGATCTCTGTGTTTTTTTCTTCTTTTTTGTTGTTATGAAAATGATAATAGGATACCAGCTATTTGTTTGCATTGTTTCATATTTTACCCCAAAGTTTGACATGTTTTCATAATCTACCTGTAAATTTTTTCTCACTTTCTCTCTAATTACACTTTTCTCTAGAACGGACTCTATATATATATATATATATATATATATATATATATATATATATATATATATATATATATATATATATATATATATATAGAGAGAGAGAGAGTATGGATCGATGAGAAGTAAATTAAAATAAGTAGTGGTGAGAAGTGACCAAAACCACGCATTTGAGAAGCAACGACTTGCATTAGATGCATTTTTATTCATATAGATGCAACATCTTGAGTTTCGAAAGTTAATTTGATGTATAGATGGTGCAAATTGATTTTCATAATTTCGGCACGTGCAGAGGAACAAAAAACTAGAGAAATCATGAAATGCATCTAATATACGTATATGAATCTGATAAAAATCTAGAAGACACACTATGGTGCGTTATAATGAATCTAAGATTATATGGATGCATCTAATTTAGGTCGGTGCATCTCGGATTTGCGGTTATAGTTATTCTTATTCCTTCTTATTTTAAGTAATCTTCTTATTTGATCCGAGTATATATATATATATATATATATATATATATATATATATATATATATATATATATATATATATATATATATATATATATATATAGAATCTAGATCAAATAAGATCAAACTTAAAGTTGTTAAAATGAGATCCAACTAAAATTTGACAGGCGACACTCTTCTTACCACAAAAATAATTTTTTTATTAACTACAACTAAAATTGTTAAAGTTTCGATAGATTTCTTTTAAAATTTATGAAACCTAGGTGATACATTTTTAAATCTTTAATAGGACTCTTGCTTAATATCGATATATTACATACATAGGCCATCAGAAGATATAACTTTTCACATACACATCAAACCATAACACAAAGTAGCATATAGATGGAATTCTAGAGAGAAAGTTAGAGGTTTAGGGAACTTAGTGAGAGAAAGTGAAAGATATTATTATGAGCTCCAACTCTACCTTGGGAGGTAGAGAGTATTTATAGTCTTACATAAATCGCCACACATCGGGTCGTGGATCGGGCATACAGTGGGTAAAGACCCGTCCGTTCTCCACGGTGTTACTTAACTAAATACTACTTAACTTAAGAATTACTACGACTACGAGCTTTTAACGATTACATATACTGAGGTGACCGACTCTTTAATACCGGAATTTCTAATTCCTAACAATCTCCCTAAGGAGGTCACCTCAATCATGTACCCAAAATACATTGAATACAACCGGATAATACATTAACAATTGATCTTGCATTCTTGATGTAGTCCTTTGCTCCTAAGCTCGTAGTCATTGATTCTTCACATTGCATGTTTGGTTACTTCAAGTGGAGGTCTTTACTCGATCCACGTGATAATAATTTTGAGATCATCACTATCAACAATCTCGACACATCCTTTGTGGTGTTGGTATTATGTGATGTAGTGACTTTAGGACCGACATGCTCACATTCGGATCATGATATCTTCTTATCGAGTAGCGGAAGCTTTTGTTGAATCATGATATTGGCGCAGACATAGCGAAGCTTGGAGTGAAAATATCGAGTCATTGATGCACTAATCATGATTTCTTTGAGTTGAATGTGTTAAGTGAGCATGCGGCTATGGATTGACCGCTTCATTTCGATCACCGCAAACGTCGGGTGTACCGTGCATACAACAGTTAGCAATAAATCGCACTAAAGTGTCTTTGAACACTTTCGTTGAATTGAGGTACACGCCCACGGTTCCCCGCTGATCAAGACAAGCATCGCCTGTGATCGGTAGGATTCCTAAGAATCTCCTTGATGTGGTTTCGCAATGTTCTAGTTGTTCTCAAACCGAACATCTCAAAGAAGACAACACGGAGTGAGTGAACCAAATAATTTTAAGTCCACCGATTGATGAAAAGAGATTTGAAAAACAATCGTGTATTGCTCAATAGAAATTGTTTTTGCAATACAACGAAGGTTTTATTGAAATCAATTATCAATCATAAAAGTACCTTTGGTTTGAAAATGAGTACACAATCGATGTGCTAAAGAAAAGAGTTTTAAGCTCAAAGACCGGTTTTCAAAGGTATCCATCAATCCATAACTCGAACGAGATTGATTCAAGAGATTGAATCGCCCCATTGTTTCTGCTCGGTTGTCACATGGTTAATCTATAAAATAGATCTCACATGCCACCTACCGTGAGCTTGTTTGATGTTGGCTCGAAGGCTTTCCATCTTCATTGTGAATATGTATACACATCACTCGGATGTTCGCAATACCACAAGGATAATGCGTAGGACTCAAGATATAATCTCTTCCACATTGTGTGAAATAGAGAGTCTTCATTGAAAGTGTCCTAATGAGATTTATTGATGATCTCGTGGCTCTAGACTCAATTTGTGCATATTTGGATCCTATGACGGAGACTAGGGAGGGTCTCCTTCTTCAATATCAACCATCTCTAAGAGAAAGTCGATAGATAATGTCGGTTCCCGTGAGAATGAAACAAGCCCTTTTAAGAGGAACTTGAGTGGTTTGGAAAGTTGAAGTGCGTGCGCCATCGGGTCCATGACGCCTTGTCTTCAATACCGATGTTACCATCAAGAGCATATGAAGTGAACCCGGTTTCGCCTAAGGTTGAATAAATGGAGGCTATTTGTTTTCACCCTTTTCTCATTCAATTCTTTTAATTCTTCAACCCTTCAAGCTTACCGAGACTTCATAGCTAGAACCTTGTTGGGTTTATTCCAAGATTAGCTCGCCTTAGTCCGCACTCTTCCCATATCTCATTTTTCTCCTTTTATCATCATACCTAAGGACTTCTACACTAACTAGTGGATTGTCCTCGGTAGATCCCTCCGGTTCGCGGATCATGGGAACACATACCTAACCTTAACATCCTTATATCACCGTATATGAAGTAAAGTTGGTCGGTCTATTTGGTATTGTTCACCGCCATTGGATCCAATTGAAAACCATTTGAAAATCAATTCGATACTTGTGATATATTATCAAAGCATTTTGTACCGAATTGTTTTTGATATTTTAGAACGAGAACTCCCCTCAACATGTGCATCAAGTATGAAAATGTTTTGCACACGGAGGCAAGAGAAAGAATTAACTTCTTTGATTACCATTTTCTAAAGATATCGCATCACTTCCCACATCAAATCAAGTAGATATAGCATTTCCGGGAAGGATGAGGTTTCCATAAATTTGCTCCCCTCAATATGTGCCTCGAGGTTTGAAAAGAGTTTTGCACATACTAGAGGAACCCGCACATTGGGATGAATGATCACGTTTCAAATCAAAGGTTTAAGATAGATGCTCCCCTCAACATGTGCATTGAAAATTTGAAATCGTTTGTCACATGTGGGAAGGACGTGTACATTCATGTAGAGCCATTTACCGAATTATCGGTTTAAACCAATTTAAATCACACATTCTCCCCGATCACAATTATCAAATCATTTGAGATTTGTGATCTCTTATAGATTTAAATTGATTTTGAAAGCTTTTAAGGGAATTGTGACTTGATTATGAAAGCGTTTAATCGATAAGAATCGGATTTTAAGACTTTAAACTCCATTGATAAAACATGCATGTAAATCTTTTGAAAACAATTTAATGCCAAATAACTTTTTAATTTAATTGAAATCATTCTCCCCTCAATCAATGACATAGGTTGTTGATTGAGAGATAAAGATTTTGACATATAAGTCCCGATGATTATCAAAAATAGAGATTGAGTTATTTTTCAAAGCATTTAGTTTTCGTAGATAAATGTTTATAGAATCGAGCATGGAATTTTGAAAACATGATAAAATATGGCTCGTTTTTCTCTTTTAAAACCGGTTATTGCTCGAAATGACAATAAACCATTGTTTCTCTTTCTCCCAAAAATATGATTTTTGATTTTTTTTTTTTTTTTTTTTTTTTTTTTAAATTCGACCAACATCTAAAGTCCCGTGTCATTCTTTGAATGACAAAGACAAAGACCGTAGATATTATCGAACCGGAAAAACATGACAAATGACAATATTTTTGAAGATTTTTCAATTTTTCAAATTTTTATGGATTTTGAAAGTTTTATATTTTTCTATTTGATTTTGAAGGTTTTATAATTTTGTATTTTGTTTTTCAAATAAATATTTACAAGAGATAGATGAAGATAGACCTTTACTCCTCGCCTTCCTCCGAAGACGTTTGAGTGTTTCGTTGAAGGCTTTTCAAGCCAAGACGTGGAAGAATAAACTCAAAACGTTCTCTTGGAAGAGCTTTGGTGAAGATGTCACTAATTGATATTCGCACCTCACAAAATATAGTTCCACCACACCTTTTTCTACTTGTTCCCCGATGAAATGATGTCGAATGTCGATATGCTTTGCTCTTGAGTGTTGAACGTTGTTGCATGAGAGAGCAATAGCACTTTTATTATCACAAGACAGAGGGATTTTGTTGAATTCAAAGCCATAGTCAGATAATTGAGATCTCATCCATAAGATTTGAGCACAACAAGATGACATGGCTATGTATTCAGCCTCTGTAGAGGAAATAGAAGTACTCATTTGCTTCTTTGAAGACCAACTCACAAGCTTATCACCCAAAACCGAGCACCTCCGACGACTTGACGTGTATCTTGACAACTCGCATGATCAAGATCGCATAGGCCGTTAGTGACATACCGGTGTCCTTTGGGTACCAAAGACCCATATTGATGGTTCCTTGGAGATACCGAAGACCCGCTTAATCGCTTCAAGGTGCTTTTAGTAGGCTTAGCTCGGTATCTAGCACACATGCAAACAATGAACAAGATGTCCGGTCTACTAGCGTGAGATACATCGTGGATCCAATCATACTCCGATATTTCGTTTGGTCAATCATGATCCCCGAGAGGTCCTCATCTAGTTTGGTTCGGTCAATCATGGGGTGTCAGGTCACTTGAATCAAATCCAAATTTCTTTAAAATCTCATTGCATATTTAGATTGATTTATGAAAATGCCTCCGGACTTTGTGAAATTTGTAATCCCAAGAAAATGACATTTGTCCCATCATTGACATTTGAAACTTTGAACTCATTTCATTTGAAAACGATCACATTCCATTGGGTCCGCCGAGGCAAAAATAATATCATCAACGTAAATTTGAACATGAATTAAATGTTTGCTCGACTTCCGGTGAACAATGTAGGATCAATCGCTCCTTTGATGAATCCGGTTGATAGAAGAAACTTTGTGATGTATCATACCATGCCCTTGGAGCTTGCTTTAAACCGTAAAGAGCCTTCTTCAAACGATAAACGTGAGTAGGATGCTCTTGGTTCACAAATCCTTCAGTTGGTCGACGAGACGACTTCTTTAAGATCTCCATTTAGAAATGCCGCCTTTACATCCATCCGATAGACTACCATGTTCTTACTAAAGATTAGCCGAAGATTCGATTGCCTCGATTCGAGCAAGCTGGAGCAAAAGATTCTTCAAAGTCTATACCTCCTCTTGACGATATCCTTTAGCAACTAATCGAGCCTTGTTCTTCAACACATCACCATGCTCATCAAGTTTTACTTTGAAGATCCATTTTAGAGCTATAATCATAGCACGCCTGGAGCAGTACTAACTCCCATACATCAAGACGATCAAACTCATGAATTTCATCTTGCATGGCATTGAACCATCTATCTTCATTCATGGCGCTTTAACATCTTTTGGTTCGATCTTAGATAGTACGGAGTTGAAGAAGCACCATAAGGCATCGGTTGCGAGTTGTTTCCGGGTTGATACAGACGAGAGGGATTTCCAATGATGTTGTCTAATGGATGATCGTGAGTCCATTTTCCGAGGTGTTCATGTGGCAATTGTTGAGGAACCGAGGTAGTCGAGTCGATGTCTCTCAAGAAGATGGTTCGATGATGATTCGTGAGTAGCAAATATGTTTTCAAATGGAGCATCTTCAGAGTAGCAAAGGGATTAACTTCATCATTGATGCGTAAACATTTCCATGATGTACATTTGAAGAATGATGATTTGTTGATGAGATCAAGGATCTGCAGCAGTGCTTCTTGACTTAAAGATATTGAGATCAAGGATTGACTTCATTCATCGGAATATGAGCATCCTCTCGTTGTAGGAATCGCACCTCATTAGTAATTGAATCATACAGTTCATCAAACATGGGATCAAACAATTTCTTTACATCATCTTCGGATGGAAGTACATATGGAGTTTCTTGAGAGGAGTTTGGAACAAGGGATGAACCAATGGGACTGTTTTGAAGTGTGGGTCCGAGTGGAGTGTCCAGAGCCATTTGACCGTCACTCATCAAACGAACGTGAATTGTTTCCATGATATTTCGGGTTCTTTTGTTGTAGATTCGGTATCCTTTTGTTTGATGCATATCCTACAAATACTCCAATGTCGACTTTGGCCCTAAGTTTGCCTAAGTCTTGACCTCATTAGTTGGATAGCACAATGCACCAAACACACGAAGGAAAGATAGATTAGGTTTATGTTGTGGACAAGTTCATATGGAGTTTTTCCATGAACAAGTGTGAATCGTGGAACGATTTTGTGTGTAGCATGCGGTGGCAATTGCTTCACCGAGAAACATTGGAACCTTTGAGTATATCAAGATTGTTCTAGCGGCTTCAACAAGAGTACGATTTCGCCTTTCAACTACACCGCTCGCTGAGGGGTTCGTGGAACACTTCTTTGATGGTCGATTCCGGCCGCTTTCATAGAATTCACTAAGTTGTTTGTTGACAAACCCGCCCATTGTCCTGCTCGACATTCGACGGCTTTGTTTAGTCGAACTCGCAATGCTTGATGAGTTTGATGATGATATCGTGATTTTCATCCTTTGTCCTTAAGAACTTGACCCCTGTGAATCTAGAGTAATCATCAACCACAACTAACACATATTTCTTCCCAAAGATATTCGCGCACCCTCATTGGTCCACATAAATCCATATGAATCATATGAAGAACTTCGTGATGAGTTAGTAGGTTTGGGTTTATGGGCATACTTCTTGCTTTTTCCCAATTGACATGTCGAACAAAGATGATCCTTTTCATACTTTAGTCTAGGTAAACCTACAACTAAGTCCTTTTCGAAAGATCGTTAATGGTTCCAAGTTCAAGTGATTGAGACGACGATGCCATAACCATGACTTTGTTTTAGAAGCCTTTGATAATAAGCGATTGAGAGGCCCTCATCATGTCATCGATAGAGATGGTGTAAAGATTTGAGCCACGAGTTCCTTTTAACAGTTCTTTACCATTAAGATCTCTAACAAAGGTGTATGTTTTCAAGGCTACTTCTAGATCGTAATCACGAATTGACCCATAGAGAGCAGATTATGACCTAAACCTTCCATATAATACACTCTAGAGATGACACTATCACCAACAACATAATCTCCATAACCCATAATAGCACCGAAATGATCATTACCAAATCTAACGGTCCCGATGAATTTGCTCACGAAGTTCATGAGCCGCGACGGTCACCAAATATATGCTTGGAACAAACTGAGTCCGTGTACCACGTAACGATTTGAACGATCCGCGGTTGAACACGCATAAGAATGGATAATCGGATAATTGGGATCCCATGCAAGAATGGGTTCCATTTGGTTAGTAACAATGTTTGGAACACCCACATCGTAAATAGAAGCATTCATATCGAGAAAGTGAGGCAATGGAATCGTTGTGAATAGATGCAAGACTAGTGTCAGATTAGCCCCTGCTCACGCAGTGATCACTTCTTAAGGGAATAGTTCTACCAAGAGGCATCCATTTTCTAGTGGGCATTATCGATTAGTCTTAAGACCAACAGTGTCCAATAAAAGCCTATTTTATTGAATGTTCTTCCCGGTTTCCTTTGTTTTCTAACTTTCTTTCGCTTTTGCCTTTTAGCCTTCTTAGCATGCACTTTAGCATTAACAATATTAATCGGACAATTAACATCATTAGGCGTAACATTAACACCACATTCATGATTAGAAGCGTAATTCAAGCGACATCAAGACAAGGTTTGCAAATAGTATCGAATTCAATTAATTACAAGACGCCTATGGCTAACACTAGAATCAACACGATTCGCTTTATTCGATTCAAACTTAAAGTTCCTAGATTGTTCTTCACTCTTTTCCAAAGGCACATTCTTAGCTCATGAGGTCCTATCATTCCTTGTATTGTCTTGAGACTTTGACCGCTCCCTTTAATGTCACCGATTGCTCTGTAGAGGAATGGGAACATTAGTTTGTTTTACTACTCTTTGCACCACCTGCTTAGATGTGCTTTGGGATCGAACTACATGCAGTGCACTATGGTTCACATTCTTAAAACTAGAGGTACCGAGATTTGTACTCCTAGAAGGCACACTGCGTTCTCTTTCTTAGCATTGATGGATCTAGAATCAACCCTTAACGGCACACTACGGTTCACATTCAAAACATTGGGAATCGAGTGCATATCATACTTGGCATTAGGCATCGAGCATGGAATCAAAGGATTAACTCTCTCACCTAATGACTTTGGGCATATTGTGATCAAGCATTCTAAGATTTCTTGAGATCGTTTGGCATATAAGCATGCATGTCCAATTGCATTATCATGAGGTTTCTCTAACTTATCCTCTTCAACAATCTCACGCAGACATTCTAGGCAATCCTTAAGGGATGAGAAGTATGATTGAATGGCAAGTTTGTTGTTCCTTAGATGAGGGGGGACATATGTCATAGATAAAGCATATTTATTACCAGAGTGAACCTTTGATACAACATTTTCCTCATTGATCATTGGCATTTTCCTTTTTACCTGACTCTTCAGATTCTCAATTTCCCTTTGCAATGAAGCTATTTGTTCGTTGTTTTTGTTACGAGTGACTTTAATTGATTCAAACAACTCATTGAAATGACGTTTAACCTTTTCATTTTCTTCTAGAAAACTTTCGCTTTCCTTTTGTAAAGCATTTACTAGGTTTTGAAGATGAAACGCTTGAGAGTTCCGAGAATCTAAAGGAGGAGGCATTTGGGAGCCCTGTCATATTGATCGCTTGACCCTTTAATTGAGAGATTTGGGCTTTCAACTTTCTCGATCGTGTTGCACCGAGCTTGAATCGTTCATCACGCTTGTTAATTTGAAAATCGCATCAAACTCGAGCATCCAAGATGTCTTGACATTTGAAGTTTTGACATTTTCTTTAAGATGTTGATATTTTAGTTGTAAATTAAAATGCTCAACTTCTAGTTTAGAAAAATGTTTAACGAAATTGTCGTGATCATCCAGTTCAATTTTCTCATTTAGTTTAGAATTAGTTTTTCAAGCTCAATGACACGATCATGGGAGACTTTCAGTACACAGATAATTCATGAAATTTGGAAGCATTAATAGAGCAATTTGAAGCGTTGAAAACACATCTTGAGCAACACATTCAAGAATAAGATTCTCATTTAATGTATGCGTGTTCTTTCTCTCAATCTCATTATATTTCAAAGGCACGCCATAGTCACTAACTTCAACAACCATTGCATCAAATTCCTTTTCCATTCCCTTAATATCGGTTTCTATCCCTTTTAAGACTCTCAAAGTGATCTTTTAGAAGTTTAAAGAAGGGCATGACCTCGATTAAATAACATTCTTTCATTTGTTCAAAACCCTTTCTCCTTCGATTATACCAAAGGTGTGATCCTTTTCTTGCAAGTTTTCTCAAAGTCAACAAATAGTTGAAATATAACGTATTGGCTAATTAATGTCTTGCTTTTAGTGGCAATTGTTCTAGGTACAAGATGCATTGGTGTATTCGGAGGATACACAATCGCTTCTAGGCATTTTCCTAAGGGAGGATTTGTTTCAACAATATTTTCCGCTTTCGCTTATCTAAATCTTTTTCCGAAGACTTGTTCGGGAGTCAACAAAGTCTCGAGGCTTAAACTTGTTCAAGGAAATCCAGCTTTTCCTTCTTGTAATCATGAGGAGTGATAATTATGTTTTCTCTTTGCATTTGGGATCATTTTGTTTCTTATTCATCTTTTCCCTAGTGATTTCATTTGATTTCTTATCTTCCTCAGCACTCAACGCAACTAGGTTTCGCCTAGGCTTAAGGATTTCATCACCATCATAAAGCACCTTATGAGCATTTCTAGCCTTTTTAATTACCTCTGGATTTGGTTCCTCGACAAGGGAATGCTATGCTTATCACTTAGAACTCGATGTTTAGTGACCATGTGAAATCGAATGGTGTTTCCTTGTATGTACAACTTGTTTTCAAGTTTGTTTTCAAAGTTTTGATTGGAAAAATCTCTCAAGAGTTTTGATTCCTTTGCATTAAATTCTTGCTTAAGCATTTTCACATTTTCTTGAAGTTCTTGTTTTTGCTTAGTTGTTTTAGAAAGTTTTTCTTGCAAGGAATGTAATTTTGTTTCAATACTTCTTCTCTAAACTTACTTTTTCTAATTCTTGTACTCACTTGGTCATCCATTTCCCGCTCACGAGTGGTCAACTCAAATTTTGCACGTTGTTCATAAATAGCAACACGTTCCTTATAGGCATTTAGTTCGTAAATTATGGAATCATCAGAGCACATGCGTGTATTCATCAAAGATATAGTCATTGTTGATCGCAGAGATGCATCACTTGGTACAACTTCACTTTCACTTTGTTTCACGATTGATCGTATGGGACAATATTGTCATTACCCATATTTTCAACATTTGATTCAATAGTTTCATTGATTGTACTTTGTCATGCATCGCTGCACATCAAGATCATCATATAGTTTTAATACCTCGAGATGAGTTTGTCCTTGGATAGGCCACCTTGTGGTGAAGAAGAGACCTTGGGAGAAACCATTGGAGAAATGCTAGCCATGAAAATTGTGTGTGCAGAGGTCCATCATCTACATCGTAGTCGTATGCATCACATCGGCGACTTGAAAGGCATTCGATGATTGTGACCTATCTCCGAATAAGCCGCTCATCCACATCTCGCATCATAGGTCTTGGCATTGCCCTCAAGAAGAAACATCAATTCCTCTTCATCCAAAGCAAGACCATTGTCCCGAGCTTGTGCCGGTGAGATCTTATCTCAAGTAATCGGCATTCGTGGACGCTTTGGAGATGTGTTCCTTGCAATGTGTCCTTCACCACCACAGTTGTAACATTTGATTGGCTTAGCTTGACCTTGGTTTCCATTTCTTCCTCGATTCGTTGCCAACATAACCTCTCCCAGCTCCACCTCTTCCTTGATCATACCGTCTTTCTTGAATCGGTTGCACCACAATCCTTCCATCTTTAACAAAGTGGCTTGATTGTGTGGGTTAGATGCGATTCGAGGTTGTTGTTGGTTTGTGGGAGAGAATTCATGTTTTGACTAATGAGAAGAGCTAGTTGATTAATGAAGTTACCCACGCGAGCATCGCGATCGCCTTGTTTGAACATAGGATCGGGAATGAGTTTGTGATTACCATTACCCAAGGGTATGACTTGTGATGCTTTGGTTGTGATTCGATGTTTGAGTAGAAAGTCATTGAGTCATTAGCCGAGCTTGTCTCTCCTCGTTGGTTTTGAACCGATTGAGAATCAATTTTTCAAACATAGCATGTCTCTCATTTCAAGGAGGAAAGCATAGAGTTGCTCATAGTTTGTATTCTTCAATCCTTTAGTGAGCTTCACAATGGTGACAAACTTGTGCCATTCGGGATTCATGTTGTTCACAAATTTTGAGTTCAAATTGAATGTTAGGCATAGTCATTCGATGTTCCTCATGTCATTCACTAACTTATGAAATCTCACATAGTACTCATAGACATTCTCATCCGGTTTCATCTTGAAGTGCTCAAATTCGTCATAGAGTTGGGATTCTCTCGCTTCCATAGTTAATTTCAACCCGAGAGAGCATCTTAACATTATCCCAAACCGCCTTTGCATCGGTGTTATGATTGATCGACTTGTAGATGTCTTTAGGAAGACCTTGAAGAACAATGTTTGAAGCCCCGATATCTCGCATCGAATCTCTTTTTCTCCTTATCATCAAGCTCATCATACATCTTAGGTCCGTCCATTCCGTAAACAGAGTACCATCTTCATTAGTATCAAGTATGTCTCGGTCGCCTCAACCCGATATGGTCCTTCATCAATGGATTTGAGAATGTTGACACCATTTTCCTTTCCAAGGCAATACAATGATTCGTTGAGCCCAAGAATCGTAGTTAGTTCTCGCAAGCATGGGTGGACGAGTATCCGAGCCACCGCTTGTACATCCTCGACAACAATGGAGATGATAGTAGGGACGTTGGTAGACATGTTAACAGATTATACGGATTTTATAACTCTATGATTAAACCGGAAATAGATTCTTTCACGGATTTTACTAAATCAAGAGAAAACCGTAAACAATCACTCAAGTCGCTAGAAGATAATGCACTAAGTCGCTAGAAGATGATGCACTAAGTCGCTAGAAGATAATGCACTAAGTCGCTAGAAGATAATGCACTAAGTCGCTAACCCTTAATTCGCTACACCCCTAAGTCGCTAGAGTCCCAAGTCGCTAGACAAAAGCAAGTCGCTAGTAGTAACTCGCTAACACACAAGTCGCTAGCAAAATTTCGCAAAGAATTGCTACTCAAGTCGCTAACGATGCAAGTCGCTAAAGAGCAACTCGCATGCACTCAAGTCGCTACCACTGTCGCTACCCGTAGTGGAGAGTCCACTACTTGTCATCAGAACTCGCTAAATGTAACTCGCTGGGTCTAAAAGTCAGAACTCGCTATAAATTAGTGAAGCAAGTCGCTACGAAGAAAATTATCCGTGAACTAAGTCGCTAGCATGAAAAACCATATAAACATCACTTTTCAATCCAAAACAACCCAACCAAGATGATTCAAGCTACCAAATGAAAACCTAAACACTTGTGATGATTCTAAACATAAAAGTACTAACAAAATTCAAACTTTAACACAAGAAATCAACCGGATGATGCACAAACCACTAAACTTTTTCAAACTCAAAACCACCTAAAACCACTAGAAATCCAAAGATGTGCAAGATATGATCTAACCATGGCTCTTGATACCAATTGTAAGATATAACTTTTCACATACACATCAAACCATAACACAAAGTAGCATATAGATGGAATTCTAGAGAGAAAATTAGAGGTTTAGGGAACTTAGTGAGAGAAAGTGAAAGATGTTATTATGAGCTCCAACTCTACCTGGGAGGTAGAGAGTATTTATAGTCTTACATAAATCGCCACACATCGGGTCGTGGATCGTGCATACAGCTGGTAAAGACCCGTCTGTCCTCCACGGTGTTACTTAACTAAATACTACTTAACTTAAGAATTACTACGACTACGAGCTTTCTAACGATTACATATACTTGAGGTGACCGACTCTTTAATACCGGGAATTTCTAATTCCTAATAGCCACAAAGTTTCTGATAGGGTAGGATTTAGGAAATGGATGGCTATGATACTGATTAAGTTGAAGTTAGGTGCTTTCAAGTGAAGTGTTTACATCTATTTATAACATAACTGATTTGTAGTTACTGATTTAGCCATTGTATGTTGATTTAGTAAAAAAAACATGTTTCATTGTTTCGTAGTAGGATGCCATTTGACATTGATTAAGTACTTAAACATCATACTAAAATAGTATATATTAGGTGATTCCAAATAGAGTGTTTGCATATCTTTATAATGAAACTAATTTATAGTTATTGATTTAACCATTGTATGTTGATTTGGTCTAATAAACGGTTTCATGGTTTTTGTAGTAAGGTAGCATTTGATATTCATTAAGTACGTAACCATCCTACTAAAATAGTAAATGTTAGGTGATTTACAAATACCTGTGTTTACATCTCTTTATAAGGAAAATGATTTGTAATTTCTGCTTAACAATTAATGGAAGTTACATACATAGGCCACCAAGTTTATGATTGTTGGAGTGAGTTTCAAAACAGTTAGGTAAAGATAATCAACAAGCTGCTCAAAGAAGCAAACAACAAGGTCAAGAAGAGCGAGATACCACTTGGTGGTTACCGGATATCACTTGAATCGTGTGATCACTTTCCAAAGTAAACTATTCGACCCTAATGCTTGGGTATCACGAATATCTACTGGGATAAGACCAAATGCGCTAGAGAATTAGGCACAATTCTATAACCCTTTCGCTAATAAGTGTTTATCGTTTTTCGTGTGTCTTTCATGCATAATCGATATCCTATTTATAGGACATTACTCTCAACCGCTCAAATGGAATTATGATGATTAATCGCCCATTAATCACCTCATAACTATCCCCATTATAGCCGTTAGTGGTTACATGACCAATTAAACGTGGTCATAATGCGCTTGTAATCGCTATTTAGCAAGACTTTCAATAAGCGATTTTCCACTAGCGTATTTTCCACTTGTAGTGGAAATACAACCCATCGATGGAAACACCGCTTATCAAGATTTCATAGTACTAGTAGTAGATACACTACTTGGTGGAAATATCGCCATCGGTGGAAACCACAAGCAAGACTTTCCACAAGCAAGATTTCCTCAGCAAGACTTTCACCAAGCAATACTTTCACCAAGTACTACCAATACAAACCACTATAAGAGTCGTGGTGTTCATGGACCTTATGGGTGTACACTCCGTACCTCCTAACCCATTACAAGGTGTGAACTAATCCCACAAGTGCACTAAATTTTCCAACAATGATAGTGTAGAATTTGTGAAACGGATGCTTATGATGAAGATTAAGTACATAAGCATCATACTAAAATAGTCGATGTTACGTGCTTTCAAATGAAGTATTTACATGTATTTATAACAAAACCGATTTGTAGTTATTGATTTGGCCATTGCACGTCAATTTGATCTAAAAACATCTTTAATATTTTATGTAGTAGTATGCCATTTGATATGGATCACATACAAAAACATCATACTAAAAGATTAGATGTTAGGTGCATTCAAATGAAGTGTTTATATTGATTTATAACTAAACTGATTTCTAGTTACTGATTTGCTGATTTTTAATCTTATTTGGTCTAATAACATGTTTCATTCCTTTTGTAGTAATGTGGCATTTGATATTGATTAAGTAGATAACCATCATACTAAAATAGTACGTGTTATGTTTTATAAAAAAAACTGTGTTTACATCCATTTATAACGAAACTAATATGTACTTACTGATTGCCCATTGTATGTGTATTTGGTATAATAACATGTTTCATTGTTTTTTTAGTAAGGTGCCATTTGATATTGATTAAGTACATAACGATCATACTAAAATAGTAGATGTTAGGTGCTTTAAATAAACATGTGTTTACATCTCTGTATGAAGAAACTGAATTGTAGTTACTGATCTGCACATTATTTTTTTGGTCTAAAATCATGTTTCATTGTTTTTGTAGTTGGATGCCTTTTGAATTTGTTGTTTGGCTTAACCATAGAACGTATCTGAAATCACAGGTTCTTATAAACTACGGCATATCTAATTTTACAATTATAATCTTGTTATAATGGTATAAATTTAGCTTAATCTGTTTCAGGATCTACCTGATATCTTTTCGGAGGATGCTTTTAATGGGAACAAACATGTATACTTGATAAACACCAATAGGGTTCGTGTGAAAGTTAAAATAGTTAAACGGCACCATCGTCCTTTTGCACTGAAGGGATACAAATGGACTGAATTTGCAAATGAGAGTATCGGACATCGTGTTAGGTTGTTGCATTTTATCCAAGAAGGAGATGATACATATTATGTGACAGGGTATGATGGTCATGGGGAGGAATTAGGAGGATACGAAGGAATAAAGGGGCGTTATTCTTGGTTTCAGAGTCGTGTTTGGCATCATCATTTAGGCCTCAGGTATTACATTTTGTAGTTAAATTAAAATAGCATTACTTTACCATTATGCTACTGTATTAATTACAATTTTGATCACTGGATATAAAAAAACTATTTTGAATTTTAACAAATGTGAGCTTTATTTTCAGAAATTGTTGGGTTCTTTCTTAACTGGCCTAGGGCAAGCCAGGAATATTGCGATTAATGATGAAAGTCACATGTTTATAGTTCCTGTTAGCCGTGTTTAAGTGAATGGGGTTAAAGTTGGTGACGAATATGAACTGTTACAACAATCTTGGGATGAAATTCAAACAACTTTGCGTTTGAAAGCTGGAATGCATTTGGTGTTCACAAAATATGTGAACACTGAATTTTGTATGATGGCTTTTAATACTGATGGGAGTCAGCATACTGATGTGCATTTCTTTGGAGCAACACGACTTGAGCAAATACAACCTCCAATACCTCCTGAAAATAGAGGTGCGATATATATTTAGTTATAATTATATTTGTAATTTTTTGCGTTTAAACTTGTGACGATATATTTAGTTATAATGTTACTCGAAATGGTATGACAAAAACTAATTTAACACTATGTGACGTAGTATAATCTGTACATTATTGAGCAACATTTATATGGAAAGATTATTAGTGATTATTAAGAAATTGCTTTTGTGTGATGTAACGTGTTTAACAATAACAGATCCTACGGTTTGTTATAATAATCATTGAATATTTTGTATTCACATAATTAGTCAGTGGATAATAAATATGTTAACCATTTTCGTAGATGATGAGAGAATGTATCACATGTGTCGCTGGCCAGCTCATACAGATCATTTTGGTGAATACCGTGATGCATTCTATAAGAGGTTTTGTTATATAGTCGTTATGCAACGATTGGTACGTAGTATTCTTATATATTCACTTTTACGATTTGTGTGTTTAGATAAGTACTTAGTGTTATATGTTATTTTTAATAAATTGCAGACAGTACCGGCAGAGTTCTTAGTGAACCATCCAATGCACACATACTCTAATGCATTGATGAAACACCAACATGTTGAATACACGATGAATGTCAAGATGGAGTTTCACAAAGAGGAACCAGAAAGGACAAATCATATTAACATATTCGGTGCATGGAGTGAGTTTGCTGAAGAATGTCGATTTGAGTATGATAAGATGATACGCTTCAAGTACATGTATTTGCTAACATATTTGGATGGAGAAGAGGAGGAGCAGATTCCAGTGTTTCATGTGTGTTAAAGTATCATGTCTTATGAATGTTTGAAGTTTCTTTTGGGCGTTCAGTATGGTATTTACTAACTCTGCATCTTAGCAGACTATGTTATGTGAGCATGTATAAATATTATGTGGATTGTAAATGATGGTAGTAGGATCGTCAGTTTCACTTTTATTTTGAACTTATGCCTATGAAGGATTCTTAACTAAGCATCTAAGAATATTAGTATGTAAGCTAATGTTGTGGATTCCATTATGGTTAATATAAGTTTTATTAAGAATATATATGCTTTAGTTTGACATATTTTTAATGTTGCTTATAGTTGGACTGTAACCAAAACAATAAGCATTAATTATATAAATACAATGCAAACATTTGTAAACGACAAACGTTAAAACTTCATTCATATTGATTACCAAAAATGATAACTTTTAGAAACTGAGAATATAAAACAAAACTAATAACTGAAAGCAACTTGTGAATGAAGTATCAATCACTTATCGACACAAACTTCAGCATCAACACCCTTGTGAATACACATCGATTTGTCCTGGTCATAATCATGATCAAGAGTATTTGTGTGGTGTTCACATTTTTGGTTGATACACATCCAGATATCATTTTGATCATCTTCAACAACATCATCATCAACATCATCATCATCAACATCATCATCAACATACTTTTTTAATACCCTGTTTTCTTCGTTGTGAACATGGTATTTACCAGTGTTGCAAAACAAGGCCTACAAGGCCGATTAATCGCCGATTAGGTGCTACTGGGCCACCAACCTTGCCGATTCGTGTAACTAGGTCAAACAAGTCGGTCAACATCGGTCAATGGCGGTCAACGACTGTTAACGGTGGTCAAACTTGCCGGAAACTTTCAAATCTTGTCGGAAATACCCAAAACTTGTCTTGAACAAGTTTTAATCAATTATATTTGATGTTTTTATCTGTTACAAGATGATTTTCAATGAAAGTCTTGTCTAGAATACCCAAATCTCGCCGGAAATACCCAAAACTTGCCGAAAATGCCAATCCGATTAATCACCGATTAATCCCGCCTTGACCGATTACAAGCTACAGGGTGGTCGACCGCCCGACTACCGATTCACGATTTTTGCAACATTGGTATTTACAATATTGGTTGATACAAATCCATTCCTCCTCCTCATCATCATAATGTACGTTACTATTATCAGATTCGGTTGCTTTTGTAACTATTTGCCTTTTATTGGTTGGAAGACAATCCTATAATGAAAAAAAAAGTTAGACGATATAAGTGAGTTGGTAATATTTTGTTATAAGTAATGTAAGTCATACCAATTCATCATCTGAAATTATTATGATAGGTGGCTCTTGCATCCGAAAATGACTTGCAGACTTAGAGTCAACTTTTTGCTGGTTATAATAAAACATTCGAATGTTAAAATGATGTATTTCCGTCTACATTTACGTTCATAATAAAAATCATGGAAAATATATAAACTAAAATACAAAAGTATATTCACCTTTTTGCATTATGTTGATGATGATCCATGTGATATTGTTCTTCACAATAGTTTGACAAAATACTTATAAAATTTACTTTTTAGATGATAGTATATATAGGTATGTCAAAGAAACTAATTTTAAGCAACGATATGCATATAAAAAATATATTTAAAAAGTAAGACCTGGAATATTCAAGTTTTTGAAAATTAAGAACAATAACAGTGTAAATTTGGAAGTTGTTAGTATGTATTTTCATTTTTTATTACATTTATTAACCATTATATTTTATTTCTTAAAACAACATATGTAAATGTCTATGAGTTTTTACATATTTGTGGTATTAAGAATTAATATTGTTTACTCCTCAAGCCAATTATATATTATGTAACAAAAATTAAACGATTCTTCTATTTATTGGAATGATTTGATATATATTGTCCAAAAGATTATTCTTCTGCCATGAATTATTGTTTTAGGTTTAGTATTCTTAATTGTTAATGTTATTTGGAAAAAAGTGAAAGTTTAGTAAAATAATTGTTGTTTTACTCTCATCTTCTTTTTTATATCTCCTAAAAAACACTCATGAACACAATTTTATTTTGTTTTCTACCCACTTCTTATTATATGAACAAAAATAAAACTCGGGAACGCAATTGGAGAAGCTCTTATCACACCATAAACTTATATCCACTAACATAATCATATTCAATACATAACACATGTCATATAACTAATGTATTATTTCATTTTTTAGTTGATATATTAATGGAACATGTTTACTTTCTTCGTTTTCTTTTTATCTCATTTTTATATTCGTTTAAACATAACTACTTCAATGATCAGGATAATGTGATGATACGAAACTTATAAAGTTGAGATTCGCAGTATCTTACGAATTTATTTGTAACATATTGTATTTTATTATTAGATTACCATCATTTTGTAAGTTACAAAATACTACTATATTTTAAAAGTTGTATTTGTGTTATTAGTGTATGTTTTAAAACAATGGTACATAATAACAAAAAATATATATATATATTTGTTCTATCAATGCATATCATCATTGCTAAAAGAAGTTGATATTCGTGTATAGAGAGATTATAGCTATGATTTAAGTCTCCATTATAGACCCAAAGACTTTTCATTTACTATCCATCAAATCAGCTTCTCATTCTTCTCGAAAAGTCTATCTCAATAACAGGTTTGGTGTGTCTTATGTTAATTTTTTTTATTTTTTTGTTGTTGTTGTTGGTAAGTTTGTTTCTCTGTTACACCTATTTGTACGATTATCTCATTGTTAGAATAAAGATAAAGTTGATCTTTAAACTGACCAAATGATGTGTCGATTTAGAATGCATGTGTAGTAGAGTTGTAAAATTAAAGAAGTTGGTTATGATATTGTAGCCTTCGATCATAAGAAAGAGGGTTTTTTAGTAAAAGTAGGCATGATCAATTTATAAGTTAGCATTGTTGGGAATTAAGGTAATCTACTGATTCGCGAAGTGATTCGATCCCGCCAAGAAGAATGATTCTCCAAGCTATACTTCAAACGAGAGGTGTTAAAGGACATTGTGTTCTTCTTTGAAAGTGGGAACCACGTAGAGAGATAAAGCTCGAATAGAGTAAAAGTCAGCAGATTAAAGATAGGTTGGGCCGCTTATGTAGAGCTCACTCGAGAATAAACACGATGATTAACAAAACAATATGATTAGTTGCATGCTTGTCTAGATGCATGCTTAGTCTATGTTAGTTTTAGGAGCGTAATTTGTCAACGCTCATTGGGTTTCTTGCCTATATAAGAAACCATGTTAGTTTGTAATAGATAAGTTTTTCTCAAGTTTCTCAAGTCTTGTATTCTATCCAAACATAGAGTTTCTATAATCAAAGATCCATAGAGGATCAAAAGTGTTCTTAGTTATTATAACTTGTATTTATTTTCCGCTACAATACCAAGTTGTAGAGATCTTCTATTAGTTTGCTTGTGATTACATAGGCAACACTAACGATCTACTGAGTGCTTAAGATCTATCAAGGTGCGTGTGTTTCTAACAAGTGGTATCGAGCCTCGGGAAAGTCTCTACGATACTAAGAACCATTCTCACCCCATACAATCAAACATTCATTCACCATGCCCGGATCCGATAATGAATATGAAGTCACCAACACAAACAACACCAACACCACTTCCATGCACAATTTCGGTCACAAACAAAGAATGGTAAATTCCTTATTTAAAGAGGGAAGAATATGAACTTTGGACTATGAAGATGGAAAAGCTGATTTCCAATATTGATTGGAATCATGGGAGGTAGAAGAAAGGAAATAGTCTAAAGAAGATGATTCACAGCGGAGATGGGAAGTTTATCATGGCTCCACCAAAACTTCTTGAAGAAGTGTGGCCATGCAGAGCATAAAGTGAAAACTATTCTCGCTTCGTTACACCAAGATCATCTATGTGATTTTCACCATATAGATGATGCTAAAGACATATGGATGGCTCTCAAAGCAAGGTTCGTGGAAATGAAGAATCAAAGAGAATGAGGAAGTCCATGCTAAGACAACAGTTTGGGACTTCAACATATCGGAAGAAGAAGGTATCCACAAGGATACGACGGGTTCCATAGGATCTCGAGTCGCCTAAATCAAATTGAATGCTAAACCAGATAATGAAGATTGCAACTCAAAGTTCTTGCGGTCCTTGCCGCCATCATGGTTGCATGTTAGTATAGCACTCAAGGCTAAAGGAGGATTGGACATGCTCACTTTTGATGAGTCAGCATAATGACTCGTAACTCTTGAACCGATGTCGGGACTCTCACCGTACATCTTCTTTAACCATGCGACTTTGTTGGGACATCTCATTCCAACATGATGGTACAAGCTCCTAGCTCCAACTATTTTCCATCATCTCCTAGCTCCAACTACTTTCCAAGATCCTCCTCTCCCACTCCACCACATAACACTCGCCCCACTCCACAATCTTCACAACCTAAGACTAGTAGTGTGATGGAAGATGTTCTTCATTCGCTTGTTGTCGACTATGATACTTAGCAAGATCTTGCATATGAAGACTTTGATCGGTTGGACCCTCTTGAAATGGAGGAAATGAAGTGAAAATGCGGTGGCATTCTTGTCGATGGACATCAAAAGGTTTGAAGAAAAGGTGGAAGGAAGTTTGTTTTCAAGGAAAGGAACCACCGCTTTGATAGGAGGAAAGTCAAGTGCTTCACTTGTCATCGACGGGCATTTCTCAAGAGAATGCAAGGATGAAAGAATGGAGATGGAGCCAAATATCTTTCATATCGCCAGTAAACAAGCAGAGCTGGAGCTTGCAGCTCTCCTCACCATGGATGAACAGGTCATTGGATCGCACATGAACCTGTCAATGAGGAAGCTCATGATACTGACAAGCTTGGACTGCTTGCAAGGTGCACTTCGGATGAAAGGCATGATCAGTTTGCCTTGATGGGACTATCTCAGGATCATCCCCTTAAGCATAAATTATTGGTATTGTTGATAGTGGTTGTTCCAGAAGCATGTCTGGGAACAGAGATATGATGCACAATTTTGTCCCTATAGAAGGAGGAAGCAATGTGACTTTTGGAGGAAGTGATGGGAGTATTACAGGGAAAGGCACCATAAAGACACCTCATCTGGATTTTGAAAATGTGTACTTTGTTAGGAACTTCAAGATTTCAACTTTGTTGGGAATTATGTGAAAGTCCGGATTCTCACGAACTTAATGTCAAGGGTTTCATCAAGTAAAGTGGATTCTCGCCAAGACTTATTCTACCAAGTATAATAGTGATTAGTTGGTTTCGGAAGTGTTTATTCCGTATTTAGTTTATTTAGTGTAGATATACATGAGCTTTATTAGGAAGTGATTGTGTATATCTTGTTTAGTTTTATGATTATACGCTTCTTGGAAAACGGTTTAGCGATATTGTTTAGGTTCCTTATCTATAAAAGGAACACATTAGAAAGGTTTATGTACCGATTGAAAAACTCGCTTTAGTTAATATAAAGATCCATAGAGGATCAAGAAGTTCTTAGTTATTTGTTACTTGTGTTTATATTCACCGATAAACATTAGTAGTAGAGATTGTCTTTATAGTGCTTGTGATTACATAGGCATATATAACGATCCACGAGCTCAAGATCTATCAAGGTCTCAGGTTCTGTTTAACAGTGGTATCGAGCCTCGTGAGAGTCTCTACGATACTAAGGACAAGCTTTTTCTTAACACCAATACAACCATTACAATAACACCATGCCCGGTTCAGATGTCGAACCGAACTCACCAACAACCAAAACTCCACCCATCTCGCAAAGAACTAAGTCTTGCTAATAGCAATGCTAAGTTTCCTTACCTTAAAAGGGAGGAATATGATCTTTGGGCTATGAAGATGCGAATCGATTTCCAACATTGATTGGAATCTATGGCGATAATTTTGAAGGGAACAACTTGAAGAGAACTACCACGGATGTCGCTGAACATGATTAATGTTCCTCCCAAAACCGCCAAGAGTTGCTAGCGCTGTAGAGAAACAAAGGTCGAACTATTCTTCCGCAAGCTATTCCCGAGGATCACTTGAGTGATTTTCACTTCATGCATGACGCCAAGGATATATGGTTAGCTATTAAAGCAAAGTTCGTGGAATGAGGAGTCTAGAAGGTCAAGAAGTCCATGCTCGACAACAGCCAGGACTTTCGGATCTCTCAAGAGGAAGGAATTCACAAGGGCTATGATAAGTTTCACAAGATCTTGAGTCGGCTTGCACCACCTCAAGCAAAAGCCGGATAATGATGATCAGAACTCTAAGTTTCGAGGTCATTACCTCCATCCCGGCTACATGTGAGCATAGCTTTAAAAGCTAAAGGTGGTTTGGACATGATGACCTTTGATGAGTCAGTACAACAAGCTTAAAGCTCTTGAACATGATGTGAGAAGCCCTTTTCGATCATCTTCATCGCAAGTCATATCGCATTTGTTGGAGCCTCTACTCCAAAGTCAAGCTATTTTCCAAGCTCATATCCATCATCATCTAATGTCGCTCCTTCATCAAGCTCTCTTCCTAGATCCAGTGGAATTATGGAAGATGTTCTGGATCTTTCTTTGTCGATTATGATCCTCAGCAGAACCGGCTTATGAGGATTTTGATCAAGTAGATCCACTTGATTTTGAAGAGATGAAGTCGAAATGGCAAGTGGCCATGCTTTCCATGGATATCAAGACTTTGAGCGCAAAGTCGAAGACGGTTTGATTTCAAAGGACGCGATCCAAAGAAGGTTTGATAAAAGGAAGGTTAAATGCTTCACATGCCACCGATAGGTCACTTTTCTAGAGAATGCAAAGACAGAAAGTCGGTGATGAAGTACGATACTCTACTTATCGCCAGATCGTAAGGATGCAGAAATTCAAAGGGATCAACCGCTTTGGTCACTCGATAGCAATGTGGACCTGGAAGCTACATGAGGAGTCCGATAATGATGGTTCGAGAATGTTGGGTTGATTGCAGTCGTACTTTGAGGATAGGCATGATCGATTGCCTTGATGGGCATCTCTCGTGTACAAAACTGTTTGTTTGGTTGTAGTGAGCGTTATAATGAACTAAAACAAGCTTATGACATTATGGAACCAAAATATAATGAATACTATGTGGAAGTAGAAGCTTATAAACAGCTTTAAAAACACTAGAAAGACAAAAGGTTTGGTTACGTAAGAATGAAATAGCTTATGGTGAGAAAATAGGTGTTTTAGAAAGAGATCTTGAATGTGCTACAAATGAGTTAAAATGGTCTCGAGAAGTTAAGAGCGTATGTAGAGTCGAAAATCTAGAGCTTAAGGAAAACTTAAGGAGGAAATTGCTAGGAATAATGAGTGGATGATGAATGGTAGTAAGTTGGCTAGTCTCATCTATAGCAATCAAGCTCCCAATTCTACAAATGGCTTTAGGGTTTAAGAAATATGTAGGCCTAGAAGCTAGGGATGACACACGAGATCTACACCACAGCCTAGCACATTTTGTGAAAGAAGGTGACCTACATGCTGCTCGTGGACCAATTAGAGGTGAGCACATGCCCATTGACCTTTCCACTATTAATGACTTTGATGGATCACACCATCTCGTATGGCAAAAGTCAAAGACTTGCTGCACCCTAATACTTCTACTAATGACTTTGTCTCTTGTGTTAACAAAGTGACAAGTCCTCCAAGCAAGGGTCTACAGAGTGTGATTCAAATGACAAGTCCGACCTTCCCAAGTCTCGACCTTCCCAAGTCTTCACCCCCGCCGCACCCAAGACTCCCAATAAGCATGACAGAGTTGTCGCAAGGAATGCTCTTCCAAGACAGCTTGCCTCAAGACTTGCTTTTAATTCTTTGCATAATAATACCGTTAAAACAATTCTTTTCATGGTTTTGGTTTGAATACTTCGCTTGTAAGAATACTTTTGGTTTGAATAAATCTTTCTTCAAGAAATGTTTTTGTGTGGAAGTAAATCTCATTTAATTAAGGATTGTGATTATCATGAGCAAAGAATGAGTAGGTGTGGTGACTCTAGGAAATCTAGACCAATGTGGACCAATGTTAATGATATACCACCGTATGTTCCACAAGTCGCTAATTCTAATACCTCTTTTCCTTGGAGAAGATCTTTGGAAAACCATATGTTCAACCAATCGGTGAATATTTTAAAATGGTTTTGGCCTAGATATGTTAACCCTATGAATGATGGGAGAGGGTATTGGGCATCGTCAAGTCCTCAGCAGTTGTTCTTGGAATAAACAGAGACCTAAGTTTCATTGGAAACCCAAGAACAATAGTGGATCTTATACTTCTACATGGCATAACTCATATGATCCATTAAGGTGTTCAAGTCAAGAATGACTTGAGCTCCATAGTGTACTAATATTTCAGATATTTTGTTGTTGTTGTAGGATCATCCCTTAAGCATAAAGATGTTGGAATTGTTGACAAGGGTCGTTCTAGAAGTATGTCAGAAACAGGACATGATGCATAACTTTATACCTATTGAAGGTGGAGGCAATGTAACCTTTGGAGGAAGTGATGGACTAATTACGTGAAAAGGGACCATCAAAACACCTCACCGGACTTTGAGAATGTTTATTATGTCAAGGAACTTCAACACTTCAATTTGTTTTCGCCTCACAAATTTGTGACACTAAGAACAAAGTACTCTTCACAGAGAATGAATGTCTTGTGTCGTTTAAAGACTTCAAACTCCCGTAAGATACTTCAATTCTCATCAAGGTTCCTCGAGTCATAATCAGATACATTCAATTTATCTAATGTCAAACCAAGCAGTGACTTAACATGTTTGGTGGCTAAAGCATCCGTGGATGAGTCCACCAAATGGCATGTAGGATGGCCCATGTCAATTTCAAGACCATCAACCAGCCTCTCTAAACCGGGCCTTGTTCAAGGACTTCGCCAAAGTATTCACCAATGATCATAATTGTGTGGCATGCAACAAAGGAAAGCAAAGACAGAGCCTCATATAAAGGTGTTCACATAAAGAAGAACCATTATTTCGAACCTCTTCACCGCTTCATATGGATCTGCTTGGTCCTACTAAAGTGAGAAGCATTGATCATAAATATTTTTGTCGGTGATCACCGATGGGTTTAGCAAATTTTGTTGGGTATTCTTTCTAAGGACCAAAGATGAAACATCCGAAATTTTGAAAGACTTCATTACCCTCATTGAGAATCGCTTGAACAAAAAGGTGAAAGGAATTAGGTGTGATAATGGTACAGAGTTCAAAATGCCATACTAATCGAACTCAGAGGTTGAAGGGAATCAAAAGGACTATAGCACTCCAAGAACCCCTCAACAAAATGGGGTGGCGTAATCTAAAAATAGAACCCTAATAGAGGTCGCAAGATCAATGCTAGCGCACTCTAAACTTCCTACCATGTTTTGACCGAGGTCATGGTACAATTTTGTTATGTACTCAATAGAGTGTCCATTACAAGACCACATCTTAAAACACCTTATGAACTTTTGGGAAAGTTCCTCGTTATTCATTACCTTAAACCTTTGGTCGTCAGTGACAATCTTGAATACCAAAGTGATCCTTTGGGCAAATTTGATGAAAAAGTCGATGATGGTTACATTGTGGGATATTCTCGCTCATAGTAAGGCATACAGAGTTTACAATGTATCCGCAAAGAAGATTGAGGAGACATTGAATCTGAGGTATCTTGAAGACAAGCCTAATGTTCAAGGCCGTGGTCATGTTTGGTCATTTGATCTTGACTACTTGACCGACTACTTGGGATATGCTAGACATAAGGTCGATCAAAATGCGATTCGTAGCATCTACAACTACAAATGCGACACTTTGGATGCTCATTCGACAGCTGGTCCGATGATGAACAACCCATTGTAGTACCTTCCTTCTCTCCTAACAATTTTGTAGGTGACACTTCTAAAGATTATACCGATGTGGGTGAAGATGAATTCTATTATGCCGAGGACCTTGCCGATCAAGAAACAAGAGTACGCACCAATTTAGATGCCGAGAGGAATGTTGAAGAAGGATCAAATGAAGCAACCCAGAAACTTCAATTTCTCAAGGTAGTTCTCGTTCTCCTCACCTCTCCAATTCGGCCGAAAGACATGGTGACACTACTCCTATGTCTACTAAAGTGTCAACAGATCTTGGTGAACCTTATACAAGGTTTCCAAACCTTCGATCTTGGTCATCATCAACCTAAAGGTGCATCTTCAACACACCTTCCTATGATATCGACTTTGAACCCATCGTGACTAATCTTGATGATTCCATTGATGTCAACACCACCACTACAACAAGGATCAACAATGTACATCCACGCCTAATATTATTGGTGATCCTAATGCCCTCGTTAGAACAAGAGGCACCGTGGCGCGCTCTAAATATGGACAGTGGCTTTTGTCTCTTATGTCTCGAATCAACAGAGAGACAATCACACGACTATCAACATTGTCTGCTTGCTTGTTTTCTCACAAGTGGAACCAACCAAGGTGACTCGTGCTCTGAAGACTCAAGTTGGCTTGAAGCTATGCAGATGAGATGCAACAATTTCAAAATCGCAGTTTGGATATTGGTACCACTACCGATGGTAAGTATGCTATTGGGACAAAATGGATTTCAAGAATAAGAGAGATGCTAGAGGTGTTGTCATTAAAAACAAAGCCAAAGTTAGTTGCTCGTGGTTATAGACAAGAGGAGGGATAGATTATGATGAAGTGTTTGCACCAAAGGGCAAGAGTTGAGGCTATACTAATTTTCTTAGCTTATGCATCCTATATGGGCTTTATGGTCTATCAAATGGATGTTAAAGGAGCCTTCTTGTATGGTGAAATTGAAGAGGAGGTGTATGTCACTCAACCTAAAGGATTTGAAGATCCGATCATCCTAATCATGTTTATAAGGTAGTCAAAGCTCTATGGACTACATCGTGCACCTAGGGCCCGGTATGCTAGGCTCTCTACATTTCAACAAACATGGTTACGTAAGAGGTGCTATTGATAAGACTCTTTTCCTAAAGAAGAATTCCACCGACATCATTCTTGTGCAAGTGTATGTGGATGACATTATCTTTGGATCCACTAAGGAAGCTCAGTGCGTGGAGTTTGAGGAGCTTATGAAGGAGAGTTTCGATGAGTGCAATGGGAGAGATGACTTTCTTTTGGGTCTTCAAGTTCGGCAGAAACCCGATGGTATCTTTATCACCAGATAAATATGTGAGGACATCTTGAAGAAGTTTGGTATGGAGGGTGTAAGGATCGCATTACACCTTATGAAGCTCCAAAGTCAAAGACCAACAATGAAGTCGATCCACCTGTAAATGTTCATTTTGCAGTGTCTATGATTGGGTCTTTGATGTATTTAATGCCTTCCGTGCCCGATATTACTTTTGTCGTGAGTGTTTGTTCGCGACATCAAGTTACTCCACCGACTTCCCATCTCAATGTCATAAGAAGATCTTTAAGTATCTCAAAGGCCAACCTCTTCTTGGTCTTTGGTACCCAAAAGAGTCTCCTTTAAGCTTGATGCATATAGTGATAGTGACTATGCCGGTGCTAATGGATAGGAGGTCCACCACCGAGGTTGCCAATTCCTTGAAAGAGATTGATTTCTTGGCAATGCAAGAAACAAACTATTGTGGCTACCTCATCTATCAAGGTAGTATGTGGTCACGCCAATTGTCATGATGTGTTCTTTGGATTCAAAATCGCTTGTTAGATTATGGGTATAATTTCATGAACACAACAATTTTTATTGACAATCAAAGTACCATATGCATTGTTAAAAATCCAGCTTTTCACAATGAACAAAACATATTGAAATCGTGCACCACTTTATAAGAGATGCATATGATAAAAATTTGATAAATGTGGTCAAAATTCATACCGATGATAATGTGGTCGATCCGTTAACAAAGGCTTTTGAAGGACCAAGGTTTCAACACCTTGTGGTCCATATTGGCATGCTTAACCCTTAACGCAAAGTTTAAGGGAGGCATAGGCTCGTGGGAGGCATATGCCTGTGGGAGGATTTATGTATAACTTTGCATTTTGCTATGTAATTTTGTATATTTGGTCGTTTTGGTAACTAACTCTAACCTGGCTAATGTAATTTTAGTGTGTTTCTATGTTTGTTTGTGTATATTCTGTGTTTGTTTTGCAGATTGGTTGTCTCTGATCAGTTGTGGTTTGGTCAAGAAAGCTTAAGCTGGTTTCCACTGAATTCATTATGCTGAAGTATGTTATTTGTTTCCTCTCAAGTTGAAGTACTGAAGGTATATGATTCAATCTAAAGAAGTACGTACAAATAGATCATTCATTCATTCAAGAAACAAGCTTTACCACGATGACATACAGAGTATCGGCAACATCAAAAGCAACTACATAATCTAATAGTCCTAATCTATTACATATCATCTGCTCCAACATCTAAAGATGAGCACGATGAGCATGACCGCCACATCTTTCACACTAATAGCCGTTGGATATGCACGATTGCTCACATCCGTTGGTTTAATGCTGGCTATGCCTTTGTGAAAGCATAACCAACCCTAACAGATGCTAAGGATCAAAATGGAGAGGATGGATTGATGCAAACGAAGAAGCTGAAGCTGATTGTGGCAGAGAGATGAGAAGGAAAGATTTTCCTTTGTGCATCATCTACTCTTTCAATCATACACCAACTTACATCATTTTCCTTTTTCCATTCCTCGATACGATATGTGATGATGCACCAAAACATGATGCCAAGAGACCAAGCACCACCTTTCTACCCATAGGAAGTGGAGGATTTTTGGCCCGTGACCTTCGTTGAGGCCTAGGTGCTGAGGGTTGGGAGTAAGATGTTCCCTCATTATAGGATTCATCAGAGTCTTCAGCAGATACAATTGGTTTCTCAACACTTTCATCTTCTGATGAGGAGAGAAAAGGTGACTTCTTTGGTAATGGATATGGTTTTGGAAAATAGTTAAACCATGTATTGGTATCTTCACTAGATGATGAGGATGATGATGAGGATGTTGTTGTGAGATCTATGATCTCAAGGTTAGTACTCATGATGATTATGGTTAATTTTGAAGAATTGAAGAGATTAGGGTTTGATATATTATTTGGGGATTTTGATGAAGAAGTCAAGGTGCATTGGGATTGTTTTATAGACGGGTTCAAGTGGTAAGAGAATTAATGCGTGGGTGAAACAAGAAAAGATATTTATCAAGCTTCATGAGTAAGTCATTTGATTCATCGAGTATTCTACTTCACAGAATGGTGTTTCGTTTCTACCGAAGTTATAAGTAAATTCAAGTAAAAGTAGAAGTCCACGTCATCCTTAGTCAACTTTGACTAAATTTGGGAAATTTCTATTTATTCGTTACGACATATTTTCGCTCCATATAAGTGATTCGCTTATTATTATCGTTAAAAACACTTCCTTTTGTGCAAAATCCTAACCCTAATCCTCAAAATCTCTCATGGCACTTCAATTTAAACACGATCATAACAAGGTTGCTTTTCTTGGTACGGCTCGAGGTGATGAGCTTTATGTCGATGATTTCTTTCTTACTAAGATCAAAGATTGTATATGCATTGACGATTCTCCGATGCTATATACTAAACTTTGATTTCTCAATTTTGGGCGCCGTAAAAGAGAGGAGATTCTGAGATAGTTGCTGAAGTTGATGGACAAGTGTATGTGGTGACAGAAGATTTGATCAGAAGACAACTTCGATTGGATGATGAAAATGGGGTTTATCATTCTGATTCTACGATGGTGCTTGAAGGACTTAGAGCTATTGGATATCAAGGTACGAGGACAGATATGTGGTTGAAAAATAAGCTATGTCCTATGTGGAGGTTCTTGGTTCATACTTTGTTACAATGCATGAGCAATAACCGAAGTCGGGATCAATTTTCAACACAACCTGGATGCGGTATTGTTTGCTTATCTAAGGGTTTGACTTATAATTTCTCTAAGTATATCTTTGATAATATGGTAGAGAACATCACTAGGAAAAAGGGTAAGTTTTGATGTACCCTAGGTTCTTACAGATAATATTGAATGTTTCTACACAAACCCGTGCTTTTCATCCCATAAGTGTTCGACTCCCAAGTTATTTGCTTCAATGAGGACTAAGTTTGAAGGACACATTATCCTTTGTTAGAAGCCATGTTACCTCGTGAGAATGAGACCGATAATGAGCTTAATGTAGTTTTATCTTCTTCCAATCCCATGCTGAAACTCTTTCAAGAGATGGTGGTGAGGTCCTTCGTTGTTGTCAAGCATCTATACTTTCACCAAGACCAAGTTCTAGTCCAAAGATTTATTCAAGTTCCTATTGAAGATGTTGAGGATCAAATTGATGAAGTTCGTGTTGATATCGACAGATTGTTCACACCAAGTCCCGTGAGGACTCCATTTGGTGAAGGATGCTCTAATGATGATCAAGTTAATGTTGTACCGAATGCCTAATGAAGTTCCAATTCCACCTGAACATTCACATGATGCTGATGCAGATCATATTTCACTTACCTCATTATATGATCTGGTGAACAAGCTTACAGGTGAGGTGACTGAACTTAAGAAAGAACTTGTAGACACCAAGTCTCTTCTTGGTAATAAGATTGAGGTATTGGAAAATAAAGTTGAGCACTTGGAGAAATTGCTAAGTCAGAAAGGTACAAAGAGAAGTTTGATTTCTTCTGAAGAGGAGGACACAGAGAATCTTAATGAATCTCTTGAGATATTGGCTGATGTGGCACTTACATCTGATGTTCATTCTTCTATTGCTAAATCTTCAAAGAGCAAGGAGCCTATTCTTTATACTAGCAAAAGAAGAAGACAATATTTGACTAAGGTACATGATGATACTTCAAAGGAACCACATATGGTTGATGCATCTGCTGATGTCATAGTGGAGGAGGTTCCTACTAATCATGGTCAAACTACGTCTATTCCAGTACTTTCAAATGCTTCGCCTTTAGCAGATGATGAAGAGGTTTTTCTAGCTGGGAGAGTGTATAAATGAATGCTTCTCCAAGTTTTGCTACACCGCTGAGGAATTGTCTCAACCTATTTCCTCCGATGTGGGTTTGCTTACTCAAGCTCACATTGGTTCTCACGAAATTGGTTCTCACGAGATATCTTCCGAGACGACAGACCCCGTGATTGCCGAATTGTTGAAGTCGTAAAGTGACTAAAGAACAATATCAAGCTCGCCTAGATTGTTTGTCGATTATGAGAATATCCAGCAGAGTCGTGTTGTGGCTACATTTCTTCGAGATCAAGATGCTTCGATTTGACTCGAAAGGCAATTAGAGCTTGATGCATTATTTCCCACGACATCGATGCTCAATGGGATGGTTATATTTCTCAAGGTGCTTCGATCCTACTCTTGCAAAACTTATCTTAGGTGATTCTTTTAATGATGATGATTTTGTGGAGAAAATGAAGGCACTTGGTAATCAAAGAAAACTAGAATCACGCAAAAAGAAGGGCTCTTATTGATCAAAGAAATAAAGCCAAAAGAGAAAAACCTATGACAGCTTGCTCGTAAGAGGAACTATATGAGAAGAGTTGTGAAGAATGCTTCTATGCATAATTCGGTTTATCCATGAAGCAAATCATGACTTGGTCCGATGATACTTTGATTAGAGAGTATAACTGTTATGAAGTTTTCTACACAAGGTACTACTTCTTCTCCATTGGAAAATCGTGATTCAATGACCGATGTTCCTACACCAAGAGATGTAAACAGCTTGAAATTGTTGATAATTTTGATATCGTTGTGCCTTCGTGGAATCTTCATTGTTCCTTCCAAACACCTTCGATGCTACTCCTTCTTCTCGATCCGGTGTTTCACGAATCTTCTTTGATTTCTTCCGAAATGTTGTCAAGTGTGGAGCTTAATGATTCTATGATTCGTGAGACCGATCTACGATAGTTACCGAACACATTGATGATATGGAACAATGAGTTTGGTTACAAGATGTTACGACAGATTGGCTAAGAAACATGCTTCAAGGAATACCGATTTTGATATCAAGGTCGATGAGTCTACTTTTATTGAAGTTGGAACTGTTGATGATTTTCATGAAGGAACTCATGTGACATTGATTGATTGGAAAGTCGGAAAGCTTAACACCGTGTATAGGCTGGATGATACCGTCCTCGAGTTTAACTTCTTGAAAGATATTCTTCATTTAGTGAATCGACATGATTTGAAAATGCTTTATGATCATGTGATTCAAGATTATAAGTCTCATCAAGCAACCGGTTTCGGTTTATATCTCATTAGGTGATCTTCAAAGTTATGTTTGATTCAAATTCTCCAAATGGTCAAGGGTATTCTATTTGGAAGAATTCTCATAAATGGGAGATTGAAAGTTGGAGGTTTTATCCTTTGTTTTGTGTTCATGTAGTTCGACTACATGTGGGATGATTTTGTGTATGCTATCGATAAGCTTTATCCTTTATCCGGTACTTTTCTAGAAAGGTTGTCAAACACAAGTTGGTAGTGCCTCCTAATTCGCTGGCAATGATGACCGCATGCTACTCAATGTGTTGGTTTGATTAAGAATCGCTTCTATCACTTATGTGTTCATCTTGATTGTACTAGTTTGTAATATTTGTTTTGTTTTTAGTTAAAAAAAAAAAAAAAAAAAAAAAAAAAAAAAAATGTTTTTGGTTTTATCTAACTTTTCTTGCGGTGTTTGTTGTATATTTTTGGTTATTGACTCACCGTATACTTTGTGTATGTCAAAGAGTTAGCTAGTCCAAAGAGTACTTTGGTAAAGACACATCAAATCTGTTGATAATGTAATGATTTGCTCAAAATCATTGGGTATACAACCACCCATGCTTAATTGTCGAGTGTTGTATGGTTTTCAATTCACCATGGTTTATTCCTGCTTGGAATCCAAGAATTGGCTAGCCCACTTGTATATGGCTTGTGGTAAAGGCAAGTGGCATTCCATATTTGGTTCTCAATTCACCAATCCTAAGAATTGACTAGTCCCGAGCAAACGGCCATGTGTAAAGACATTTCAAACCGCTTGTATGGTTGCCGGTTTGCTTATAAATCGATGGTTATCGGTGTACCATAGTTTACTTAACTCAAACATATGGCTACTCCAAGAGTGATGGCTATTAGAAGAGACATCAAATCCATTTATTTTCAATGATTCACCTCTCACGTGAGTTAACACACCGGATGTGATGAGAATAGTATGAAACTAATATGTTTTGATGTACCTTTTGTCATTTGTTGCCGCAAAGATATGGAGTTTTAGCGTTTCTTCATCATAGAGATGTTCTTTGGATTCTTTGTCGTTGTCGTTGTTCGTGTCCAATCCTCCGTGTCAGACGATCTATCAAGAAACCGGAACTTAACAAGTCAAATTCCGTTTAGGGAGGATTGTTGGGAATTATGTGAAAGTCCGGATTCTCACGAACTTAATGTCAAGGGTTTCTATCAAGTAAAGTGGATTCTCGCCAAGACTTATTCTACCAAGTATAATAGTGATTAGTTGGTTTCATGGAAGTGTTTATTCCGTATTTAGTTTATTTAGTGTAGATATACATGAGCTTTATTAGGAAGTGATTGTGTATATCTTGTTTAGTTTTATGATTATACGCTTCTTGGAAAACGGTTTAGCGATATTGTTTAGGGTTCCTTATCTATAAAAGGAACACATTAGAAAGGTTTATGTACCGATTGGAAAAACTCGCTTTAGTTAATATAAAGATCCATAGAGGATCAAGAAGTTCTTAGTTATTTGTTACTTGTGTTTATATTCACGATAAACATTAGTAGTAGAGATTGTCTTTATAGTGCTTGTGATTACATAGGCATATATAACGATCCACGAGCTCAAGATCTATCAAGGTCGTGTCTCTGTTTCAACACTCTTGTCGAGATTTTGGAAGATAAGCATAATGTTCAATGCGGTGGTCATTCGTGGTCTTTGACCTTGACTACTTGGCGATTCTTTGGGTTACACTAGACACTTGGCTAATCAAAATGCAGTTCTCAAGCTTTTCCCACTAACAATGCAGGTCCTTAGATGATGACTCGAAAATGAGTTTGAAGATGATGAGCAACCCATACTTGTGCCTTCTTTCTCTCCTAACAATATTGCGGTACCACCTCCATGGATGTTCTTGATTCGAGTGATGAAGATGACTCTCATTATGCCGAGGACCTTGCTAGGCTTCGACTCAAGAATTTGTCGCCAAGCTCAAGCAGAAACCGAAAGAAGGGGAGCTAATGAAGAGTCGTAGAAACAACGTGTCTCTGAAGTTGACTCATCATGACCTCCATCCCCAAATCTGCTTTGAAGGCTATCTTGTTCCTTCTCAAGTATCTTCGACTTTGGTGAACCCTATACACGCTTCCAAAACCTTCGGATCTTGGAAATCATCAACCCAAAGTCGGCATCTTCACCTCACCCTCTTATGATCTTTGAATTTGAACCAACCATCACTAATCTTGATTCATCCATTGAAGTCAACCCCATCGCTACTCGTGAGGATCAACATTGCTCATCCTCAATCCAACATCATAGGTGATCTTCCGCACTGTTAGAACTCAAGGGCTATCACAAGTCCTCAATTTGGATGATTGCTTTTCTCTTATGTCTCCAACCAACAAAGAGACAATCACACGGACTTCAAACATTGTCTGCTTGCTTGTTTTCTCTCAAGTGGAACCAACCGGTGTATCTCAAGCTCTTAATGATTCAAGTTGGCTAGAAGCAATGCAAGAAGAGATGCAACAATTTCACAATCAAAGGTTTGGATCTTGGTACCACTACCCGATGGCAAATATGCCATTGGGACAAAATGGGTTTTGAAGAATAAGAGATGCTAGGGGTGTTGTAATCAAAAACAAAGCAAGATTAGTAGCTCAAGGCTTCAGACAAGAGGAAGGGATTGATTATGATGAAGTGTTTGCACCTGTTGCCAGAGTAGAAGCTATTCGCATTTTCTTGGCTTATGCTTCTTACATGGGTTTCATGGTGTATCAAATGGATGTCAAAGGTGCTTTTCTGTATGGTGAGATTGAAGAAGAAGTTTATGTCTCTCAACCCAAGGGATTTGAAGACCCAGATCACCCTAATCATGTTTATAAGGTTGCTAAAGCTCTATGGCTTACATCGTGCACCCGAGCTTGGTATGCTCGGCTTTCATCATTCTATTTCAAGCATGGCTATAGGAGAGGTGCTATTGATAAAACTTTGTTCCTCAAGAAGAATTACTCCGACATCATTCGGTGCAAGTGTATGTGGGCGACATTATATTTGGTTCCACAAATGAAGCTTGGTGCGAGGAATTTGAGGAACCGATGAAGGGTGAATTTCAAATGAGTGCTATGGGAGAACTTACTTTCTTTTGGGTCTCAAAGTTCGTGAGAACAAGATGGCATCTTTATCACCAAGATAAATATGTGAGGACATTTTGAAGAAGTTTGGTATGGAAGGTGTTAGGATCGCCACAACACCTTATGAAGCTCAAAGGCTAAAGCAAATAATGAACCAGATCTACCGTGAATGTTCATTTGTACAGTCCATGATTGGTTCATTGATGTATTTGACTTCAAGACCGATATTACATTTCTTCGTGAGTGTTTGTTCTCGACATCAAGTCACTCCTCTTGCTTCCCATCTCAATGCATCAAGAAGATCTTTAAGTACCTCAAAGGCCAACCTCTTTAGGCCTTTGGTACCCAAAAGAATCTCCTTTCAAGTTGGAAGCATATAGTGGCGGTGATTATCTTGGTGCAAATCGGATAGAAGATCCACAACTGGAGGTCGTCAATTTCTCGGCAAAGGTTGATTTCTTGGCAATGCAAGAAACAAACCATTGTGGCCACCTCAACCATCAAGGTAATACGTTGTTGCGCAAATTCTTTGTGGACAAGTCCTCTGGATTCAAAACCAATTCTTTGGACTATGGGTACAACTTTATGAACACTACAATTGATATAGATAACCAAAGTACCATCCGCATAGTCAAAAATCCGGTTTTCACAATGAACAAAACACATTGAAATCGTGCACCACTTTATAAGAGATGCTTATGAAAACATTTGATAAAGTGGCTAAAATCCATACCGATGATAATGTGGCGGACTTATTAACAAAAGCGTTTGATGGACCAAGGTTTCAACACCTCGTGGTCAATATTGGAATGCTAAACCCTTGACCGCATAGTTTAGGGGAGGCATATGCCTCGTGGGAGGATTTGTGCAAACTCTGCAGATTTTTGTTTGTTTTGTATTTGTGCAAACTCGCAGATTTTTGTTTGTTTTTATATTTTAGTTTGTACTCTAACACTAACTTCTAATATTTCTCTAGTTTGTTTGTTTTGTTGTTGTGTATGTTTTAGTGTCTGCTTTTGCGCTTGTGCATACTACATTTTGTCATTCCTTATACGGATTGCAAGATTTACATCCCATGATCGAGATCAAATTCATCAAGAGTGGCTCATTAGTACATGGTCGGATAGTTGAAAGAGTGTTGCTTGTTTCTTCCGATAACAAATCTATCAAGCATACAATTTGATTCTCATCAAGATATCTTCAAGGAAAAGAAATTGAAGTCAAATTGTTCATTCATTCATTCAAGAAGCAGTTATGACTTCGACCACATAAAGTCAACCTTCTATTTTGCATCCTCAAGATATTTAGTCGTGACACTTAAGCTAAGCCTAATCTAGTGTATATCTTTCATTCAAATCTAATGGAATCTTCGGATATGCATTTGATGTCGGCTTTGCTTTCAGAGGGTCTTCGCGTAACCACCCATTCGCCTACAGGCTGGTTGGATATGCATGACCAAAGACGACGAAGATGCTAAGGACCAAAATGGAAGGATGGATTGATGCAAACGATTGATGATGACGATGACCACGCAGGATGACGAAGAGAACTATCATGTCCTTTGTGCTTCATCTATTCATTTCAACCAAAATGCAATCGATCCACCCTCCTTAAGCCCTTCTACTATACGATGTGTGTTCATGCACCAAAAGATGGCGCGATGAGACCAAGAACCACCTCTCTATCTTTGGGAGTGGCGGATTCTGCACGAGGTCTTTGTTGAGACCGAGGTGCTTGGAGGTTAGGAGTAAGATGTTCCTCCTTATAGGAGTCATCGGAATCATCGCAGATTCACTTGATTCACTACACCGTCATCTTCAAGAAGGAAGAAAAGGCGATTTATTTGGTCTTGGATAGGGTTGAGGAAAGTAATGAAACCATGGGTTTGATTCACCACTGATGATGATGAAGAGGATGAGGAAGATGAGGAAGTTAGATCTATGATCTCGTGTTTGGTATTCATGGTGCAATTGGGTTAATTGAGGTTATTTTACTTCTAGGGTTTGTGGTAAATATTTGGGGATCTTGGTGAAAAGATGAGTTACATTGGGATCATTTTATAGACGGATTCAAGGTTCATTGAGTTTAATGCAAGTGGGTGGCACAGTAATTCTAGAAACTTACCGAAGATATTCTTATCTTTGATGCATTCTGCTGATGCCATAACTTCAGCAGATTGATCTTGTGTTTCTGCCAAAGTGTTATTTTGGGTTGGGTCAAAGATGTCATACATGTCAGCAATGGTCAACCAAACGGTCCATTTTTCTTTGACTATAATTTGGGCAAAAACACTTCATCCACCATCACCGCTTGTAACAAACAAATTCTCTCATTCCACTTTCACAAACACTCACCATTTCAAGAATCTTAATTCTAAACACTCATATTCCTCATGGCTCTTGAATTTAAATATGATCACAACAAAGTTGCATTTCTGGGAAATGGCAAGGGATATGAATTGTACGAACCAATGGTGGAATTCCTGAAAAGGTCCAAGATTTGTTATGCTCTAACTCATTCTCCAAATGAGATATATGAATCTCTGATCACTCAATTTTGGGCATCTGCGAGAAGAGGAGTGAGACGAGATTAGAAGTATGATTGATGAAACAGTACATAGTTCTGAGAGGACCTAATTAGAGGAAGCTTCACTTGGAAGATCTTGATGGAGCATTTCATTCTAGTCGAAAATGTGCTTCTTGGGCTAAGAGCTATTGGCTATCGTGGTACAAGGACCGATATGTGGTGGAAGAAGGAACTTTGCCGAAGTGGAGGTTCTTGGTTCACACGTTGCTTCAATGCATAAGCAACAAGGCGGAGGATGGGACCGTTCTCTACGGTGGGATATGGTATTGTGTGTCTTTCTCAAGGGTAACTTTCAATTTTTCTAAGTATATTTTCGAAAACATGGTTGAAAATATTCAAAAGACAAAGGAAAATTTTAACGTACTCCAAGGTTTTACAAATTATATTAGACACCTCTACCCAAGCCCAAGCTTTTTATCCTATAGGTTCTTTGATCGCTAAATTGTTTGCAACCATGAGAACCCACTTTCGTGGGGAACATCATCCTTGCTAGCTGCCATGTTGCCCCAAGGTAATGAGGTCGCTAATGAGGAGAATGTGACTCATAATCCTCCTATCTCACCTGCTACTAATGGTAATCCATTGGTTAACATTGATGAGGCCCATCTTCTCTTGTTGAAGCAACTCATGTTGCTCCGCATCAACCACTCTGTCCCGTCCTCCACCCAAACTTGATACTCATGTTGAGTCAGATCTTAATAGACCACCCACACCAAGTCCTGTGAGGGATCCTCTCGATGAAGATCTTCCTCACATTGAGCATGACCATGTTTCTACTGAAAGGTCCAATGAGGCTCCCCTTACCACAGAGCAATCTGCTGGTGGAGCTGAGGACCCCACTACACTCTCATCATGTATGCTCTTGTCAATGTGTATCTTTGCAGAGGTTAGTAATCTGAAAAAGGAACTTGCAGATACCAAATTGTCTCTTGGGGTAAAATTGAAGAACGCAGAATCGTGTTAAGGTCTTAGAGCACAAACTAAAAGGGTCTTCCAAAAGGAAACTTATGGTTTCCTCGATGAAGAACAAGAAGTTCCTCCTTGGATCTCTGGACATGTTGGTGAAGTTTCTCTCAATGACCCTTCATCGAGAGTCGCTACTTCCTCAAGAAAGAAGGAACCTGTCCTTTACAAAAGAAGAAGGAGATCCTTTTCACATAAGGTTTCTTCTGAAGCTTCAGAGGAACCTGGGGTTGATAAGGCTGCATCTGCTGATATGCAAATGGAGGATGCATCTCCAGATCTTGGTCAATCTTCATCTGTTCAAGAACCATCAGGCCCTTCACCTTCAGCAGATCTTCCTGATGTTGTTGTCTTGACCACTCCAGTTGATAATCTACATCAACATGTTGACCTAGGTATTACAACAGAGATTCCTATAGTTGATCTAACTGAAGAAGAGTGTGTTAAGCAGCCTGATGATAAAGGGAAAAATGTCATCACTGAAGATGAGCTTGGTCCTAACCTGGTGAGTGAGGAGGAAAGACTGGGTCAAGCAAGTAGATTGGCTGAGTTTGAGAAGTCAAAGGAAAGTGTAGCATTGGCTAAACAACTTGAAACAGAGGAATTTTCATCTTTAACTCCCGAGAGAAGAAAAGAACTAGATGAAGCGAGAGTTCGGATGCCTGCTGAACACTGGGATATTCTAACTCAGCAAGTCATTTCAAGACCTTCTCTAGCTCAAAGTATACTAGGTGGAGATTTCCTCAGTGACAATTATGTGGAGCGAATGATGGCTCAGGGAAGACAAAAGAAGCAAGAAGCAATTGCACAAAAGAGGGCCATCAAAGCTCAGAAGGCCAAAGACAAACCTCCTACTAAAGATGAAATAAGAAGGGTGGTGAAAAACCAATACTCAATGTCCAACTCTGGCCTAACAATGAAACAAGTCAAGGCTTTTCCTGATCATGTCCTGTATCGCAAATATAACCAAATCATGAAGGAAAGATCATTATCTTCAGCAAAATCTCCCAACCTGAAGAGGATTTCAGAGAATGAAGCTGCTCCAGAAGCCAAAAGACTCAAGGCTGATGATGCTCCAACCAAGGAATCCTCTCCAGTCATTCCTGCTGAAGCAACTTCAAGTTGCCTCCTCTCGCCAATGGTCAATCTGTGAGCCATCTTCCATTCCTCCTGGCACTCGAAGCATCGCTCCCTCCCTCGGTGGCACTGTTGTCACACTGGAAGAGTCCAAGTAAAGGAAGGCGATCTCACGAAACTAAAATAGAGAGGCGATAAAGATATTCCACAGGATGAAAGCACTTCGCACTTCAACCGAGTCTCCATCTACAAATACAAGTCCTACTACCAATGCTCTAGAAGAAAATGCTCCCCTCAGAAATCTATCACTGGGAGGAGGCGAAGAGAATGGCCAAAATATCTCCTTTGGATCTTGAAGTCGATGACTCGACTTTCATTATAGAAGGTCTGCACGATTTTCCCGATGGAAACTCAAATGGGGTGATAGAGTGGAAATTAAAGGATGATGAGATGAATGTTCTTCAATGAAGGACTCCACTTCAATGGAATTCACCTTTCTAAAGGAAATTCTACACTTGATAGGCAGTGGCACTTAATTTCTCTGTTTACTCAAGTTACCACCATTATCGCAACAAGGAACCACAAGGTTCGGGATGTTTTACCAGAGATCTTCAAGTTACATTGAACTCCCACATTCCCAACAAAGAAAGCATCTTCCATTTGGGAAAACTCACATCGGTGGAAGCTTATATCACGGAGATTCTATCCTCTCCTCGGGTGCATGTCCTTGAGACTAAGGGTGGAATCCTTTGTGTGCATGTTGTCCGAAAGAAAGTACCTCCGCCTAAAAGACTTACGGAAAGATGTTGAGCCGAACCGGAAATTCCTCCGGATCGATGGGAAATGAAAGGCACTCTGCTTAGCACTGGTGGGATTGATCAAACTCAACTTCAACAAGCGCAATAGGCCTCTTCTTCATCCATATCGGGACACTTGGTACTCTCTCACTACCTTGTTTTGTTCATTTTAGTTTGCTTTGTTTATGTTATTTGTCTATTTTTGTCTAAATTTTTTTTCAAAGAAGTAAAGGCTTTCATAAAAGAAAACTCACAAAACATCATTTTAAAATTAGTGATAGCGTTTATTTAATAAAAATTAGGACCTTAATTTTCCTTTTCATCCGATTAATAAGCTTTTTCGATGGTATAAACTGTTCTTAGTTAAAAAAAAAAAAAAAAAAAAAAAAAAAAAAAAACGTTTATGCGAGGTTTGTTTGTTGTCCACTTCAAATGGTCTTTAACTCACCGGATGTACCTTGTGTATGTCAAAGAGTTGGCTAGTCCAAAGTGGTGACTTTGGTAAAGACACATCAAATCTGTTGATATTTGTAATGGTTTGCTCAAAATCATAGGGTTTGCAACCACCCATGCTTAGCTTCTTTGAGGTTGTATGGTCATCAATTCACCATGGTCTATTCTGTTTGGAATCCAAGAATTGGCTAGCCCACCGTATATGGCATGTGGTAAAGGCAACCGACTCCATATTTGGTGCTCAATTCACCAATTCTAAGAATTGACTAGTCCTGCATAAGCGGCTCTGAGATAAAGATAAAACAAATCCGTTTATATGGTTCTTTGGTTTGCCAATAAATCGATGGTTATCAATGTACCATAGTTTTCGAACTCAAACATGTGGCTACTCGGTAGTAATGGCTATTGGTAAAGAGACATCAAATCCATTAATTTCAATGATTCACCTCTCACAGGAGTTAACACACCTGGAAGTGATGAGAATAGTATTGAACTTATATGTTTTGATGTACAAGATGTCATATGTTGCTGCAAAGATCTGGCGTTTCACAGATCAGTTATCATCCAGATGTTCTTCTTCTGAATCTTGGTTGCTGATCCTCAAGATATTGTCCACTCATTGCTCAACCAACATTCTGTTACAATTCTCAAGGAAAATGTTACAATCCTCAGCAAAGATTATCGATCTATCAAGGAAACCGAACTTAACCTAGTCAAATTCCGGTTTAGGGAGGATTGTTGGGAATTAAGGTAATCTCTCGATTCGCCAAGTGATTACGATTAGAAGAAGAAATGATTATGCCGGCTATACTTCAAATAGAGAATTAAAGCGAACATTGTGTTCTTCGCTAAAAGTGGGAACCACGTAGAGAGATAAAGCTCGAATAGAGTAAAAGTCGGTGCCAGTATTAAAGATAGGTTGGCGCCGTTTATGTAGAGCTCACTCGGAATAAACACGATGATTAACAAAACAATATGATTAGTTGCATGCTTGTCTAGATGCATGCTTAGTCTATGTTAGTTTTAGGAGCGTAATTTGTCAACGCTCATTAGGGTTTCTTGCCTATATAAGAAACCATGTTAGTTTGTAATAGATAAGTTTTCTCAAGTTTCTCAAGTCTTGTATTCTATCCAAACATAGAGTTTCTATAATCAAAGATCCATAGAGGATCAAAAGTGTTCTTAGTTATTATAACTTGTATTTATTTTCCGCTAAAATACCAAGTTGTAGAGATCTTCTATTAGTTTGCTTGTGATTACATAGGCAACACTAACGATCTACGAGTGCTTAAGATCTATCAAGGTCTGTGTGTTTCTAACAAGCATACTCGCTTAAATGTAGATTTATGGTCAATTTAGTAATATGAGTAATCATATTTTGGTTGATCTTAGGATTTTTTTTTAGAACAACTTATTTATTGGACTATATAATTTTAGTGTCTGCCTATAAGATATTTTGAAGGATACTCAATTTGTGGCGATATTACATTTCTTATTAGTATAATCTGTTAATGATACATGTTTCATGAATATCGGATTATGGTAATGGTCTTAGATGATTCATATGGTAATTGTGAAGTAAAAGTAATGTTTATTCTTAGTTAGGTTTTCTTTAAATGAAACTGAGTAGCTTATTGGATGATATAAGTTAGAATAATATTTCATATACTTATTGGTAAAGGTAAAAGGTCAGTCGTATTAAGTTAATACAATGAAAGGAATATATATATAAAGTATAATACGATGTCGAATATAGATTTAGTAAAAGCACGTTGGAGTATGATAACGGTTTGAAACTTCTATTTCATGCAGAAAACTAAAAATAACATACTTAAAATATGGGAGAATAATACTTGTGTTAGTAGGCTGCTTTGTGAATGAATACGAAAATGGTTATTTAGATTAAAAGGGCAATATTTGGGAATAACATTGTATCTTAACATAACTTATTGAAACAAACATGTAGGTATGCTAAGTTATTGAAAATATATAAGTTCTTTCTCATACACGTTTCCTTTTTTTATTAAATAGAATGACGACTCAAGTTATCGTGGAGGCAAACACACGAAACTTTCGAACATTGCAGGTAATTTGCAACCCTTGTTACTTATAATAGATAGCATACTAAATTTCCCAACATGGATATCACAAAACTGAAAAGTAATTGTTGTAATACTTTTTTAATGCAGATCCTTCCAGATGTGTTTACGGATAAGCTGTACAGAGGCAGCAAATGGTTATATTTAATTCATAACAGACGTACAATGCACAAAGTATGGCATAAGAAAGTAAGTGGTAACCGTTATGCCCTGCACTCGGAAGAATGGAAGGAATTTTTGATAACGACAATTAAGAATGTGGCAATTCTACATTTTATTAAGTCAAGGAGAAGACATGTACTACGTCATCGCTTATGATGTCGATCTTTGAAATTGGTGGATATTTCAATCTTGATATAGGACCTCGTCAAAGAAGATGCTTTGGTACTTTGGGAAACCTTGACCAATCTGATGTAAGTACTTCATCATTAATCTATCGATGGTCATAGTTTAATGAAAATTCCATATACTCTGATTAACACGTACTAAAAAATAGCAACATTATATTTACTCGTTATGCATCTCCTTCCTCATCAATTTCTGCCAGAAATTGAAAGAGTGTGAGTTATGGTTGGTGGCCGGCTGTCTGCGACCGTGACACAGCGTCGCATTTCTCTTCCAGGTAACACGCACGACCACGTTTTGAGTGGAACGGGATGGAATTTACTGGGTTTTTTTAAGGCCTAAAGGTTGGATCGCGTATGGTGTTCACTGAAATTGATGAAGGTACTGTCTCGATGATCTCATTTTCTGATGCTGGCTTAGGATCACGTTTTGAAAACGTACCGCGTATAATTTTGAACGAACATACTCCGTTCAAAAAAAGCACAATAGACAAAGATATGTTTATTATATTTTAATTCAACATGTGTTTCCTTGTTTTTAAAGATTTTAAATAATGTAGTTGCATCTTATAATGTCATTGCAATATTTAAATTATAGATCCTCGCATGAAACATAAATGTGAATGGTTTAATCACTCCGATCATGATGATGAGAAAGACTACTTTTATCAAGATGTTATGGATTACGTAACTGGAAGAGGACGGCTCGTAAGAATATCTTATTTTTCATGTAATAGTATCGATAGTCATTTAGACTATGATATTTTCCTGGATAGTAGATGCATTTACTTATGTTGCCTATTCGACATTGATTTGTTGAATGCAGACCATACCACATCATTTTTCGGGACCGTATGAAATGTATAAGTACCATAACGTAGTTCTGATACACCATGAAGAGTCTTTCTATGTGAACGTGGATTGGGAAAAACATAAAGATAGGCCTGAGAGCAAAAATCATGTTACCATAAAAACTAATTGGAAGAACGTTGAGAAGAGGTGTGAGTGGGAGAAGGACAAAACGGTAAGGTTCAAACTTATGAGGATGGTCAAAGATGATCTTTGAAACGGTTGATGCATAAACCGGTGATGATTCCATTGTTCCATATGTGTTAAACGAAGTTGCTTTGGGTATTTGATGTGTTTTAGTCTTGTCTCGGTAAGCTGTTATGATAAAGGCTTGGAACATCTTGAATGACTTGTTTTATTGGATGCTTTAGGATTAATTTCAGGGTGCTTGTGAAATTGACAATAGTGTTTTGATTCACCGTTCTCGTAAGGTGGTTAGAAGTTAATGTGTCATATGTTTGGGACGTAATATTTCAGTATGGTTTCAAAATGGCCACAGACATTATATTATGTATCTGGATGATCCATACTATTATGTATCTACTTTCTATTATGTATCTGGATCCGTACTCTTAAAGAAGTTGTAGTTCACGTTTAAGTATAACGTGATATGTAATTTATATTATGCATAATGCACTTATCTAAATAAGTTTGATGAAAAGCTAATACACATATTATTTGCATAATTATATCAATCGTCATTATGAATGGATTATTGATGATAAAAAATTCAAGAGCTACTTTGAAAACATGAAAGTGGACATGGAAGTTTAAAGCAAAATGTTGGTTTTATATAGAAATGTTAATTAAGGGATTTAAACGATTTATAACTGATGTGCAATATTTTTTTATTAATGCTAACATTTAATGGCAATTATCATTAACTATTTCATTAATGATAATATTGAACGACAATAAATGCAGATTTCATAATAACAGAACTTTTCACAATATGCAAAATATCATTCAAAGATCGTGTTACATAAACGTAACTAATGAAAATAATTTCGTGGCCGAATACATTTATTATTGAAAATGAAAGAAACTAAACTTGCGAAGAATGATGAGGATATTTCAATCATCATCGCTAAAGAAGTTTAGATCCACAACGTAGTCATCAGTTAACTCATGACCCATTGCGCGTATGTCATTAATCATAGCATCTGTTTTTAGGATCTTTGACTTAACGCTGTTGAGAACTTGTTGACACTCTTGAGGATCTCCAACATTTACTTTAAGCCAGTTGAGAAGAATTGATTCGTCTAACTCATCTGTTAAATCAAAATAACATGCATGGAAAGATCATCTTAATATGAAAACATATTCCTGTATATAAATTGATAAGGTTTTAAAATGTACCTATTTGAGGGGTCGTTTAAGCCCTTATTTGATCACTTTTGTATCCGTTATTACTTAATATCGTTCCTTTTCACTTTTTAGGTCTCTTGAAGGCAAATTCTTGTAATGGCACTTATTTGGACAAAAGGTGCGGATATCTGAATAAAATGGCCAAAGTCAAGAATCGAGACACTCAAGTTGCTAAAATACAAAGGTAGCGCCATCGCTTAAGCTGCGACACCGTCGGAGCATTTTGTGACGACACGAAGCCATATTTCTTATTTTCAAGTGGCGGTGTCATGCTTTAAAAGAGTAGGCCGTCGCAACTCGGATGACCTAGATTTGATCGAGACGACGTCGAGAAGTCAAGAGAGACGGCTTTACAAGCACAAGGTGACGCCGTCGCAAGATTCACGTGGCAAGATGAAACCCTAATGGCGACCGACCGGCGTCACAAATCATAAGGTGACGCCATTGCATATGTAATCTTATATATAGAATCTGAATTTTTCGAGATTTGTGTTTAGTCTTTTGGGTAAAACCTAAACCGAACCAAGGTGTCTTGTCACAAGGTATTTTAGGGTTCCAAACCTATCTTACACCAAGATAAGTGTTTTACTTCATTAATTCAATTATGTCTTTGATTATTTGTGTGTATGCTTGCATGTTCTCCATGTCCGCTAATTTACTTGTGTGTTTGCTTCGGAATATGAAACTTAATTATTAAATATTGATTGGTTGTCTCTTATCTTAATTGATTAATGATCTAGTAATGCGATAGGTCATTCGTTGTGTAATTAATGCTTGATTAATCTTTGTGAACCTTAGGCTATAGCACTTAGGCGGTTGTATGCTAAATCATCCAAAAGGGCCTTAGAGTTAGAGTTTATAATCCTAGAGGGTTTTGTAGGCGAGACCCTTTGGTAAGTTCGAAGAGTTAGGGATAAACGCATACCCTACGACTTTAGACACTAGCGATTAAGAATAAGGACGTGACAATTCAACCATCAATAGGAGATAATTAAGGAGTAATAAAACCTAAATGAACACATCTTTAAACTATCATACGAGCACACAATAACTAGACATAGACTACATACACCTTAGATTAGATAATTAGATAAGTAGAGTAACAGGTAGAAATACCAACCCCAAATCAAACCCCGAGATTTGTACCTTTCCATTTCTAAAAACATAAAAGATAAAAAATAATCTTCCTCAACCCCAACCTTAGCTTAGTAACTTCTCACTAGCATTCCTATTCCCTAGAGAGCGATATCAATTCCGTGGCTTACCCTAATACTACACTACAATGATTAGGTTCCTTTGCCTAGGGTGTTGAAAAACTTGCTCGAAGAAAAGGAAGTTCCTTTGACCCCGAGCGACGCGTGTGGCGTTATCAAGTTTTAGGCGCGGCTGCGGGAATAGAATAGCTAGTTAGTAGTCCACCTCGTTTAGGTTTCTTTGCTTGATTCCTATCAAGAAAACTTGTTGAAACAAACACAGACCTTGATAGATCTTGAGCTCGTGGATCGTTATGTATGCCTATGTAATCACAAGCACCATAAAGACAATCTCTACTACTAATGTTTATCGGTGAATATAAACACAAGTAACAAATAACTAAGAACTTCTTGATCCTCTATGGATCTTTATATTAACTAAAGCGAGTTTTTCCAATCGGTACATAACTCATTCTAATGTGTTCCTTTTATAGATAAGGAACCTAAACAATATCGCTAAACCGTTTTCCAAGAAGCGTATAATCATAAAACTAAATAAGATATACACAATCACTTCTAATAAAGCTCATGTATATCCACACTAAATAAACTAAATACGGAATAAACACTTCAGAATCGAGACTATTATCTATTATACTTGATTATGTCTTGGCGAATCCACTTCAACTTCAGTAGAAACACTTGGCATTAAGTTCGGCATAATCCGGACTTCACATAATTCCCAACAATCCTCCCTAAGCGGAATTTGACTTGTTAAGTTCCGGTTTGGATAGATCTTCTGACACGGAGGATTGGGCACAAACAACAGCAACAACAAAGAAGCAAAACAATTACATCTCTATGATGACAAACATTGAAACTCCAGATCTTTGCAGCAACAAATGACAATAGATACATCAAAACAGATTAGTTTCATACTATTCTCATCACATCCAGGTGTGTTAACTCCTGTGAGAGGTGAATCATTGAAAATAAATGGATTTGATGTCTCTTTACCAATAGCCATCACTCTTTGGGCGACCATATGTTTAAGTTAAGTAAACCATGGTACATCGATAACCATCGATTTATTAGCAAACCGGCAACCATGAGCGGATTTGAAATGTCTTTACCGTAGTCGTTTGCTCGGGACTAGTCAATTCTTAGAATTGGTGAAGTGAGAACCAAATATGGAATGCCACTGCCTTTACCACAAGCCATATACATGTGGGCTAGCCAATTCTTGGATTCCAAAAGGAATAGACCATGGTGAATTGAAAACCATACAACACTCGGCAATGAAGCATAGGTGTTTGCATACCCTATGATTTTTAGCAAATCATTACGACTATCAATGATTTGATGTGTCTTTACCAAAATTGTACCCTTTGGACTAGCTAACTCTTTAACATACACAAAGTATATCAAGTGAGTCAATAACCAAGAAAATATACAACAAACACGCAAGAAAAGTTAGATAAAACCAAAACACAATTTTTTTTATTTTTTTATTTTTTTTTTTTTTTTTTTTTTTTTAATTAGTAAAACAAATATTACAAACTAGTACAATCAAGATGAACCTTTATGTGATAGAAGTGATTCTTAATCAAACCAACACATTGAGTAGCATGAAGTTCATCATTGCCAGCAGGATTAGGAGGCGCTTCAACTTGTGTCTCGTGAACCCTTCCATAAAAGTAGCGATAAAGGATAAAGCTTATCGGAGCATACAAAATCATCCCACATGTAGTCGAACTACATGAACACAAAACAAAGGATAAAATCTCCAACTCTCAATCTCCCACTTATGAGAATTCTTCCAAATAGAATACCCTTTACCATTTGAAGAATGAGAATCAAACATAACTGAAGATCACCCAATGAGATATAAACCGAACCGATTCTTTGAATGAAACTTATAATACTGAATGACATGTTCATACAACATCTGCAAATCATGTCTAGTCACCAAATGAAGAATGTCTTTCAAGAAATTAAACTCAATAACAGTATTATCCAGCCTGTAAACAGTATTAAGCTTTCCAGCTTTCCAATCAACCAAGACTACATGATTTCCTTCAGGAAAAACTTCAACAGATCCAGCTTCAATAAAAGTAGATTCATTTGCCTTGAGATCTAAATCAGTATTCCTTGAAGCATGTTTCTTAGCCAATCTATCAGAACTTCTTGTAACCAAGCTCTGCTGCTCCATATCAACAATATTATCGATGTCAGTCAGATCGGTCCCCAGATCGAGAATCACTTAGCTCACATTGGATAACATTTGAAGAAACCAAAGAAGACTCGTGAAACAATCACATCGGAAGAAGGAGTAGCATCGAAGTTGTATCGGAAGGAACAACTAGAGATACCATCAAGGCAAAACAATATCAAAATTATCCACAATTTCAAGCTGTTTTTTGTCTCTGGCCGTAGGAACATCGACAAGTGAAGCAATGCTTTCCAATTGAGAAGAAGAAGTAGAACCGAAGATGAAAAATTCATAACCAAATTATATCGTCTAATTAAAGCATCATCGGACAAGGTACAAATTTGCTTCATAGACATACCGAATTATACAAGCGAAATTCTTCACAACTCTTCTCATATAATTCCTCTTACGAGCAACGATCATAGGTTTTCTCTTTTGGCTTTATTTCTTTGATCAATAAGAGCTTTTCTCTTTGCGTGATTCTTGCTTCCTTTGATTACCAAGGGCCACCATTTTATCCACAAAATTATCATCATCAAAAGATTTTCCTAAGATAAGTTTTGCAAGATTTGGATCGGATGCACCTTGAGAAATATAACCATCCCATTGATCATCGATGATAGTAGGAAGGAATGCATCAAGCTCTAATTTCCTTCGGAGACAAATCGAAGCATCTTGATCTTGAAGAAATTTAGCCACAATCGACTCTTACGCATATTCTCATAATTAGCAAACAATCTAGCTCGAGCTTGATTTTGTTCTTGATCACTATTCACGAATTTGAGATCATCAATCACGGGGTCTGTCCTTTCTCGGAAGATGTCTCGTGAGAACCAATTTCAGTGAGAACCAATGTGAGCTTGGAAGGAACAACCAAACCCATATCGGAGGAAATAGGTTGTGACAATTCCTCAACAGTGTAGAAAACTTGGATGAAGCATTCAACTTATACATTCTCGACAATAAAAACCTCTTCGTCATCTGCTGAAGGTAAAACATTTAGTTGTTCTTGTATAGACGAAGTTTGACCATGATCAGAAGCAACCTCCTTAACTAGATCATCAACAGATGCGTCAACCATATGTGTCTCCTTTGAAGTGTCAGCACATACCTTATTCAAATATTGTCTTCTTCTTTTGCTAGTATATAGAATAGGCTCCTTGCGCCTTGAAGATTTAGCAACAGGAGAAGAAACATCAGATGTAAGTGCTACATCAGCCAATATCTCAAGAGATTCATGAAGATTCTCTTCGTCCTCCTCCTCAGAAGAAACCAAACTTCTCTTTTTACCCTTCTGACTCAGCAATTCCTCCAAGTTCTCAACTTTAGTCTCCAATACCACAATCTTATTACCAAGAATAGACTTGGTTTCTGCAAGTTCTTTCTTAAAATCAGTCACCTCACCTGTAAGCTTGTTCATCAGAGCATATAATGAGGTAAGTGAAATAGGATCCTCATCTGTATCAACTGATTTATCAGTTGGAATAGGAACTTCATTCAATTGTTCAGGAGTAACATTAACCTGATCAACATTAGAACAACCTTCACCAAATGAAGTCCTAACAGGACTAGGTGTAGGCAATCTATCAATATCAACCTGATCTTCATCAATATTAACCTGAACCTCATCAATATTATCCTGATCTTCATCAATAGAAACTTGTGTAGGTGCTGAACTAGGACATGGTCTAGGTGAATGTATAGATGCCTCAGCAACAACAGAAGGACCCTCATCACCATCTCTTGAAGATTTCCATCAAGTGGGATTGGAAGAAGGTAAAACAACATTAACCTCATCGTTGATCTCATTCTCCCGAGGTAACATGGAAGCTAATAAAGGAAAATGTGTCCCTCAAATTTAGTCCTCATTGTAGCAAATAACTTAGGAGTCAAAACACTTATGGGATGAAAAGCTTGGGTTTGTGAAGAAACATTGATTATCATCTGTAAGAACCTAGGGTACATAAAAACTTACCCTTTTCCTAGTTATATTTTCTACCATATTATCAAAGATAAACTTAGAAAATTATAAGTCAAACCCTTAGATAAACAAACAATACCACATCCATTTGTGTTGGCCGATCCCATCCTCCGGACTTATTGCTCATACACTTTGTAGCAGCGTATGAACCAAAAACCTCCACATAGGACAAAGCTTGTTTTTCAACCACATATCGTCCTCGTGCTTTGATATCAATTTCTCTAAGTCCTTCAAGTACCATCGTAGAATCGAATGATAAACTCCATTCTCATCATCCAAGCGAAGTTGTCTTGATCGGTTCCTCGACACCACATACTCTTTTCCATCAACACTTGCAACTATCTCAAGTATCACCTCTCTTTTACGCCAACACCCGAATTGAGTAACCAAGGATTCATATATAGCATTTGGAGAATGAGTTAATGCATCTTGAATCTTTGATCTTTGTAAGAATGAAATCATCGGCCTATCTGACTCATCTCCTCGGCGGTTCAAGAAAAGCAACCTTATTATGATCATGTTTAAATTGAAGTGCCATAAAAGATTTTTGAAGATTAGGGTTACGATTTGCACAAAAGGAAGTATTTTGAATGAGAGTAATTATCAAATTACTTAATATGGAGCGAATATATGCCGGTAGAGAATAAATCGAAATTTACCAATTTTGGTCAAAGTTGACCAAAGCTGACGTGGATTTCTACTTTTAATCGCATTCACTTATAACTTCGGTAGAAACGGAAACCATTACTGTAAGTATAACAATCAGTAAACAGATGACTTACTCACGAAGCTTGATAAATATCTTTTCTTGTTTCACCCCACGCATTAATTCTCTTACCACTTGAACCCGTCTATAAAGCAATCCCAAAGCACACATATTACTTCATCAAAACCCCAAATATTATTTCAAACCTAATTTCATCAAAAACCCAAAATTAGCCATCATTCATCATGAGTACCAAACCTGAGATCATAGATCTCACCACAACATCCTCATCATCATCATCATCATCTAGTGAAGATACCAATCCATGGTTTCACTATTTTCCAAAACCATATCCACTACCAAAGAAGTCACCCTTTCTCCTCATCGAAGATGAAAGTGTTGAGAAACCAAGTGTATCTGCTGAATATTCGATGACTCCTATAAGGTGGGAACATCTTACTCCCAACCCCGGCACCTAGGCCTCAGCGAAGGCCACGGGCAAAATCCACCACTTCCTATGGGAAGAAAGGTGGTGCTTGGTCTCTCTGCATCGAGGTTTGGTGCATCATCACATATCGTATAAGGGAATGGAAAAAGGAAAATGATGTAAGTTGTTGTATGATGGAAAGAGTAGATGATGCATAAATGAAAATCTTTTCTTCATCTCTACCACAATCGACTGACTTCTTCGCTTTCATCAATCCATCCTCTCCATTTTGATCCTTAGCATCCGTTAGAGTTGGTTATGCTCATCACAAAGGCATAGCCGACATTTAGTGCCAAAAGATGTGAGCGGTCATACTCATCGTGCTCATCTTAGATGTTGGAACATATGATATGTAATAGATTAGGACTATTAGATCATGTAGATGCTTTTGATGTTGCTAGTACTCTGTAAGCTGTAAGCTGTAAACTGTTTCTTGAATGAATGAATTATTGCTTCAGTACTTCTTTTGATTGAATCATATAACTTCAGTACTTCAACTTCTGAAGAAACAATTGACTAACTTCAGCACTTTGAACTCAGTAGAAACAAGCTTAAGCTTTCTTGACCATATCTCAACTGATCAGGGACAACCATTCTGCAAAACAAACAAACACAGAGAAACACACAAACCAACAAAGAAACACACTAAAATTACATTAGCAGGTTAGAGTTAGTTAAAATCAACCAAATATACAAAATTACATAGCAAAATGCAAAGTTATACACAAATCCTCCCCTGAGGCATATGCCTCCCCTGAGGCCTATGCCTCCCCTTAAACTTTTGGTTAAGGGTTAAGCATGCCAATATGGACCACAAGGTGTTGAAACCTTGGTCCTTGAACTTTGTTAACAACCGCCACATTATCATCGGTATGAATTTTGACCACATTTATCAATTTTTATCATATGCATCTCTTATAAAGTGGTGCTGATTTCAATATGTTTTGTTCGATTGTGAAAAGCGGATTTTTAACAATGCATATGGTACTTTGATTATCAATAAAAATTGTTGTGTTCATGAAATTATACCCATAATCCAACAAGCGATTTTGAATCCAAAGAACACATCATGAGAATTAGCGTGACCACATACTCGCTTGATGAGATGAGGTAGCCACAATAGTTTGTTTCTTGCATTGCCAAGAAATCAATCTCTTTCAAGGAATTGGCAAGCTCGGTGGTGGACCTCCTATCCAGATTAGCACCGGCATAGTCACTATCACTATATGCTTCCAACTTAAAGGAGACTCTTTTGGGTACCAAAGACCTAGAAAGCGGTTGGCCTTTAAGATACTTAAAGATCTTCTTATGACATTGAGATGGGAAGTCGGTGGAGTAACTTGATGTCTCGAACAAACACTCACGGAAAAGTAATATCGGGCCTTGAAGTCGTTAAATACATCAAAGACCCAATCATAGACACTGTATAAATGAACATTCACGGGTGGATCGGCTTCATTGTTGGTCTTTGTCTTTGGAGCTTCATAAGGTGTAGTGATCCTTACACCTCCATACCAAACTTCTTCAAGATGTCCTCACATATTTCTCTGGTGATAAAAATACCATCGGGTTTCTGCTGAACTTGAAGACCCAAAAGAAAGTCAATTCTTCCATGGCACTCATCGAAACTCTCCTTCATAAGCTCCTCAAACTCCCCGCACCAAGCTTCCTTTGTGGATCCAAAATAATGTCATCCACATACACTTGCACAAGAATTATGTCGGTGGAATTCTTCTTTAGGAAAAGAGTCTTATCAATTGCACCTCTTACGTAACCATGCTTCAAACAGAAATGTAGAGAGCCTAGCATACCGGGCTACGGGTGCCCGATGTAGTCCATGAGAGCTTTGACCACCTTATAAACATGATTTGGATGATGCGGATCTTCAAATCCTTTAGGTTGAGTGACATACACCTCTCTTCAATTTCACCATACAAGAATGCTCCTTTAACATCCATTTGATAGACCATAAAGCCCATATAGGATGCATAAGCTAAGAAAATCCGTATAGCCTCAACTCTTGCCTTTGGTGCAAACACTTCATCATAATCGATTCCTCTTCTTGTCTATACCCCTGTGCAACTAATCGCTTTGTTTTTAATGACAACACCTCGAGCATCTCTTATTCTTGAATCCATTTTGTCCCAATAGCATACTTACCATCGGTGGAGGTACCAATATCCAAACTGCGATTTTGAAATTGTTGCATCTCATCCTGCATAGCTTCAAGCCAACTTGAATCTTCAAGAGCACGAGTAACGTTGGTTGGTTCCACTTGTGAGAGAAAACAAGCAAGCAGACAATGTTGATAGTACGTGTGATTGTCTCTCTGCGATTGGAGACATAAGAGATAAAAGCCACCGACCATATTTAGAGCAGCCACGGTACCTCTTGTTCTAACGGTGCATTAGGATCACCAATAATATTAGGCGTGGATGAACATTGTTGATCCTTGTTGTAGTGGTGGTGTTGACATCAATGGTAGAATCAAGATTAGTCATAGTAGGTTCAAAGTCGATTATCATAGGAAGGTGTGTTGAAGATGCACCTTTAGGTTGATGATGACCAAGATCGAAGGTTTTGGAAACCTTGTATAAGGTTCTCCAAGGTGCATTGACACTCTAGTAGAAATAGGGTAGAGTCGACATGTCTTTCGGCCAATTGGAGAGGTGAGGAGAAAGCAGAACTACCTTGAGAATTGGAGTTTCGCCGAGTGCTTCACATGTCTCGTTGTCAACATTCCTCTCGGCATCTAAATTGGTGCATACTCTTGTTTCTTGATCTAGCAAGGTCCTCGGCATAATAGAATTCATCTTCACCCACATCGGTATAATCTTTAGAAGTGTCACCTACAAAATTGTTAGGAGAGAAGGAAGGCACTACAATGGGTTGCTCATCATCATCGGACCTTTGTCGAGAATGAGCTTCAAAGTTTACGCACTAGTAGTTGGAGATGCTTGAGAATCGCATTTTGGTTAGCCATATGTCTAGCATAACCCAAGTAATCGGTCAGTAATCAAGGTCGAATGACCAAACATGACCACAATCCTTGAACATTAGGCTTGTATTCAAGATACCTCAGATTCAATGTCTCCTCAATCTTCTTAGCGGATACATTGTAAACCACAGTATGCCTTGCTATGAGCGAATACCCCACAATGTAACCATCATCGACTTTCTCATCAAATCGCCCAAAGGATCCTTGGTATTCAAAATTGTCACTTGGTACCAAACGGTTTAAGGTAATGAATAAAGGCGTTTCAAAAAGAAGTTCATATGGTGTTTTAAGGTGTGGTCTAGTAATGGACACTCTATTTAGTACATAACAAGTTGTACTAATGACCTCGGTCAAAACATGGTAGGAAGTTTAGAGTCGCTAGCATTGATCTTGCGACCTCTATTAAGGTTCTATTTTTCTTTCGCCACCCCATTTTGTTGAGGGGTTCTTGGAGTGCTATAGTCCCTTTTGATTCCCTTTAACTGCGAGTTCTATTAGAATGGCATTTTTGAACTACGTACCATTATCACACCTAATTCCTTTCACCTTTTGTTCAGTGATTCTCAATAAGGGTAATGAAGTCTTTCAATACTTGATTGTTTCATCTTTGGTCCTTAGAAAGAATACCCAACAAAATTTGCTAAAACCATCGGTGATCACTAGACAAAAATATTTATGATCAATGCTTCTCACTTTAGTTGGACCAAACAGATCCATATGAAGCGGTGAAGAGGTTGAAATAATAGTTCTTCTGCATATGAGAACACCTTTGTATGAGGCTCTTTGCTTTCCTTTGTTGCATGCCACAGCTTATGATCATTGGTGAAAACTTTGGCGGAAGACCTTGAACAAGGCCCGACTTAGAGCTGGTTGATGGTCTTGAAATTGACATGGGCCATCCTTACATGCCATTTGGTGGACTCATCCACGGATGCTTTAGCCACCAAACATGTTAAGTCACTTTCTTTGGTTGGACATTAGTTAAGTTGAATGTATCTGATTGTATTGCGAGGAACCTTGATGGGAATTGAAGTTTCTTACGGGAGTTTGAAGTCTTTAGACAAAGACAAGACATTCATCCTCTGTGAAGAGTACTTTGTTCTTAGTGTCACATTTGTGAGGCGAAAACAAATTGAAGTGTTGAAGTTCCTTAACATAGTAAACATTCTCAAAGTCCGGTGAGGTGTTTTGATGGTCCCTTTTCGATGGTCGTCCATCACTTCCTCCAAATGTTACATTGCCTCCACCTTCAATGGGTATAAAGTTATGCATCATGTCCTGTTTCGACATACTTCTAGAACAACCCATCAACAATTCCAACATCTTTATGCTTAAGGGATGATCCTACAACAACAACAAAATATATAGAGAATTAGTACACTATGGAGGCTCAAGTCATTCTTGACTTGAACACCTTGTGGATCATATGAGTTGTGCCATGTAGAAGTATAAGATCCACTATTGTTCTTGGGTTTCCAATGAAACTTAGGTCTCTGTTTCTTCCAAGAACAACTCTTTGAGGTCTTGATGATATCCATTACCTCTCCCATCGGTCATAGGGTTAACATATCTAGGCCAAAAACCATTTTAAAATATTCCTTGGTTGGTTGAACATATGGTTTTCCAATTGATCTTCTCCAAGGAAAAGGAGTATTATAATTAGTAGCTTGTGGAACATAAGGTGGTATATCATTAACATTGGTCCACATTGGTCTAGTATGCCTAGAATCACCACACCTACTCATTCTTTGCTCATGATAATCACAATCCTTAATTAAATGAGATTTACTTCCACACACAAAACATTTCTTCTGAAGAGAAGATTTATTCAAACCAAAAGAAGTATTCAAACCAAAACCATGAAAAGAATTGTTTTTAATAGTATTATTATGCAAAGAATTAAAAAGCAAGTCTTCAGAGGCAAGCTGTCTTGGAAGTGCATTCCTTGGCGACAACTCGACATGCTTATTGGTAGTCTTGGGTGCGAGGCAAGGGTGAAGACTTGGGAAGGCAGACTTGGGAAGGTCAAACTTGTCATTTGAATCACACTCTGTAGACCCTTTCTTGGAGGACTTGTCCTTTGTTAACACAAGAGACAAAGTCATTAGTAGAAGTATTAGGGTCAGCATGTCTTTGACTTATTGCCATACGAGATGGTGTGAGCCATCAAAGTCTTTAAGAGTGGAAAGGTCAATGGGCATATGCTCACCTCTAATTGGTCCACGTCTGACATGTAGGTCACCTTCTTTCACAATATTAGCTAGGCTCGGACAATATTTGGTGTTGATTTACGTGTGTCATCCCTAGCTTCTAAGCCTACATATTTTTAAAACCCAAAGCCCTTTGTAGAATTTGGAGCTTGATCGCTATAAATAAGACTAGCCAACTTATTACCATTCATCATCCATTCATTATTCCTAGCAATTTCCTCCTTAAGTTTCTCCTTAAGCTCTAGATTTTCGACTCTACATACGCTCTTAACTTCTCGGACCATTTTAATTCATTTGTAGCACATTCGAGATCTCTTTCTAAAACACCTATTTTCTCATCATAAGCTATTTCATTCTTACGAAACCAAACCTTTTGTCTTTCTAGTGTTTTTAAAGCACATTTATAAGCTTCTACTTCCACATAACATTCATTATATTTAGGTTCCATAATATCATAAGCTTGTTTGAGTTCATTATAACGCTCACTACAACCAAACACACAGTTTTGTACACGAGAGATGCCCATCAAGGCAATCGATCATGCCTATCCTCTCAAGTGCGACTTGCAATCAACCCAACATTATCGGGACCATCATTATCACCCTCCTCATGCGCTTCTAGTCAACATTGCTATCAAGAGTGACCAAAGCGGTTGATCCCTTGAAGTTCTGCCTCTTTCGTCTGGCGATAGGTAGAGTATCTTGTCTCATCACCGACTTTCTGTCTTTGCATTCTCTAGAAAAGTGACCCATCATTGACATGTGAAGCATTTAGCCTTCCTTTTGTCAAACCTTCTTTGGATCGCGTCCTTTGAATCCAAACCTACCGCCGACTTTGCGCTCAAGGTCTTGATATCCATGGAAAGCATGGCCACTTGCCACCTCGACTTCATCTCTTCCATCTCAGCGGGTCCACAGATCAAAATCCTCATAAGCCAGTTCTGCTGAGGATCATAATCGACAAAGAAGGATCCAAGTACATCTTCCATAATGTTGCTTGATTTAGAGTGAGAACTTCGATGAAGGGCGACATTAGATGATGATGGATATGGGCTTGGACCATAGCTAGACTTTGGAGTAGAGGCTCCAACAAATGCGATATGACTAGCGATGAAGATGATCGAAAAGGGCTTCTTACATCATGTTCAAGAGCTTTAAGTTTGTTATCTGACTCATCAAAGGTCATCATGTCCAAACCACCTTTAGCTTTTAAAGCTATGCTTACATGTAGCCGGGATGGAGGTAATGACCTCGAAACTTAGAGTTCTGATCATCATTATCCGGCTTTGCACATGGTGATTCAAGCGACTTAAGATCTTGTGAAACTTATCATAGCCCTTGTGAATTCCTTCCTCTTGAGAGATTTGAAAGTCCTCAAGCTGTTGTCGAGCATGGACTTCTTGATCTTCTAGACTCCTCATTCCCACGAACTTCGCCTTAATTGCTAACCGGATATCCTTGGCATCTTGCATGAAGTGAAAATCACTCAAGTGATCCTCGGGAATAGCTTGAAGAAGAATAGTTCGACCTTTGTTTCTCTCTCGAATTGCAAGAACTCTTGGCGATTTTGGGAGGAACATTCATCATATTACCAGCGACATCCGTGGTAGTTCTCTTCAAACTGTTCCCTTCATAATTATCGCCATAGATTCCAATCAATGTTGGAGATCAGTTCTCGCATCTTCATAGCCCAAGATCATATTCCTCCCTCTTAAGGTAAGGAAACTTAGCATTGCTATTCGAGAGACTTAGTTGTTATAGATGGGTGGAGTTTTGGTTGTTGGTGAGTTCGATATCAACATCCGAACCGGGCATGATGATTTTGTTATGGTTGTATTGGTGTTTAGAAAAAGCTTGTCCTTAGTATCGTAGAGACTCTCACGAGGCTCGATACCACTTGTTGAAACAAACACAGACCTTGATAGATCTTGAGCTCGTGGATCGTTATGTATGCCTATGTAATCACAAGCACCATAAAAGACAATCTCTACTACTAATGTTTATCGGTGAATATAAACACAAGTAACAAATAACTAAGAACTTCTTGATCCTCTATGGATCTTTATATTAACTAAAGCGAGTTTTCCAATCGGTACATAACTCATTCTAATGTGTTCCTTTTATAGATAAGGAACCCTAAACAATATCGCTAAACCGTTTTCCAAGAAATGTATAATCATAAAACTAAATAAGATATACACAATCACTTCCTAATAAAGCTCATGTATATCCACACTAAATAAACTAAATACGGAATAAACACTTCCGAGAATCGAGACTATTATCTATTATACTTGATTATGTCTTGGCGAGAATCCACTTCAACTTCAGTAGAAACACTTGACATTAAGTTCAGCAACATAATCCGTAGACTTCACATAATTCCCAACAAAACTTTTCTCATTTTTAGCTTTCTGTAGTCTATCCCCTTCTTCGTGACCTTTGTTGTAACCCCATCACTTTTCATCATGGAAGGTGATAACCACCACCATTCATCAACCTACCACCAAATGACCCGCCAAGAGCCCGTACTCTTGGTGAATACTCGAACCAAGCCACATAGGCTATAGGAACACCATTGAGCTTCCGACCAAGCCCAAACTACGGCCTGCGATCCGACACCATCCGGTTGGTGTAAAACGGATGTGCATTCCATGGACTTCATTCCGAAGATCCTAATCAGCATCTAAGGTATTTCCTTAAAATTGTCGATTCCATCGACCTTGATGCTACTACTCGGGAGACCACGCATCTGCGTCTCTTCCAATTCTCTCTACGAGACCAAGCTAGTAATTGGCTTGAGCGACTTCCCGCCGGCTCTATCTCAAGTTGGGATGATCTTACCTCTCGCTTCCTTGCTCAATTCTTCCCACCGGGGAGAACCACTAAACTTAGGAATGACATCTTGATGTTCCTACAACGTCAAGGTGAATCTCTCTACGAAGCATGGACTCGATTCAAGGACTTACTTCATAAAGTCCCTCATCACGGCATTGATCTTTGGCTTCAAGTCCAAATCTTTTATGATCATGTCAACTTCCCCACAAAGTGATCCATTGACCAAGCGGCCGGTGGAAAACTTAGTGATCTCACCGCGGAAGAATCATGGGGTATAATAGAGGACCTTGCTCTCTATGACAACGAAAGTTGGAATGACCCCCGTGAGCTGCCCAAAACCGTTAAGGCAATCTCCTTGCCTCCCATTGACTCGCAATCTTCCGACCGTAGGATGATCGAACTTGAAGATCAAGTTAAACTCCTAATGAGTTCCTACGAAAATCCTAAGTCTTCACGCCATGTGAACAAAGTTTCTTCCTCGTGTGAGCCGTTTTGTGATCCTCATAACACGCGCACTTGCACCCGATCCCACGAACATGCTTTCGTTGACTACGCATCCTCGCGTATTAATGGAACGGGAGGAAGATTCCTACAATACCGGACCTAGGAATTTCAATGAAACCCGATAAGCATGGAAGGGCAAGCCCGACTTCTATTGAGGACAAACCAAAGAATTCACTTCAATGATTTTCATGGCCCCATCCCATGGTCCTAACCAACAAAACATTGAGGGATGTTGCAACACCTAGTCGCATCCCAAGAAGCTCAAATAGCTAAGCTCTCGGACCGTTTTAACCAACAACAAGCCGAGATGGATAGAAAGATAGATAACCTCTTGAAAGCCATGACCAATAGTGATAGGAAGGTTAGTGCTATCTCAACTCCCGAGCCTTCTGGTGTAGAGATTAAGGACCCAAGCAAGTTAGCTAAACACGTCCAATTCGTCAATACCATCACCTTAGTAGAACCCAATGGAACAAATGACGAAGAGGACCATACACTTGAGAATAATGAAACAACCGAGGAAGTAGATGAAGTAGACAATGACTATTTTAATAAGTTTCCTAAGGAAGAAGAGCTATCTCACCACCCTCACTTAGTGCGTGACCTCCGTCACATGTATGTTAGGAAAAGCCCTAGAATCAAGTTTAGGAACCCTTCGAATCTTAACATACCATGTTGCATAGGACACCTTTTCGTGGCAAAGGCCTACATTGATCGCAAATCCCCAATCAACATAATGACTAGCACCTACTACAATTGGGTAATGAAGAAGCCTATTCCAACTAGGCAAGACCCCGATAATCCTAGGGTTAGGTGCAATTTTCTTAGTAGAGTTAAGGATTCCCGTTTATGTAGGTAGTTTCACGTTTCCTCACGGACTTCATAATTGTGAATGATATTAGTACGGCCATAGATCCTAGCTTGTCCCACGTTATTATAGTAAAACCTTTCATAGAAAACACCGGGATGACTTATGACCCCTCATTAGGAATAGTGCGATTCAAGGATGAGACCGATGGCATAGCTTACCAAATGCCGTTTAAGATTGAGAAGTTTTCATCACTCTCTAATGATGAAAAGGAAATTAAACTATCGGTCTATTATAGAAATGAGGAGGATAAAGAAAAAGGAGTAGATTATGTTATGGCTAAGATTTTCGGATTCTATAAGGATTGCTTGAACCTAGGACCGAAATATAGGACCAAGTGGGGAGAGGACGAACTCTTAGAGAGGTGCATCATAGGGCACTTCTACAACATGGAATCCCCCAATAGAGACTGTCATGACGAAGGAGATGACGGTAATGAAGTCACGTAAGGGCACGACTACGAGTCTAGCTACAAGACTCTTAAATAAAGAAAAGCGCTTCGTGGGAGGCAACCCATGCTTAATTGTTTGCTTGTTAGTGTCGTATATCTTTTATTGATTGTTTATTCTCATGTTTAAATTTGTAAAAATGCTTTATTTTGTTTTTAACCTCGTCTTAATTGCATATAAAGGTATTTTACATAAAGGATAAGTGTAGGGAGGACTACACACGTTTTCAAAAGAAACGTAAACATGAGAATAGCAATTAATTAAAAGATATATGTGTGTTGTTCGAGTCAAATGCTTGTATCGAGTCATAATGGATGTTTTGCGAAATTTTCCGATTCTAAAGATGTAAATTTTCCGAATTTTTCCGAAAATCGCAGACCGGTTTTGTCGGGATAACTGGCGGCATCGAGATCACAACTGACGGCGTCGGGAAGGAGTAAAACAACAGATTACTTTTTTCTCGTTTTACGAGCTACTTATAAATTTTGGAATTTTCCGGTCTTAATTTTCCGAAATGCGTAAACATCCATTCCACAAGCATTATATCCTAGTTTAGTAGAGTCTTATATATATTATTACCGCCGATTTTCTGCGAAGGTTTCGTTTGTTTTCTTGAATGTGCGGGTTTTATTTATCAAGAAGAAGAAACAAAAGATTGGAAGGAGCTTTTCACGCATACATTTTTCTTGGAAAGGATTTAACCACTACCACTTTACGGATCCTACCGAGCTAATCGGGGAGTACTAGTTTCTTCGTTTTAATTACCTTCCATTATCATAAATTTGATACTTTCGGGGAACATTGGGGACAATGTTCGGTTTAAGTGTAGGGAGGAAAATAAAGCGGGAACTTTGAAACTATGCTTATCCTTGATTATTTGCTTTGTCAATTGTATTTGTGTAATAAACCATGAGAAAATGTCGGTTAGGGTAATTTTGGCACCAAATTTAAAAATTTCATGACATATAGGAGTGGGCCATTAGTCTTAACAAAAGCGTCTCACGGATAGGAAGTTGCATGACTAGCACAAAACCCTTTACCACCCAAATTCCACCCAAAATGTGAGGATCGCCCTTAGATTAGTAGGAATTAAAGCATTCATCTTTAATGCTTAGAGTGTGAACCGGTAGTATAATATATTCTAGAACTTGTTTTGTGATGCATTCGAGATCGCTAGTAAGACTACACTTGTGTAGTTAGGAATAACTAAATGATAAGAGGCATTAGGATAACCCTTGTTTGATACCCATAATATAATTACTTCTTCCACATCGGATGAGTAATTCCACACACCTTTGCGTTGTACTCATCTTTAGTACACGATACCCTAGTTAACCCCTCGAGCCTATCCTTTTCGCGGTTCTCGTGATGTTTCGGTTTTCGGAATATCAATGAAGAGCATTGTTTACACCCCACCCCCAAATATACACCCAAATCGCCTTAGCCTACCTTGTATGCACTCACTTTTAGTGCATTATTGTTATCACCCTAAACCCTTAGTTCAATTATCTAGTTGCTTGCATGAGTTGCTAAGTCAAGTCATATCTTTTGTACACAGTTTTGGGATGATTCGAACTCATGGGAAAAAGTTAAAGTTTATGAAATGATTGGAAGGAAACGTTAAATTCCCTTATTTGCGTAATAACATACCCCAAGTGTTTTGATCTTTTCAATTCGGGTCAAATTAGTGTTAGAATAATAAAAACTCAAGTGTAGGGATGTGCCTATAAATCCCTATCATTTTGATGTTACCGTAAAGGATGGTAGAGTAAAAGTGTGTGAAAAAAAAATCGAAAAAAATAGAAAAAAAGAGAAAAGAAAAAAAAATAGAGTGTCAAAAAAAATAAAAATAAAATAAAATAAAATAAAAAATACAGGCTACCATCCTACATCTATCCTTTAAATTTATGTTTGTTTGTTTCAGTTATCTAGAGTTTAGAGTGTCGAGTCTTGACTTAGCAACGCCATTCTTCGTATGCTTGTAACATAGAGATTTTTGACTTGCCACCACTAAATAGCCTATCCCACCAAACCCTTTGTTTCCCTACCGTAAGCCTAACATTACAACCCTTTAAAGACCTCTTTGATAGTCTTTCCTAGGTGCTTACCAAAGCGATGGAGGTTTGATCTATTCTCAAGCCTATGGTAATCTATGTACTAGGACCGGTTAATGAGTGTTTATCTTCCATTTCCAACTTGTTATATTTCATATACACCGAGAGAGATGTGAGTATCCAAACACCCCATGTGAGGTGCTAGTATGTAATTTCCGTGCTTGTTATGACTTTTTCGGGGCATATATGTGTTGTGGACTATTTTAAACCAATGCTTCATGACCCCTAACTTATAAATTAATTGGCTAAAAGCACATTTGCTTGAGGACAAGCAAATACCAAGTGTAGGGATATTTGATAAGGTTTTAAATGTACCTTTTGAGGGTCGTTTAAGCCCTTATTTGATCACTTTTGTATCCGTTATTACTTAATATCGTTCCTTTTCACTTTTAGGTCTCTTGAAGGCAAATTGCTGTAATGGCACTTATTTGGACGAAAAGCAGCGGATATCTGAAGAAAATGGCCAAAGTCAAGAATCGAGACACTCAATTGCTAAAATACAAGGTGGCGTCATCGCTGCTTACTGCTGACGCCGTCGAGCATTTTGTGACGGCACAAAAGCCATACTTCTTATTTTCAAGTGACGGTGTCAGGCTTTAAAAGAGTAGGCCGTCGCAACTCAGACGGCCTAGATTTGATCCAGACGGAGTCAAAAGCTGAAGAGGACAGCGTCACAAGCACAAGGTCCCCAATGACGGCGACCCGACGGCGTCACAAATAATAAGGTGACACCGTCGCATATGTAATCTTATATATAGAATCTGAATTTTTCAGTATTTGTGTGTAGTCTTTTTGGAGTAAAAACCTAAACCGAACCAAGGCTGTCTTGTATAGTATTTTAGGGTTCCAAACCCTATCTTACACCAAGATAAGTGTTTTACTTCATTAATTCAATTATGTCTTTGATTATTTGTGTGTATGCTTGCATGTTCTCCATGTCCGGCTAATTTACTTGTGTGTTTGCTTAGGGAATATGAAACTTAATTATTAAATATTGATTGGTTGTCTCTTATCTTAATTGATTAATGATCTAGTAATGCGATAGGTCATTCGTTGTGTAATTAATGCTTGATTAATCTTTGTGAACCTTAGGCTATAGCACTTAGAACGGTCGTAGGCTAAATCATCCAAAGAGGGCCTTAGAGTTAGAGTTTATAATCCCTTGAGGGTTTTGTAGACGAGACCCTTTGGTAAGTTCGAAGAGTTACGGATAAACGCATACCCTACGACTTTAGACACACAACGCGATTAAGAATAAGGACGTGACAATTCAACCATCAATAGGAGATAATTAAGGAGTAATAAAACCTAAGTGAACACATCTTTAAACTATCATACGAGCACACAATAACTAGACATAGACTACATGCACCTTAGATTAGATAATTAGATAAGTAGAGTAATCGGTGAAATACCAACCCCAATCCAAACCCGAGATTCGTACCTTTCCATTTCCTAAAAACATAAAAGATAAAAATAATCTTCCTCAACCCCAACCTTAGCGTAGTAACTTCTCACTAGCATTCCTATTCCCAGAGAACGATATCAATTCCGTGGCTTACCCTAATACTACACTACAGCGATTAGGTTCACTACCTAGGGTGTTGAAAACTTGCTCGACGAAAAGGAAGTTCCTTTGACCCCCGAGCAGCGTGTGGCGTTATCATAAATCATAGTACAAATCTTATATGCGATACCTTTATTATTTTGAGAAGATGAACCTTCTTCAAATAATGAAGCAAGAAACCTCAAAGCTTCATCGACTTTAGTATTTTCCGATTGACTGTGTTGATCACGTACTCCATTCTTATTCTTTGGTTGAGTCAATTTTGTTTCTCATCAACGAACTGATGATGGGACTTTGAATCAGATTCAGGCGAATGTGATTTTGCATATTCAAAGGTTTTAGGGTTTGATGAAGCCATGTGAAGATGATATGTCGTAATATGTTATTCAACTGGCCATTATATGGTGATTGTTTAATTGAGTGGGCTTTGTTTGGGGTTAATGGACATATTTTAATGGGCCAGGTTTTTTGTACATTAAACTAAGATGGATTTTTGAACAACACTAAGTTGTAATTGCTTTTACTGGACTCGTCTTGTAGGGGACGGGTTTTGGAAATTTCGAAGTATTAGTTACTGTTATTAAAGATATCAGAAGTAAATTGAACGAAAAAAAATGAAACGATGCACATTGAAATTATTCAAAATTTATTTCATTTCGAAAATTGTCTTAAAATTATAAATGTTTATGTTGCCATAAAAATACACTGTTAAGCTATATTTGCCTAAGTTGAAATAAATTAACAAATAACCTAGGATATCCGGATTCATCTATAATTCTTATACAAAAACAAAAGGACACAATATGTTATTAAAATGAGTATAAATAGTTGATGAAATAAAGCGTTTTCATAAAAAAGTGATAAGGACTCCCCAATCAGAAACAATAACGTATTTCATAATGGTTTGAAACAAAAAATTACTAAATCAGAAACGAATATTATTGAGTAAACATAAATAATGTTGAATCACGATATTGGCACATCAATCATCATCAGCAGAAACAAATATTATTGAATAAACATAAATAATTTTGATAACATGATTGATTGTTTTTGCTATAAACAAAATGTATATTCCACAACTAATGTTGCAGCATAGTTTGGATATCTTAGTTTATTAAATAATTTGTTTCCATTTTGGCTATAACCAATTCACAAAAGATGGAAAATGTTGAGATAAGTAAAAACCTATTTAGTCAATGCATTTCAAGTAGGAAAACAATTGTTGATCATAAATTAGCGAATTCAAGAATAGCATAAAATGTATTTTGATAAAATCACAAAACACAAAACAAGCGTATCAAACCATAAAAACAAAAACAAAAGCTGGAACAATTGTCTTTAATCCATGAAACAATTTGAAATAAACATTATTCAAAATTTATTGGGATGCTGAGATGCGAAAGAGAATGAGCATCAGTCATCCTTGCCATTGACCACTTCAACCACATCAACAAGAACAATACCCGTGCGTTGCACGGGTAGACAATTATTTTTTGTGATGTTTGCAATAAGTTAGGAAGAGTTAGAACACCTAATGAAAAAAAATCAACTGAAGTTGCACAATCTTTTGATAAGCATGGTTCAAACTACTGAACTCTTTGTTTTTATCGTTTTAAATGGATTTTGACTATATTTTACACTTGCTTTGTATTTATTCTATGTGGCAAAAGAGCCAAAAAGTGAAATTTAAAATATCAATGGAAAAGCACACATAGCTTTGTTTACATCAAGTATATATCATGATTACAGACTATATATTAGAAAACGTGAAAATACAACCTCGATCAAATAGGTAAACTATGAGAACTACATATATGGACATTAACCTCATCATCAATGTAATCCATTATCATTTAAATTTTGAAATTTTAACTTTTAAACTTCAATATCAATTCATAATAGTTTTGCCGCTTAATTTTGAATTGCAAAACTTAAGTATATTATGTTATTTTATTTAAAACACCAAATATATATTCATAAATTCATATGTTTAAAAAACGATAAGAACTATTCTCATACCATAGATGACAAAATCGAAATGAGTGAATAACCTATGGTCACTGTTGTTTCTTTTTTCTGTTACACCTCATGTCAACCTTTAATTAAGCATTCTCTTTAAGAATTTGCTTTCGTGTATGCACAACACTTAGGTGTATACAAAACCTTTTAAATTCATCATATATAGGTTGTCTATAGTGGTTGCTAATGAGCGGATCTCGTGGTTCACTCTTTTAATATTGGAAGTGGATATGAGTATAAAGAAAAAGTAATAGCTAGCCACACTTGATTAGTCATAATTTTATGACTATTTTGTCAGTTCTACAACCTACAAACATAGACTACTAACATGTGAATATTGAATCCAATATAGTTTATTATAATACATCTCTATTTTAATAAGTTTAAATCACAATATATATGAAATATGTACATGTAAAGAGAACAACACACTCATGAAAATAAAAGAGCTTTGTGAAATAATGAAAAAACATTCTTTAGATTAATAAGCCATTAATCCTTTAGTAAAAGAGCTACAACAAAAAGAAAGCGAGAAACAAACTCGAAGGAAACAATGAAAAACAATATTAAAATACCATAATACTTATGATATTAGGATTTACATTTATAAAAACTCGGACATGTCCATAAATGTCTTCATCATATTCATCCCGTTTATTAGTCGATACAACCTTCTTTTACCAATTACTATGACGCGAGGTATGTTAGTTCCCTTAACCCTTTCATTCGGTACATCATCATCAACGATTTCCTCATCAACAATTTCCTGCATGCAACATAAATACATTTACTAATAAGTGAGAAAAGGAAACATAAATGCATTTAGTAATATATTAAGTGAAAAAAGAGGAATCAAAGACAAAGGAGCACATGGTTTTTGTAACAAAACATATAAATTCAAAGATGAATGTCAACTGGTTTTGATTGTTTGCCATTTTTCTTGAATTGGAATGATTATAACTAAGTTTGTAGTCATATAGTGTGAATAATCGAATGAACACATGGTTACTTATATAGTGATTCGGTTGACCAAAATAAGGAAATGAAGTACACATTTTATAGGGAAGTTAGTTAAAAGTGGATGTCTCCATCACCCTTTATACTTATCTATTTTAAAATCTATTTTGTAATTATCCTCATATACATATTATAAAACTTGGGACAAATCGGTGAAATAGAAGTCACATAATCCACCTAACATGTGAGATGAATTTATGTGGCAAAGATTGGTTTTATAAATGATCGTACGGTTAATAGATTATGCCACGTCACATTTATTTCTCTGTAGCGGCAACAATAGATAAGTATAATACTCTTAACTTTCTTTGCGGATGCATCCTCCTGCACAAAATCATCGAACAATCGCATCACGTTTTGTTTTCGGGCGCCACCTAACATGACATTTTCCACCTCTTTATTCATACGGGTGTGCTTTGCTTTTCAGAGTGCCACTTACCAATTCACGATTTTGACTCCTTCTTCATACAGGTGTGTTCCATGTTGAGCGAAATGTTATCGACATAATTGAACTTGCTTGTGTTAACAACGAGGGGTAGCTGAGTCTGCATTTCTCCATCATTTTCTGTGATAAATGAGGTAAGAATGTATTATACAATATTAAGGTATACTAAATGAAATGAATAGAGAAGAATTGTAAGAGATTTTTAAAAACCTCATTGATGAATCCATGTTTAAAGTCTTTATCATATTTGCATCATCTGAAATCATCTTGACTTGGTAAACATGGTTGTTGTTGGTTATATTATATGAAGAATACAAAAGCGAAACAACATTTTTTGCCAATAATGGGAACCAATTCATCGGAAATATATCATCGACCTCATCTCCATACTTAGCCTTGAGCTTATAACTCGGGATGTCAATCATCTTAGTGACAATATCTTCATCTGACAAAAGAGATGTTGAGTCTGTGTCGTCAATAACACGACGATTACTTTGTACCTAACATTCAACAATTTGGGGACTATAAGTATTTCTTGAAAAACAACATATATGTATATTTGTTAAATTTAGCAAAAAATTACAAAACATTACCTTGGTGCAACATTGTTGATCTCTCGCACTTTTGCAAAAATACGTCTTAGTCTTGGATTTCTTTTTGATGATGAAGATTCACCATTTTCTTGAGGTTCTTTGGCCACTGACCACATTTCTTCTGAGCAAGGAACCACCAAACCGGGTTTTGATGCACCTTGTGTATCTTTGCGTATACGATACATTCAAAACTCTGCATAATATGATTTATAAATTAGTATAGAAAATTTACATTCATAGTTATAATAATAATAACAGATAACTTACGTATTCGGATTCACGAATAGACCCAACCATTTTCCTAACAGCGTTTTCAAAAAACTCATCATAAGTGATTTCTTTTTTGGATGGTGAAAACACATTTAGAATTATGTTCTTCTCCACATAACCATCCATTTCTTGATACCTACACACCATAACATAGTAATTCATGATCCAAGAAAAATGAACAAAGTGTGTCGCAATTATATTTATATTTGTAACAATAAGGTTGGAACCATTAGTTTTATAAAGGAAATACTTACATCTTTCTGTATACATTAATCTCTGGAATGTTATCATTGATATAAAGCTTAGTTGCAAATGCCCCATTGCTAACATATGGCTTATCTACAGTAGTAGAATAAAATCATTAGTAAATTTGAAGTAAAAAAACTATTAAAAAAACATGAGTAAAGTATATAAAACATTTTACCATTAAAGTATTTGACTTTTCCTATTTGAAGGATCATTACAACATTTCGCATTTTATCCAATTGTTGTGCCAAACTGTTGAACCGTTCAACCCATCCGTCAAAGAAAGCGACAATCGAGTGACTCCAGCATATGATATTGAAATCGTAAGTAACAAATTTATCATTTTGTATAAACCAAGAATAATAGTCTTACTCAACATCTTCCAAGGTGTGATCCTTCTAAATTTTGATTACCATAACTTTCATATGGTATAGGTTCAGATATGGATATTATAGTCCCAATGACATATGCATTTACATATATGTAAGTTAAAGCGTACAACAAATGTCAACTCATCTATTATTATGCAGACTTTTTTTTAATAAATATTTCTTACCAACAATATCAGTATCTGAAAAGCGCTTCCTCGTAAAGCTCTGGAATGGTTCAAATCTAAAACCACGTGTATTATGGTCAAATGGAGCAACTCTTGTCACGACGTATTCTTATAGAATCCGATTTTGTAGCGGTGACTCAAAGCACGGAACTTTCCTCCATTCTCACCAACCCCAAGCTTCCCAATTTGTAGCGGATCCTTCATCCGAATAGCTTGAAACTTGTTGATATCGCTTTCTTAATAGAATCTTGAATCGGTTTCCACGAAATATTATGTAAATATGGACGGATCTGATTAACTATATATTTATCTTTAAGAGTATATATGTGATTGAAATAAGCAGAAAATAAAGTGGTTAAATATAAACATATTTTACAAAAACATAAATTGTTGTATATGGAAACAAAAAAAATCCATATCGAATACGGTAATGTTAAAACCTGTTCATCTTGGAATAGTACTTCTAAACTCTAAACTTCATTTGGCTTAGTGATGGGATGAGCTTTCCATATACATACAACCCTCACCAAAAATTTTGCATCATCAAGGATAGGGTCAATGTCACTCAAAGCAGTAATCTATTGATCCATTTGTTTTGCCTACAAATGAGAAAATCTTATTATATATTTCAAATATGTGATCATATATATAATGAATATTCATATTTCAAACAATAGATGAAACAAAAAAATAAATCATTGATTATGATTAGGCATTTCAAATACCTTATGATTGTATAAAGATGAAGTTATAAGAGATGAATGAGGAGTTGTTAAAGATGCACTGAAATATATAGTGATAGGAATTAGGTTAAATGATGCAAATTGAGAGATTTCAGTAATTCAAAAATCAAAATTTAAAACTTTTAGCTAAAAATCAGGATGTTAAGTAAGGCAAGGATTCAAAATTTAAAAGGATTAGCAAAAATAACTTATGTTGGTTAGTTTTCAATAATTATATTGATTAAAATTTAAAACCTTCCTCTATTATCTTATAACATTTTTCAAATTTGAAGTATATAAAGTTATATAATAACTATAAGTGAAAATAATACAAACTTTAATTTCCACTTTATTTAACAGGATTAAAAGAACATATATCATGAACATGTAACAATATTTTAAGGGATATAGAAATACTACTTTACACATACGCATTTGAGATGTTATAACAGCTTATTTTATTAAAAACCAATTCCATTTGCTTATTAGTTTGTAGAACACTGTTTACGGACTAATGAAAACAATAAGCAAAAAGTAATAACTGCTATGAATGGGTGGTAAAAATGCTATCATTTTCTAAAAAGCTACCACAAGGAACATGACTTATCTTGTAATACTCCGCTAATCAGATGATGCAAATTACTCCACTGAAAACAAACATGACTTTACACGCGCATTTGGGATGTTATAATGACTTATTTGATTATGCTTTATGTGTTGTTTACGGTATACTACAATTTTATAAAAAAAACCAATTCCATTTGCTTATTAGTTTGCAGAACACTGTTTACGGACTAATAAAATCAATAAGCAAAAAGTAATAACTTAATTAAGATTTGAAAAATAAACTGCAAGAACTTAATTTCAACAACACAAAAAGTATAACAATCAGTTTATGGGAGTTTTAGATTCGGTAAAACTATACTAATAAAAAAATCCGACCAAAAGAAGTTTACTGATTTTCCAAATTTCAAAAAGCCGGTAAACTTAACAAATATGAATGGGTGGTAAAGATGCTATCGTTGTCTAAAAAGCTACTACAAGGAACATGGCTTATCTTGTAATACTCCGCTAATCAGATGATGCAAATTACTCCACTGAAAACGGACCAAACATTCGACAACCTTGTGTAAAAAAAAAAAAAAAAAAAAAAAAAAAAAAACACGGAATGACCGTAAGTGTAATTGGGACTTTACGAAAATGCATATACTTTATGATGCTCTTTATCATTGTAAGATTTCATAAAATAAGCCGATAAACTCAAACAAATATGAATGTAACTAAAAACTACCACAAAGAACATATCTTATCTTGTAATCCTTCCCTAATCATATGTTGGAAATTACTTGATATACCCATTCCAACAAAACAAAGTTTTGATATGTCACGAAAAACAACACAACAGAGAATGACCATAAACATGATGTTAACTAAGATTTAATTCATGGATCACCATTGAAATGGATCTATTTTATGATGTTATTTATAATTGAAGCATTTCATATTACGATCCATATACAATCATTACTTTGTGGATAGCATATGGTTAATTAGGCATTTCATCAAGCAGATGGTGTACATGAAATCTCATAAAATGTAATAAACCAAACAAAACAAATTAAACTACATTAATCTACATGAAATCGATCAAAATAGAATAAAAATAAAAATTTAACATTATGATTTTATGGATCCAAATAGAATAAACCAAAAAAAAAATAAGATTAACAATCTAATAAAACACAATCATTTCATGTAAATGGACAAAATACCTGATTTAATTCGATTGACAAAAAGATCTACAATACACATAAGTAATTGTAGATCCATGGATTGGGTCAAATGTTGTTGTCGAAGCTATGATCCATTCGATTTTATGGATGCATTGCCGTGTTGGTTTGATGAAATTATTATGATCAACATAATTATGTTTGAAGCGAATTTGAGAAGAGTAGATTGTGTGTATGTTTTTCACACACAATCAATTTTTTGAATGAGCTCGATTAGGTCTTCCGCCCAAATCAAAGTCGGAAATGAAGGAGCGGTTGAGATGAAAATAATTTAAGCGTGTCAATTGATTAGTATTTTTGAGGAGAAATAGTAGGACAAGCTTGTTTTATATAGGTATATATATATATATATATATATATATATATATATATATATATATATATATATATATATATATATATATATATATATATATATATATATATATATATATATATATATATATATATATATATATATATATATATATAGGTAAAGTTAAAATAAAAGACAAATATCCGTAAAAGAATAAAAATATTTTTTTAATTCTCCAAAATTCCAAAAATTCCACAAGATCGGGTATGTTGGTGCATAAAACTTTTGTGAAAACTTTTTATAATTTTGAGTTTTGATCGTTTTTAATACACAAAAAGCAATTTTGATCTTGTAAAAACATTTTGATGCAAAAATTTTCAACTTGTTTTAGTTAGATGCGCAATGTTATTTTGATGAAAAAGTCAAAAGAAGTTGGGTGCAAAACCAATTTTTGATGCACAAAAACGATTTAATCTTGTAACGTATTTTTAAGTAATTTTTGGGAAAAATATCCACTTTAGAAAGAAAAAAAGTCTTTCACAACTTTTAATGCACCATCATATCTATCTTGTGGAATTTTTGGGAATTTTACGAAATTTTTTGAAAAAAAATCTTTTATCTTTACTGGTTTTTTTTTATTTTCTTTGATCTTTATATATATTATATATATATATATATATATATATATATATATATATATATATATATATATATATATATATATATATATATATGTGTATATATATATATATGTGTATATATATATATATATATGTATATATATATATATATATATATATATATATATATATATATATATATATATATATATATATATATATATATATATATATATATATATATATATATATATATATATATATATATACTGTTCAAGCCAATAAGCGGACATGACTTATAATTATTTGTTTGTTGTTTTTTGTTAACTGAAATACATTTTTTAGAATTGTCAAACAATATAATAAAACAATTGTTTCTTTGGTTTTTAGTAGGTTTTTTTTTTTAAAGAATTATAAATAATTGTGTGGTTTGCGTTGATGGTTAATAGCACAACATATATAATTTTTACAACATTATGGAATTTATGTATGTTTGTAAAACAGGTACACATGAGCCTGTATGGTTGGTCACTCGTCGTACAAACAGGGACTGCAAAGCATCAAAAAGTATCAAGTAAGGACACTTGCATCTAATATGCGGCAGTAACAATTCGTTCAAGTCACTTCTAACAATAATAAACATGGCAACAGCTGTAGAGCCATAAATATAAAACTCCATAACTCATAAATTAGATATTTTCTGAAGTTACTACATATAAAATATTCCAAACACTATTTACTCTCTTTTTGCTTGATTCGAATAATTTATTTCAAAGTTTCATAAGCAAGCGAGTTTAGTATCATAAAATTCTCATTAACCTAGGCCGTTTCACAATAATGTCATTTTAGGTTGTATCTACTAATGCCTAAAATGGTGAGATTCAAACACCCCTAAATGGAAGACCATATGTGGCAAATACAAACCTTTAAAATATCGAGTTGTTGTGATTCTTGAGCCGATAAGTTGGCCTTCGGAAGATCAAAATTCTCTAGAGTCAACTTGTTTAAGATCTTGAAAAGTCAAGCAAAGTCTAGCAAAGCCAAAATTAAGTAATTACAAAATAAAACACAAGTTCTTATTCTTCTGTAGTAGTAGGCTGAGCAGCACTAAGAACTCATGAGAAATATGTATAAATGACATTATCTTTAGTAAAGAATGACCCTTGGGAGAGATGTGTTCGCTAAACTTGAAGTTCGGTTGGTCGTGTTCACATTGCTGTTGTCTACTTGACATCCGAGCGTGCCGCCAATCATGCTTTACGCACGTGATCGAATATTTGAAAATAAAGGTTAGAAAGTAATCGAAAGAACAAAGTATACATGTATAAAACAAATAATGAACATACTTTTAGTCAAAATTGAAGTAAAATTGAGTTTCCATACAACATGTATGTTCCAATACAATCTCAAAGATGGCTTTTTATTGTCAAAAGCGAACTCCACCAGTGACTTTTACAAAACACTATTATCAGTTTAAAAATTGCCTTCTTACATTAGATTTGGTGAGAGGTGTGATTTACAATAGACTATCACACTAATAACGTTAATAAACACTCCTTTCTTTAAGATAAACAATACATTTGAGATATTAGCAAACACTCTTTTAATACTGAAGCTATTATAATCCTCTAAGCTTGGCAAACATCCCTTTATTTAAAAACATGTCCTTTTCTGTCCAATCCCAATGCAAGTGATTAAGTGATTCGGTTTGAGCGAGATCACGGTGTATCATTATATGACTTCTATTGCTTGTAATTTGAAGCCCAAAGATTTAATACTAAGTACCGCATAAAAACTACTGATTGATTATTGAAATTAAAACACAATATATGATAGTATTACATGCGAATGGAATCAGTTAAGTGCTCCAATGGCTGATCAGATGCTGGGAATTTTTGGCTTTATGTAGGTCCACTTTATACCATCTATTTGACCCATTTAAGATAAAACACAGCCCAAGCCAACCCATTTGTAAGTGGTGGGGATAGCAGCCTCAAATAATGGAGTTCTGTAGATTGAGAGTGTGACCAATATTCTTTCAAAAGCTGTCTAAACAGTGAATCATCTCTTCTCATTAGTCATGAAGTCATTGAAAATCTAGATAGCATGAGACCTACTGAATGTACTTACTTTGGGGAGGAAGAAATAGAGTAGTCTTTGGGCTGCAAGCGTGGGGTGGCAGATCCAAAGAAAACACCAAGGGGGTTTAGCTGATGGTAAGGCCCTATGACCCCAAGAAGGCTTCTCTGGCTTGAAACTATACATCGAGCATATTCATCTTGAAATAGAGTAATGCATGAAATGTATAATATCACTTTTCATATTAGTTAGATATACACATATCAAATGCAAGGTATAAGTGCTTCACGTGTATCATTGTCATGAGCAATTAAAGCATAAACAAAAAGGGTAGTTTTGTTTTTCTAAATGGGTATCGCTAAAATGTGTGGGTCAACGTGATTTTAGTACTCTAGTACATATATTGATATATGAATTAACCGTGTTTCTAAATCAGGATCAGGTAGTACTGGATCATGTACTGAATGATAAAGATCAAGCACCTCAATGTCTCCTTGTTCAGGCACTGGATCAAGCACTCGTTCAGGTACTTCAGTATTTTCAAGCTCAGGAACTCGATTAGGTACTTCAGCGACTACATGTTCAGGTACCGGATCAGGTATTTCAGTGTCCACTTGTTTAGGTACTGGTTAAGAGCATTGATCTTCTGAATAAATTCCTTTAGATACTCAATGGCGTCTCCAAAATCTGAAGCTACATCCAGCTACAAAATCAAAACATTTATGGTGGTCACAAAGGGTTGGCTTGACACAAAGATTAGCATAATCACATTATAATTTAGGTCGAAATAATTCACTTGCTCGATCAAATAACCTCATTGAGTTGGTCGGCACGTATACCCTTTAAAAATAACTACGGTTACTGTTTGTATCTGCAAAATTACAATGTAACCTCAAAGGACGGACCTTTGAAATTGCAAAACCTAAAGAGATATGAATTATAACTTAATTTTTCAACGATAAAATTAAAGCAGGCTTCTTTTTCAGCCTTTAGCACTGGGTTTTCCACAAATGTACATGTTTCCTACACATCAAGCATTTTTAGTCGCCATTTTTGGTCGCTTGTCTCTTCTTGAGGTCTTCGCTCGAGAGACACCATCCTCAAGAATCCTTGAAGTAAGCCTACAAAAGAGGGTATAAAGTAAAACACTTTCATTCTTATCATTTGATTTTGAATCTATTTGAGAAAAGTTGAACATAAAGAAGTTCATTCCAAGTGTTGGGGACACCAGGTAGACACCAATCACTACAATAATGCACACACGGGGCTTGGACATACACTTTCAATTGAGGATTAATTTTGTAATCGTTCTTTTAAAGTCTTCAGTGGTGAATTTGACAGGTTACTTCATTCCTGAACTCAGCAACTCTCTGGCGGAAACTCTTGGAGAGATAATCAACTATGATCTTTGGCCAATCTTTTTTTACTTTGACATAAGTCTCATCAATGGGGTTTTAACGTAAGTATAAATAGTTTTGTGTACCTACGTGCGCATGGGATTTCAAGTCTAATTTAGTGAATAACTTTTTCATTATACATGTAATAATCCATAACGTTCAAACTTCAAACCAATTGTTGAATTACTATAATGCTAATTAGAAAAGAAGTTAAAAATATACACAATCAATGAGATTCATAAACTTCTATAATCAAAATGCATAAGCCCTCATAATTTTGTTTCAAAATTAGATAATTGTTTTATTTATACACTTATTCAAATAAAATAGACATAATTATGTAAAAAAAATTATGGAGTAATCAAGATTGCTTTCTTTGTGCAAGTAATATTGATTCTTTAAGTTCAGCTTATGACCCTGACCAACCCATTTTGACCCGGTCCAGTTCATACTCCCATTTTTCCATTTCAACTAAATACTAATAAGAAGCTTGCGCAACGTCTAGAGCAGTGTATAGCATAATAACATTTATACAACGTCTACAGCAGTATATAGCACAATAACATTTATACGGCAGGTTATCTACAGTAAAATGAATAGGACAACTATATACTAAAATTCCGCAAGTTTTAAGTTCCCCTCATTAATGATGAGAAGATTAGCACCTTTACATAAAAGTTTCGACACATAAAATGACAATCCATATTAGGCATGCACAAATGCAACAGAAACTGAAATTTAACTTATTGCTACTTATTGATTTCATCCCAATACACATTGCTATGCAACCCCAAGCCCCACGATAAGCCTCATTTTCACCCATTACTCAACCCGAGAGGTGGTTCTACACATTATAAAAAGAATTGAAAAAAGCTTCAAATGGACAAAGAGTAGTATCAGCAAATACTTGAGTAGATGCACTATTGCGGAAAAATGTGACACTCCGTCTTTCACGCAAAGCACATCCGTGTAACATTTTTTAAAGAACTCATATAGACCAAACTTGAATCCACATTGCACACCATACGAATAATTTTCGGACCAACCTCTCCACAATGAGGTCGACATCCGTTTAGTAGTGACTAGATGAGCTTCCCCGCTTTAATAACTCCATAAAATCGTAGTGACTCCATATATCTACGAGTTGCATAGGACGAAACATCACCGGTTTTGGATCCTCAACAATTGAAATGTTATCATTTGTTGGATTTAGGAGGTCTTAGATAGTCTCCATCTAAAGTCGCAAATATTTTAATGAAGAATTTATTATGTAGAAACCTAGCGTCAATACTAAAATCGAAGCATAATAAAAGTACATATGCACTGCAAGTATGAAATCTGACGAATCATGTCGAGAATTGTCATACTTTGACCGAACCAACCACTACGTACATTATTGATAAATAAAAGGTGTTACAAAATGACGGATTAAACTTTGATTACGTAACATACAAAATCAAATTGAATCCTTACAAAACACCTACCGACCTCATATTAGAAGCATACAAAGCATTGGTTGTTGATTTTCAATCGTTCCATAGCATCTTATACCATGAAGTAGCGCTTATAATGAACATTTGGTTAAGTTTCGCATATTGCACTTCAATAAAACTTTTCTTTAAGACCTTGATTATGTTGCATTTTATACTTTCGAGGGCATGAATGTTCAAATTTTCCTCAAGATGCATAGATCGATTATCTTTGAGGCGAGAGTTATACAGCAGTTGACGAGGATCACACTTTAACTCAACTTGCTCTTTGCATGGCTAAATTTGGATGTGGTGCGTAATCAAGTGTCGTATATTTACTATTGAAAATGGACAAATCTTGAAAAGACCATATTTGATGGGGTGGGTCGTGAAAAACTCGGGAAAAGAGGGACACGAGTGAGAGATCGAGATATGCATGAAGAAAAGTAGGAGGATTGTGGGTAGGCCAAAAGCCTAATCTAGTTCTGGTGTTATAAAATATAAAAAGTAAGAGTACTTATTTTCAAAGCTAAAAGCCTAAGTATTAGTAAAAATCGATCATAAGGACACGAAACCACGGTTTAGACAAAGACAACATAAATCTTAAGGACGAAGCCTAGCAAGATGCGCCTAACCTTGAGTTATCGGGCAAATAGGCGTGCGTGGCAAAAACATTAAGTGTATGAAGAAGCCCGCATGGTAAAGCGACACCTAAATTGAACTCGTGTATAAGGTGACCCACCGGTGGATGCACCTTGTTGGGCGTCATTAAATAACAATGACAATGATACTCGAGGAAGCCATATGTATTTATATCAAAATAAATGAAGCTGCGTGAATTAACCAAATATCTTTATTTCTTCTATGTTTTGATATTTCAAAAGTGTCATTGGTCAAACTAATATACGTAATTGACACGATATTCAACCCAACATACCCATTTGGTGATATTTAACCGCTCATGTTGCAACATGTACCAATACTATCACTTTATAAACATGCTAAAGTCTTCTAATCCTAGTAAAAGACTTGAAGAATAATTAATAGCCTATACATTGTGAATTTGGGAATGCGGTATTTTAGCATGAAAGCGTGTCATAAGCGAAACTTGTAACCAAATTGAACATTACGAAATAGAAATTGTTGTGGCTATGTAGAGGTGGATGTACTACATCATATGCAAATGAATAACTTCTACAATGACATTACCATGCTTATGCCCATCACAGCTACCAAATCCATTTACTATCATTAACTGAATGACAAAACCGATCAAATCAACATAGTTCACAAGCGGGTACCAAATTCCAAATTTTGCAAATATGAAGGTAAGATGTAACCATGAACACTAATTTTGAGTACAATGTTTCATCATACACTGAATATCCTTTTATAAAAATGAACCAAAACATCATCCTAAGTGTGAAACAGAGGGAGTTAAAGTTGTTGAGTTAGAAAAGATAAACTCATTACCTTCATGAAGTCGGACAGAACTAATAGCGAATCTTTCTTGTACCCAGCTTCCAGAACTTGCGTTAGGACAAGCTGTAGAAGTGGAATTGAGATTAAGATCACATATGTTAAACTTAATACAAAATAACATGTTATAATAAGCAAAAAAGAGAATAAGCAACTATGTAAGATATAGGATTTCACAAACACATCAAACCACAATCATAATGGGCGTATACAAGTTTTAGAGAGAAAGTTTAGAGAGAAAGGAAGAGAGTTGGGAACTATGTGAAACAAAGAAAAATGGTATTGAGCTCAACCCTCTACCTTGGGAGGTAGAGGGTATTTATAGTCTTACAATAGCGCCACCTACGGTGTGGATCGGGCATACGAGTGGGTAAAGACCCGTCCAGTCCTCCACGGTGTTACTTAACTAACTACTTATTAACATAACTTGACTACGACTACGAGCTTTCTAACGAATACATATACTTGAGGTGACCGACTCTTTAACGTCTGGATTTTCTAATTCCTAACAATCTCCCCAAGGAGGTCACCTCAAATTACAGAATACAAGCAGATATTACATTAAGATTGTTCTTGGATTCTTGTTTAAGTTCATTGCTTTGTAGCTCGTAGTCTTTGATTCTTCATGTTTTGCATGTTTGGATAATTCAAGTGGAGGTCTTTAAGCGATCCACGTGATGATGAGTTTTGAGCCGACTTTGAGATCATCGACTTGCATAAATCTCGACTCTTCCATTGTAGTGTTGACATTATGTGATGTTGTGACGGTGGACCGACATGCTCACATTACGGATCATGATTTCTTTTCATCGAGTAGCGGAAGCTTTAGTTGATTCATGATATTTGCGGCGTAGCGAAGCATGGAGTGAGAATATCGAGTCATTGATGCACTAATCATGATTTCTTTTGAAATGAATGTGTTGTGTGAGCATGCGGCTATGGATTGACCTCTCCATTACGATCATTTGCAAGCGTTGGGTGTACACGCATACAGCGATTAGCAATAAAGCGCGCGAAAGTGTCTTTGATCACTTCGTTGAATTGAGTACACGCCCACGGTTCCCGTTGATCGAGTACAAATCTTGCTGTGATCGGTATAATTCGAAGAATCTCCTTGACGGGGTTTCGCGTTGCTCTATTGTTCTCAAACCGGAGCGTCTCAAAGAAGACAACACGGAGTGAGTGAACCGGTAATTTGAGATTCAGCGATTGATGAAAAGAGATTTGAAAAACAATCGTGTCTTGCTCAATATAAATTGTTTTGCAATACAACGAAGGTTTTAAGGAAAATCAATTATCAATCATAAACACCTTTTATTTTGAAATATTAATACGACCGATGTGCTAGAGAAAAGAGTTTTAAGCACAACGACCGGTTTTCAAAGGTATCCGTCAATCCATAACTGAACCGAGATTGATTCATAAATTTGAATCGCTCCATTGTTTACATTCGGTTGTCACATGGTTGATCTATTGGATAGATCTCACATGCCACCTACCAAGAGCTTGTTTGATGTTGGCTCTAGAAGGCTTTCCATCTTCATTGTGAATATGTTTGCATATCACTCGGATGTTACGGCAATACCACAAGGATAATCGTGGGACTCTTAAAATATATTCTCTCTTTCCACATTGTGTGAAGCAGAGAGTCTTCATTGATTGTGTCCTTAATGAGATTTATTGATGATCTCGTGGCTCTAGACTCAATTGTGCACATTTGGTTCCTATCTGGGAGACTAGGGAGGGTCTCCTTCTTCAATATCAACCATCTCTAAGAGAAAGTCGATAGATAATGTAGGTTCCCTGTGAGAATGAAACAAGTCCTTTTAAGAGGAACTTGAGTAGCTTGGGAAGATGTAGTGCGGTGCGTCCTTTGGGTCCATGACGTCTTGTCTTCAATACCGGTGTTACCTAGGTAACGACCCGGTAGTATATGAATTGAACCGGTTTACGCCTAAGGTTGAAATAATGGAGGCTATTTCTTTTCACCCTTTTCTCATTTATTTCTTTTCATTCTTCACCCCTTGATTGCTTACGAGACTTCATTACTAGAACCTTGTTGGGTTTATTCTAGTTCTAGCTCTATCTCGATCCGCACTCTTCCCATATCTCACTTTTCTCCTTTTTCATCATACCTAAGGACTCTACACTATCTAGTGGATTGTCCTGGGTAGATCCCTCCGACTCTGGCGGGATCGTGGGAACGAATACCTAACCTAACCATCCTTATATCACCATACATAAAGTAAATTTGGTCGGTCTTTTGGTATTGTTCATCGACCATTGGAACCAATTGAAAACCATTTGAAAATCAATCCAAGTACTTGTGATATATTATCAAAGCATTTTGTACTGAATCGTTTTGATATTTTAGAAAGCGGCTCCCCTCAACATGTGCATCATATGTTTGAAATCATTTTGGCACATGGAGGCAAGAGGAAGAATTCACTTCTTTGATAAATATTTTCTAAAAATATCGACATCACTTTCCGATCAAAATCGTGTTTCACATACTTTGTTAAAGATATTTTCGGGAAAGAATGTGGTTTTCAAAATTTGCTCCCCTCAATATGTGCATCGATTTTGAAATTGTTTAGCACATATTAGGAAAACGCACTTAGAGACAAATCAATCACGTTTTAATCCATTTTGGTTTGATATAAATGCTCCCCTTAACATGTGCATGGAAAATTTGAAATCGTTTGGCACATGTAGGGAGGAGAGCTTGTTAATCACGTATAAAACCATTTATCGAATTATCGGTTTAAATCCAATTTAAATCACAAATTCTCCCCGATCACAATTTTCAAATCCTTTGAGATTTGTGATCTCTATTGATTAAATTAAATTTTGAGAACTTTTGAGGAGAATAGTGACTTGCTTTTGAAAAACATTTTAACTGATAAGGATCAGATTTTGAGACTTTAAACTCCATTGACCAATCATGCATAAATATCTTTTGAAAACATAACATTAGCCAAGGTCTTGAATCAATTGTATAAAACATTGTTCTTTTTGATTTTTCAAAAATAGACCTTGCTCTTTTACGTGCTAATTGTTTGAAAAATAACCTTTTGATTGAATTGAAATCATTCTCCCCTCAATCAATGACATGAGTTGTTGATTGAGTGTTAGAGAGTTTGACAAAGATAAGCCGGATGATTTTCAAAAATAGAGTCCGAGGTATTTTCAAAGCAATTTTGTTTTCATTAGATGACAAATATTTTCGGAAGAATCATTAGACGGAAAAATATTTGGAAAGAAAACATTGTCTTTTGGTGACAAACATTTGTTTTAAGAATCGAGCATGAGATTTGAAAAATAAGATTAAGCATGGCTCTGTTCTTTCCTTTTAAAGCGGGTTCTTGCTGAAATGACAATAAACCACCATTTTCTCCGTCTCATTTTTTTTAAGCAATAAAGCAATTTATGTACATTTGAAGAACATCTAAAACCCGTGACATTCTTTGAATGTCAACACAAAATCCGTAGATGATATCGAATAAAGAAAAACATGACAAAATAACAATATTTTGGGATTTTCAAGATTTTCTAATTTTATGGATTTTGAAAATTTTATATTTTTCTATTTTCTTTTGTGGGTTTTGAAATTTTGTATTTTGCTTTTTGAATAAATATATACAAGAGATAGATGAAGAAAAACCATTTACTCCTCGTCTTCCTCTTGAAGGCGTTTGAGTGTTCGGTTGTAGGCTCTTTAGACCAAGTCGTGGAAGGATAAACTCAAAGCGTTCTCTAGGAAGAGCTTTGGTGAAGATGTACGCTAGCGGTATTCGGACCTCACAAAATAGAGTTCTACCACACCTTTTTCCACTTGTTCCCGAATGAAATGATGTCGAATGTCGATGTGCTTTGCTCTTGAATGTTGAGCGTTGTTGCAAGAGAGCAATGGCACTTTTGTTATCACAATGAGAGGATTTTGTTGAATTCAAAGCCATAGTCGGATAATTGGGATCTCATCCATAGGATTTGAGCACAACAAGATGACATGGCTATGTATTCACCTCTGTAGAGGATATAGAAGTACTCATTTGTTTCTTTGAAGACCACTCACAAGCTTATCACCCAAAAGCGAGCACCTCGGGCGTACTTGACGTGTATCTTGACATCCTGCATGGTCGGCATCGCATAGGTTATTAGTGACATACGGTGTCCTTGGTACCAAAGTCCCATGTTGATGGTTCCTTGGAGATACCGAAAGACCCGTTTAACCGCTTCAAGGTGCTTTTGGTAGGCTTAGCACGGTATCTAGCACACATGCATCAATGAACAGAATATCGGTCTCTTGTTGTGAGGTACATCGAGGATCAATCATACTTGATATTTCGTTTGATCTACCATGATCCACTGAGTGGTCCTCATCCGGTTTAGTACGTTCCACCATGGGAGTGTCAGCGGTGTCACAAGTGTCAAATCCAAATTTCTTTAAAATTTCATTTGCATATTTAGATTGATTGATAAAAATGCCTCCGGGACTTTGTGAAATTTGTAATCCCAAGAAAAATGACATTTGTCCCATCATTGACATTTGAAATTTGGAGCCCATCTCCTTAGAAAAGCGGTCACATTCATTGGGGTCGGTCGAGGCAAAATAATATCATCAACATAGATTTGAGCGTGAATTAAATGTTTGCACGACTTTACGGTGAACAATGTCGGATCAAGCTGCTCCTTTCTTTGAATCCGGTAGATAGAAGAAACTTTGATAGCGTATCATACCATGCCCTTGGAGCTTGCTTCAAACCGTAAAAGCCTTCTTCAAGCGATAGACATGAGTAGGATGCTCGGATTCACAAAACCTTCGGTTGGTGGCGTATCGACTTCTTTAAGATCTCCGTTAAGAAAAGCCGTCTTTACATCCATCGATAGACTACCATGTTCTTACTTGCGGCATTAGCCAAGAAGATTACGATTGCCTCGATCGTGCAAGCTGGAGCAAATGATTCTTCAAAGTCAATACCCTCCTCTTGGCGGTATCCTTTTGCAACCAATCGAGCCTTGTTCTTTAATACATCACCATGCTCATCAAGTTTTACTTTGAAGATCCACTTTAGAGCAATGATCATATACGATCGGGGCGGTACTAATTCCCATACATCTAGTCGATCAAACTCATGAATTTCTTCTTGCATGGCATTGAACCATTGTCTTCATTCATGGCGGTTTAACGTCTTTTGGTTCGACCTTGGATAGTACGGAGTTGAAGAAGCACCATAAGGCATCGGTTGCAAGTTGTTTACAGTGGATCTTGGGCGAGAGGATTTCCAATGATGTTGTCCAATGGATGATCATGTGTCCATTTTCTAAGGTGTTCATGTGGTTGTTGTTGAGGCTGAAGTAGCGAGTCGTTTTCTCGATGAAGATGGTTCGATGATGGTTCGAGGAGCAAATATGTTCTCAAAGGGAGCATCTTTGGGAGTAGCAAAGGGTTATCTCCATCATAGGTGCGAAACAATTCCATGATGTACACTTGATGATTGATGAATTGTTGATGAGACAGAGTGATCGGCGGCGCTTCTTGACTCAATGACATAGAAGCGAAGGGTTATCGTTGGCGGGATAGGAGCGACCTCTGTTGATGGATTTGACGGATCATTAGCAATTGGCTCATAGTGTTCATCAAACATTGGATCAAATAATTTCTTCAAATCATCTTTGAAGGTGGTACATATGGAGTTCTTGGTGAGGGATTGTGTACAAGAGTAGAGGCGATGGGACTACTTGATGAAGGTTGAGATGCGGGTCAGGCGGGTTGTCACGGAGCCATTTGACCGGTCGACTCATCGAGCGTAACGTGAATTGTTTCCATGATATTTTGGGTTCTTTTGTTGTAGATTCGGTATCCTTTTACGCTTGGTGCATATCCTACAAATACTCCAATGTCCGCTTTAGCTTTAAGTTTGCCTAAGTCTTGACCCTCATTAGTTGGATAACACAATGCACCAAACACACGAAGGAATGAAAGATTAGGTTTTCGATTGTGGACAAGTTCATATGGAGTTTTCCATGAGAAGTGTGAATTAGGGATCGATTTTGAGTGTAGCATGCGGTGGCAATGGCTTGACCCGGAGAAACATTGGAACCTTTGAGTAAATCGGCATTGTTCTTGCGGCTTCCACAAGAGTTCGATTTCGTCTTTCAACTACACCGTTACGTTGAGGAGTTCGTGGAACACTTCTTTGATGGTGATTCCAACACTTTCATAAAACTCACTAAGTTCTTTATTAACAAACTCGGTTCCATTGTGCATTCGGATGATTACGGCGGTTTTGTTAAGTCGAACTGCATTTGTTTGATAAGTTTAATGATGATATCTGGGTTTCATCCTTTGTCCTTAAGAACTTAACCCAAGTAAATCGAGAGTAATCATCAACCACAACTAACACATATTTCTTCCGTAAATATTACGCACTCTCATGGGTCCACATAAATCCATGTGAATGGTATGAAGAACTTCCATAAGCGAGTTTGTAGGTTTGGGTTTGTGGGCATACTTCTTGCTTTTTCCCAATTGGCATCTTGAACAAAGATGATCCTTTTCATACTTTAGTCTAGGTAAGCCTATTACTAAGTCCTTTACGGAAAGATCATTTATGGTGCGAAGTTCGGTGATTTGAGCAGCGATGCCATAACCATGACTTTGTTTTGAAGCCTTTGACAACAAGCAAATTGGAGAAGACTTCATCATATCTTCGATAGAGATGGTGTATAGGTTTGAACCACGTGTTCCTCTTAAAGTTCCACACCATCAAGTTCTCTAACGAAACAAGTATGTTTTCGAAAGCCACTTCTAGATCGAGAATCACGAATTGACCGACGGAGAATAAGTTATGACCAAGACCTTCAACGTAATATACCACGGAGATTACACTATCACCAACAACATAGTCTCCATAACCCATAATTGCACGAAATGATCATTCCCGAATCTAACGGTCCGATGAATTTACTCACAAAGTTCATGAGCCGTGACCGGTCTCGGTCATATGCTTGGAGCGACTGAGTCCGGTACCACAGAAGCGATTTGAGCGATCTGCGGTTGAACACAGACAAGAATGGATAAGCGGATAATTGGGATCCCCATGCAAGAATGGGTTCCATTTGGTTAGTAACAATAATTGGAACACCCGCATCGAAGTAGAAACAATGGAATCATCGGGGATTGATGCGGTGCTAGTGTATGCATTTGACCTATTCAAAGTATGTTCACTTCTTAAAGGAATAGTTCTACCGGTAGGCATCCATTTCCTAATGGGCATTGATCTAGATAATTTAGGGCACATCTCATTAAGATTGAATTTGCGGCGATGGGTATCCACGATAACCTATGTTACTAAATTTCCTTCTGTGGGTTTCCAATGTTTTCTAACCTTCTTCCGCCATTGCTTTCTAGCCTTCTTAGCTTGATTTTTGGCATTAACAATCTTAACGGGGCATTTATGACATTAATCAAATCATTCACACCACATTCATGATTAGTAATGAAACCAAGCAATCATCATTACATGTTTTGCCAAAAGTAGCGAATTGAATTAATTACGATGCGCTTATAGCTAATACTAGAATCAACACGATTCGTTTTATTCAACTCAAACTTAATGTTCCTAGGGTGATCTTCTACTTTCTTCCATTGCACATTCTTAGCTTGCGAGGTCCTATCTTGCTTTGTATTGCTGGAGGCTTTGACCGCTTGCTTTTGTGTCATGATTACTCTGTAGAGGAATTATGGGAACATTAGTTGGTTGGGCTACCTTTGCATTCTGAACTAGAAGTGCGGGGATCGAACTACTTGAGGGCACTTTAAAGTTCACTTTCTTAACACTGGGCATAGAATGGTTTGCATACTTAGCACTAGGCATAGAACAAGGCATCACGACTTTATCTTTCTCACATAAGGATTTTGGACATGTTGCTTTTAAACATTCTAACGACTCACGAGATCGTTTGGCACGAATGCAAGCAAACCTAATTTCACTATCAAGTGGCTTGTTTATGTAATCCTCTTCTACAATCTCACGGAGACATTCTAGACTATCCTTAAGGTGGCGAAATAGTTATGAAACACCGAGTTCGTTATTTCTAAGATGAGGAGGAATGTATTTAATGGTCATGATATATTCTGATCTGGATGACTTTGATGCAACATTCTCATTGAAGACAAGTGGCATTTTCCTTTTACGACTCCTCAGATTCTCAATTTCCTTTTGTAAAGGCGTTATTTTTCGTTGTTCTTGTCACGAGTGACTTTCATTGAATCATATAACTCTTTAAAGTGTCGTTTAACCTTTTCATTTTCTTCTAGAAAACTCTCATTTTCCTTTTGTAAAGCATTAACCAAGTTTTGAAGATGAAAAGTTTGAGAACACGAGAATCTAAAGGAGGAGGCATTTGGGAGCCAGTCACATTGTTCTTTTCACCCTTTAATTGTGAAATTTGGGCTTTCAACTTTCGATCGTGTTACGGTGAGCTTGAATCATTCATCACGTTTGTTTATTTCAAAAGAGCATCAAACTCGGAACATTTGAGGATGTCTTGATGTTTGAGGTTTTGACATTTTCTTTGAGATGTTGATATTTTAGTTGCAAATCAAAATGTTCAACTTCTAGCTTAGAAAGATGTTTTACCAAATTATCGTGATCATCCCGATCAATTTTCTCATTTAGTTACGAGTTTTTGTTTTCAAGCTCAATGACACGATCATGGGAAACTTTCAAAGCAACAGTTAATTCATGAAATTGAGAAGCGATAATAGAATGCTTAGTGTGATATAAAACACATCTTGAGCCACACAACTCAATACTAAGTTCTCATTTAAGATATGCAGATTCTTCCTTTCAATTTCATTATATTTGAGTTCCGTTCATAATCATTGACCTCAATTATCATTGCATCAAATTCCTTTTCCATTTCTTTAATATCCGAGTCTATCCTTTTTAAGACTCTCAAATTGACCTTTTAATTGTTTAAAGAAAGGCATGACCTCGGTTAAATAGCATTCTTTAGTTTGCTCAAAACCCTCTCCCTTGATTATCCCGATGGGTGTGATCCTTTTCTTACATGTCTTCTCAAAATCAACAAATAGTTGATAAACAACATCTGGTGATTAAGGTCTTGCTCTTAGTGGGAATAGATCTAGGAACTAAATGCATTGGTGTATTTGGAGGATACACGATTCTTGGAGGCATTTTCCTAAGGGAGTGTTTGTTTTAACAAGTGCATTAGCCTTTTGCATATCTATGTCCTTTTCCAAAAACTTGTTACGGGGTTAATAGAGTTTGAGGCTTAAACTTGTTGGAAATCCAATTTTCTTTAGTGTAATCATGGGGTTTGAGCGTTATGTTTTGCTTTTTACACTCGGGATCTTTTAGCTTCTTATTCATTTTCTCTCTAGTGACTTCATCTAATTGCATATCTTCCTCGATGCACTCAGTAGCAACTAGGTTTACGCCTAGGCTTAAGGATTTCATTACCATCATATATTACCTTACGAGCTTCTCTAGCCACTTTACCATATTCGAGTTGGGTTCCTTTACGAGGGAATGCTATGCTTATATTGAGAACTCTATGCTTAGTGATCATGTGAGCGATCTGAATGGTATTCCTTGTACGTACAACTTATTTTCAAGCTTGTTTTCAAAGTTTTTAGATTGGAAAAGTCATTCAAAGTTTTGATTCCTTAGCATTAAATTCTTGTTTAAGCACTTTAACATTATTTTGGAGTTCTTGTTTTTGCTTATGATTTTAGAAAGCTTTTCTTGTAAGGAGTTTAACTCTTGTTTTAACACTTCTTCTCTAAAATTACTTTTTCGATAATTATGCGCATTTGGTCATCCATTTCTGCTCACGGGTAGTTAACTCAAACTTAGCACGTTGTTCATAAATAGCAACTTGTTCTTTATAGGCATTCGATTCGAGAGATAACGAGAATCATCGAGGGCACATGGGTGTATTCATCAAAACATAGTCATCATTGATGCGGAAGATGCATCACTTGGTACAATCTCACTTTCACTTTGAATCACATATTGATCATATGGGACAATATTACTATTACCCACATTATCCATATCGATTCATTAGTTACATGTGATTGTACTTTGTTATGCATCTCTTGCTCATCAACTTCATCGTATAGTTTTAATACCTCGAGATGATTGAATCTTTGGATGGACCCGACTGTTGTGGTGATGAGACCTTTGGAGAGACCATAGGTGAGATGCTAGCCATGAAGATTGTGCAGGCGGTGGGTTCATCATCGACATCGAGTCAAATGCATCACGATCGCTACTTGAAAGGCATTTTGATGATTGTGACCTATTTCTGAATTGGTGCTCATCCACATCGACATCATAGGTCTTGGCATTTCCATCGGAAGAAACAACAACAACCTCTTCATCCAAACCGCTCCATTATCACGAGCTTGCACAAGCAACATCTTGTCCTTGAAGTACTACGCATTTTGTGGGCGTTTTGGAGATGTGCGGTTCCTTGCAATATGTCCATCACCACCACGGTTGTAGCACTTGATTGGCTTTACTTGTCCTTGATTGGCATTCCTTCCACGATTACGATTAGCCACATACCCTCCACCAACTCCACCTCTTCCCTGTTCATCTGCCTTCCTTGGCTGGTTGCACCATAACCTTTCCATCTCGACAATAGCATGATTGTGAAGATTGGATGCGATTCGATTTCATTGTTAGTGTGAAGATTGTTAGTATGTGGAGTAAGGGTCAAGTTTTGTTTAACCATAAGAGCAGTTGATTGATGAAGTGTTCCATGGCGCATCGACATCGGGTTGCTTGAACCTCGGATCGGGAATGAGTTTGTGATTACCATTTCCCGTGGGTATGACTTGTGAAGCTTTGGTAGTAATCCCTACATTGGTGTAGAATGTTGTTGAATCATTTGATGAACTTGCTTCTCCTGTTTAGATTTGAAGCTGTTCAAGAATCATTCGTTCAAACATAGCATGTCTCTCATTACGAAGAAGGAAGGCATCTGATTGCTCATAGTTGGTGTTCTTTAATCCTTTGGTTAGCTTCACGGAGGTGACAAATTTGTGCCATTCGGGATTCATGTTGTTCACAAACTTTGAGTTCGGTGAATATTTGGCATGGTCATTTTGATATTCCTCATGTCATTCACAAGCTTGTGGAATCTCACGTAATATTCATAGACACTTTCTTACGGTTTCATCTTAAAGTGCTCAAATTCATCATCGATTGTGATTCTCTGTCTTCCTTAGTCAATTCGAACACGAGAGAAGCATCTTGACATTATCCCAAACCGCCTTGGCTTCGGTGTTGTGATTGATAAACTTGTAGATGTCTTTTGGAAGACCACAAGTATAATGTTTGAAGCCACGATATCGACATCATATCTCTTTTCTCCTTATCCTTGAGCTCATCATACGTCTTTGGTGCATCCAATCCTAAGGTCTTTGTACCATCTGCGGTAGTTTCAAGAACATCTCGGTAGTCTCGATTTGATAAGGTCCTTCATCAATTGACTTGAGAATGTTAACTCCATTTTCCTTTCCCAAGCAATACAACCTAATTCGTTGAGCCCATGAGTCATAATCGGTTACATCAAGCATAGGTGGGCGAGTATCGATCCGGTGCTTGAGCGTCCTCGACTACGATAGAAGCGATAGTAGGTATGTTGTTAGACATGATTCCAGTTCTACGGATTTTACTATTCTTTGATTAAACCGGAAATAGATTCTTTCACGGGTTTTACTAAACCAAAGAACAACCGTAAAAATGTAGCACGAAGAAGTAACAAGTCTCAATAGACAAGTAGCTAAGCAGTCAACTCGCTTTGGTATCAACTCGCTAAACAATCAACTCGCTTAAGAGACAAGTCGCTTAAAACTCAAGTCGCAAAGAAACAACTCGCTTAAAACCCAAGTCGCATAAAGAGTCAACTCGCTAAATAGCCAAGTCGCATACAGAGACAACTCGCTTAACAACCAAGTCGCATAAACCAACTCGCTGCCAATACAACTCGCTTAATAGCTAAGTCGCTTTAGAACTCAAGTCGCTTAAAGAATCAACTCGCTAAATAGCCAAGTCGCATAAACCAACTCGCTTCCAATAACAAAGCAACTCGCTTCCAAATGACAAAGCAACTCGCTTCGAAGAAACGTTTTACCGTGGCTCAACTCGCTTAGTACAATATTCAAAAACAACCACTTTAACAATCAAAAACAGCCCAACCACGATGATTCAAGCCTTCCAATTCGAAACCTAAGCACATATGATGATCCTAAACACAAAAGTACTATCAAAATTCAAACTTTAACACAAGAAATTGACCAAATGATTCAAACTCTTCTAAACACTTATAACCCCAAAAACCTTATGAAATCCACCAAAACAAAGAGCATGAAAGATGAGTGATCAAACCATGGCTCTTGATACCAATTGTAAGATATAGGATTTCACAAACACATCAAACCAAAATCATATGGGGCGTATACAAGGTTTAGAGAGAAAGTTCTAGAGAGAAAGGGAAGAGAGTTGGGAACTATGTGAAACAAAGAAAAATGGTATTGAGCTCCAACCCTCTACCTTGGGAGGTAGAGGGTATTTATAGTGTCTTACAATAACTCGCCACCTACGGTGGGGTGTGGATCGGGCATACGGTGGGTAAAGACCGTCCGTCCTCCACGGTGTTACTTAACTAACTACTTATTAACATAAATGACTACGACTACGAGCTTTCTAACGAATACATATACTTGAGGTGACCGACACTTTTAACATGGTGGATTTTCTAATTCCTAACATAGAGCATATTATGAATGCATTGAGATTTCTTTTTTACGTGATATATGGGATTTCAATAAAAAAAATCAGGTATTAATAGATTACAGGCATTTATAGATTATAATATGCAACATAATTATCAAAATAACTTGTTGCCTAAGTGGTAAACACACTTGTTATTTATCCAAATACCCAAGGTTCAATCCTTGCAAGGCTCCTTTTTTAAAAATAATTTTCGAAAATAACTATAAAAAATCCGGAATTTACATAATAGCTAATTAAATTAAAAAAATATTGCTTAGGTGGACAAAATTATTGCTTAGGTGGACAACTAATGATTACATGGCATTAAAATGAATTACATGGCATTGAGGTGCCAATTGTAGAATAATCTACGTGTCATGCCTCCTGTTATATAATCTCTATATTATATATAACAGGAGGCATTTGGCATTAATGCCACCTCAATGCCACTTCAATGCCACCTCAATGCCACCTCAATGCCAAATAATCAAATTTCATGCCACATATGCATTTGTTGTCCAACTAAGCAATTTTTTCATCCACCTAAGCAATACTATTTAATTTTCAGATTTTTAATAATTATTTTTGTAAAATTCGGATTTTTATTAAATTTTTTTGAAAATTATTTATAAAAAAGGAGTCTTGCAAGGATTGAACCTTGGTTATTTGGTTGAATAACATGTGTGTTTACCACTAAGGCAACATGACTTTTTGGAATATATGTTGCAAGTCCAAAATTATAAATCTATGCAACCAATTATGTAGGAGAATCCATACACCTTAGGTAACCCTAAACAAAACACATACATAAAAACTTATATACGGTTCATTATATTTTTTTTCTCAAAAACCCTAATTCCTTCATCACAGGTTTACTGATGTTCACTTCTTTTATACGATTTTTAATGTGTTTTTGTGCAGGTTTTGTGTTCTTGGAGCTTTGATAATGTATCTAAATTAGGGTTTTATTTTTCTTTATATAATTCAGTATTCCACCTTTTAACAAAACCTTAATATCATTCATTCATCCTCCGGAGAATTGCATGAGTCGGTTAAGAATATCGATTTGAGTCGAATGAGCCGCATACTTTCACGATGGTGCAATGGAGAAGTAGAGACGGAGGAAACATTTTTCATCCATCCTCGAACCGGGTTAGAAATATTTTATACAATATGTGATATAGATTACTAAGTTTAAATATTTTATGTGTCAAAAGTGTTTGTCATTTAACTATCAATTTTGTTGATTTTTAGCTTTGATTATAAATTTTGTTTAATTTTGTGATTATTGTGAATATTGTCGGTCTAATCATTTTATGCTCATCGTTTGTATATTATTGATTTGTAACGTCGATGCATCATGGAGTATCGAGAGAAAGCTTCGGTATGCAAACATTCCATGTGTTTGAGTGTAGTTATTGACGTTCTCTTGAGGAAATTTTTGAAATTTTATTTACGAATCATTATCAAAATTCATACTTTTGTATAATTGTTAATTGCTAAGGTTGTTGATGATGTGGATGCTAATCGATGTGGAGGATGATGAGGAAGATGGTCTTCAAGGTTGGTATGTGCCTTATAAGCGTATGGGGTACATAGGCTTCACGGCATTATATCTACACACTCATTCTAACTCTATTTCTCATTTTTTATTGATTTCGCTCTTTTGTTGCTTTGTTATTTTGGCGGCGGGAGGATGTTTATACCAAAACTAAAGAGGGGTACTAAGATTGTTTATCCCAAGGTAAGAATAGATGTTACAAAAGTATTAGCATTAATTTGTTCTAATTTTTAGTTTGATAATTCGAAGTATCTTATTTCCTGGCCATCACTAGCTTCTTCCCCTCACCTCCAGCCTTCAACTCCGTCACCGGTGGCGGCCATCTTCTCCAATTTCACCGTATCTACCTCTGCCATCTCAGGCCATCATCTCTACAATCACATGCAACCATAATTCTTTTCTTTTGGATATAGGAATCCTTAACAATCATGAATTTTATTTTTATTGTTAGTGGTGGCAGGTTTTATTATTTCAAAAGTTAACAAACAAGCCATTGCAAATAGAATTAGTGTCATCTCTTATTGCAATGACAATCAACATATCACACGATGAGCTTATTCTTTTTATTAAAACAGTCTTTGCTTTCGTATGGTTTTTTTTTCTCCTTTTGATATTTGCACTTATTTTTCCACTACACTGAAGTGTAGCGTCCCATTTTGAATCTTTTTATATCAAATCAGTATTTTGGTAGGACTAGGTAGCAACCCTATGTTATGAGGGGAGCACCGTGTTTAACTTTTATTTTATCTTCAGAGCATACATGTTACCAAATAGGTAGGTGAATAACATTGAACGTTAATAAGTTAGTTTGCAACAGACTTAAACTTTTGTAAATAAATGTGATTACTAAATCTGTATCAGTATCAGCAAAATTTTGAAGAATGCAAATGGCGTCTCTAGCTTTAAAACATATAAGTTTTCCCTCTATAAAAAGCCTAATCACTCAGTCACATACATAAACATTTTAATTTATGTTACTACTACTGCTGCAATTTAGGCCACAATGGTTCAAAAAGGAAGTTCTTGAACGAGGCTTACCAGCTGAGAGAAATTACATTCGAGCCTGAATTATTTAGAACCAAGACGTTCCTGACCCGTGATATTACAAACAACTGGTGGCTCATAAGCTGTGCACGTTTAATGGGAAACCCTGCTGGTTTTAAGTTGACCACTGAGCTTGCAGGAGTTCTTGGCACTCTTTCCCTTAATTCAATTCAAATTTGGACTACACTTATTCATAACTTTATAATCGTTATGCTCATCATTTGTATATTATTGATTTGTAAGGTCTGATGCATGTGTGGAGTATGCAGAGAAAGCTTCGGTATGCAAACATTCCATGTGGTCGAGTGTAGTTATTGACGTTTTCTTGGGGAACCTGTTTGGCCTTGCATTGCTGAATAATGTGGATTTTGTTTGTTCGTGGATATTTACCATCACCAGTGATATTACAAACAAGCGGTGGCTCATAAGTGTCTTGCGTTTAATGGGAAACCTTGCTGGTTTTAAGTTGAACAGTGAGCTTGCAGGAGTTCTTGGCACTCTTTCCCTTAATTCAATTCAAATTTGGACTACCCTTATTCATAACTTTATAATCTTTATGCTCATCTTTTGTATATTATTGATTTGTAAGGTCTGATGCATGTGTGGAGTATGCAGAGAAAGCTTGGTATGCAAACGTTCCATGTGGTTGAGTGTAGTTATTGACGTTCTCTTGGGGAACCTGTTTGGCATTGCATTGCTGAATAATGTGGATTCTGTTTGTTCGTGAATAATGTGGATCTCAGTTACTTAATAGCAAGAATTTATGGTTTTCACGACTTTATAGCTTGAAGACGGCGACATTATTTGCTATCAGAAACTTCTTCATGCTGAAAGTACCGAAACCTTGCGTTATCCTGATGTTCCGTCTTTTCTGGAATATGTTCATAATCGACAGGTATTAATAGTATGATTTGAACTTTTTGTTCATTAACTATTTGTTGTTTTTGTGGCTTATTTTGAAACTTTTCGGCTTATATAAGCTTATTGTGAGCTGAAATCAAATAAGCTCATAAGCCCACATATAAGCTTAAACAAACACCCCTATAATAAGTTGTGATAAACGGGTCGCGGGAGATGATGTTTAGATGTGCTTATGATGTTTGAAGTTATGATAATGAGATAATAAGCTTTTTGAGATACCATCCGAGTCAAAGACTCACCCTCTTCAGGTAACCTGAACAACGAAAAAACCTCATATGTGTGCTTATATTGAAGTGATTATCTGCTTTGGAAATGAGTATATACCAACCTTCAAAATGTTTGATAAAATAAGCAGATAAGCAGTTTTTAATGAAACACTTTAAAAAACTTATATGCTTTAAAAATAGGAAGGTAAGCACTCAAATAAGCAATCTCAAACGCCTTTTAATTATCCAAAAATAGAAACTTCTTACCTACAGACTTGAAAATCAGATAATCACTTTTCAAAAGAAACGCCAGACACTCTGGCTATCAAAGTGTAGAGCCTTAGATGTTCTTATTTTGTGCTTATTTACTTCTCTAGATAAACAGAATCTGCTAAGCTTTTACACCGTCGAAAGTGATTATTGCAACTTGCAAATTGTTGAAGCACATTTAAACGTTAGCTTATGAAACATTTTTTTCGCAACTCAGTTTTTTTGTCAACAATTCTGAAAGAAACCTAAAGATTGAACTATAATCGCTACTAATTGACAGTAATAACTTCTTAGACCCTTGGAGCTTTGTGGTGTAGGTCACATTAACATACTTTGGACCTTGGTAAATACTAGAATGTCAAAACTATAGTTAGAAATGGTGTGTTTAGTGCTTAACATGAGGTAGGGGCATTAGTGAATTCACACAATATAACCATATAATCGTGTAGCTATAATGATGCAACACGCATACCATGTTTCTCTCAAAATTCCGGCTGATGTGATTAAGAAAAGGTAGTAATTCCGGCTGATGTGAATTGTTTAAAAAAAGGTAGTGTTGGTTGGTGGAACGTTAGTAGCATCTCAGTTGCCAACCTCTCTGATGTGATTAATATAGCTTACATAGTCTTAATTCCGGTGACAGGCTTGAATTTTATTGACATTTTTAGAAGCCTCTATTCTAAATTTATCGATATGTGATTATATATGCATAACTACACACACACATACCTGTATATACATTTCTTTTCAGGTCAGTAGCTCTTTTTCTATTAACTGTATCCTTATAATTGTTCATCTATTATAACACTCCAATGAATTTTGCCACAATGGTTGGCCTATTATGGTTGGCCTTTTTACATTTTCTTTATGTGAACATATAGTTCTGATAGTGAAAAAGCAAAAGGAAATGTGGCTCGATGTTTCTCCTTATGGTATATTTGAGCTTCCCATCCTTTTGACACCAACACTATCCTTTTGAGGGCTGTTTGGATGTGAACATAGATTTTTATTTAGCAAAATGTAAAACTAAGTAGTTGCTGAAATTTTATTTATATTTTTGTTGTGCATTACAGAAACGAGTGTATAAGAGGAATATATTTCAGGTTTTTCAGTTGGTTACATATGTACGACACCTACCAGTCCACAAGACAAACGTTCCACTAATAAGAGTAGTCACATATGAAAACGGATGTCACTACAGGTATACAAACATAAACTAGGATTACGTCCACTAATGACAAGAGCAGATAAATTTTAACTTTTTTTTATTTGAAGTTGCATGTTTTTGGACTTCTGTTGCATCGTAGATTACCTGTTTATGTTTACCTATGTAGAGTTACAGGATTACCTCAGCTAAATACAACATCCATGTCCGCATCTTACATCGATCGTTGACGGAAGCATGCCTCGCGGTCAAATGACAATACTAATAAAGAAATGGCAAATGGATCAAATGTGTACCTTTTAGATACTTCATTCTATGTCACTTTATTTAAATAAGCTAGATTCTTTTGTATTTTGAAAAAAAATTGTATTCAGAAATTATTATTATTAATATTCAAAGAATTAGACGAGAAGTTACCCAACCTGTTCACGTTATCTAAGTATCTCAAGTATTTTACAAAACAGCACAAATGTATGCACACAGATGACGGACAAAGCATATGTCATTTAAGTAGTTAATCAACTAATGAATAGATATAATCTGCATCAAATAAGGTGTTTTGATGAGAGAACGGGTTAAGAATAATGCGGGGCTATCGTTGAAAAATAAACAGCAGAACAAAAATCTCGCAACCTGAAAGTTGGTTTGTTGTTTATAGGTTCTTACATTTCTTGATTATAAATAACTTACTATACAGATGATTTTGCAGCCGCTTATTGAACAAGAAAGAGTATCACTGGCCTCGGGAAAGCAGGTAACAATAAAATCGTATGAACTGGTACTACTAATAACTTCTTTTACCAGACATATTAAACATTTTAGTGATTAGATATGTTGTTAACCTGATATAAATGCCATTTAAGTGCATTTACTTACTGAAAGTATATTACAGATAGCTAGATCCTTGCTTAATACTAAAGTATGACCTGTTATGTATGTTCGTTGCTATAATCCATTTTCTCTTTCAAAACTGAATCCATAGACATATACTTTTAAACCATTTTCATTTATGCATTATAAAAATAGGGGTGTTTAACTGCTGGCCTAATGTTGAAGAGGGATAGAAACTGGCAAGAAGACATAAGCAGTCACAATCCACTGAAAAATCTATATTTAGGAACTTCGCTATGCATTCTGTTAGTAAGTAGGCATGTGATTGTGCAATGCCTCAAACTTCTGCCTCATATAAGCAGGTCAACACACCTTATTTGACAGGCAATAGAGATTCTGATACAATGGTTAGTGGTGGACAAGGGGAAGGATTTAACCCGCAATCAAAACAAGGAAAGAAGAAGCAAAGAAATATAGATGAAGATGCTATTAAAGAGGTCTCAAAGGTCAAAGAAAATCCTAGACCTTCAATGCAAGAATCAGACATGTACCGAAGAATGAACAAGACGGATTCTAAAGAGTTCTGTTCTGGAAATTTAATAATCTGCGTATGTTTTAAACCATTCTTAAGTATTCACCTGCTTAACTTTATAATTAATCTTCTGCAGGTTACTCCATTAACTTGGCTAGATAATATGATGGCAAGTGTACCTGAGTTGGCCATCTGTTATCATCAAAACGGCGTAGTTCAAGGACACGAGCTACTGAAAAAAGATACTATTTTTCATTCTAAAGGTTTATCTAAAGATGTCACTCCCTTTTTTTTATCCTGAGATCCTTCGAGAGCATGGCCATTCAGTTTTACGCTTACTTCAAGAAAAAAAAATTTAGTGCAAAGGTGAATCATTATATTACTATCCACAACCACAACTTACAAGACATTTTTGTCTCAAAACTGGTATGAGACATACTTCAAGAAAATTGAAAGCAAGACCCTGGAGCTTATTGGGTACTTTTTGCCACTAATCGAGTTAATTACTTTTTCTGGCTTCTTTATGACTGTTATTGCAAAAATATTGGTTGTTTTTTGTGTATGTACAGCTCTACTAAAATACTGGAGTACGATTACAAGAAGTTGTTGATAGTCTATTATGGAATGTCGTGATAGTGGTGATGGTTGTGAGTGTAGATGTATGATATGGTTGTAATTAAGGAAGTGTTAATGGGTTTTTCGGTTGAACACGAGTTGTATAATAGGGGATAAAGATCATATGTGAAAATAGTACTCAACATGTGATATGAATCAGAGTGTGAGTCTGGTCAATCAGATCAGGGGTGCTGAAAGAAATCAGCTGGTGTGTTTGTGAATCAACGGGTTATACAAAGCAGAGGTTACATCAGCTTGTGTCATAGTGTGTTATACATCATGCATTGGTCTCTCTCATGGTTTCCTTACAATATGAGGGTTTTAGTATGTCTTTAACTAAGAGGATACAACGGGGTGTTAAGATGGTACGAATCATACGAGAAGGGTGTTCTGCCCTAAAAATGTTCAACCAGCTTAAATTTGGCGTCTATAAGTACAATAGGTGGTCGCAATATGAGAGAAACCTTAGCTCATGGACCTTCGCAAACTTAGGCTTCTCCCTAGGTAGCTTTTACGCTCATCCCTTTTTTTTACTGAATGCTATTTTCTTTTTACACGGAACATGTAATTGATCGTCTAATTTATATTGAACAACAATGATTTTCTGTTGTAGTAGTTGTTGTAGTAACTGTTACTCATAAATTATGACCCATATAAGATCAATATTTTGTGAAATAAGAAAAATTTGTTAAATGCAGGGATGGGGAATGGAACACCGGTAGTCACTGTGATGTATGTAAGGCACCAGAAATAGACTACGTGATGCCAGAAAGTGAGCTCTTGAACAAGCACATCATTGTGAATTTGGTAAAAGAGATGCAAATGGCAAACAAATATTTGAAACAATAGCCGTTATTCAGTGGCATGCATTCTTTTTAATTTGTACCAGACTTTTTTTGTTTAAAGCTCCAAATTTTTTTGTTTACAGTTCCATTTTTTAGTTCCAAATTTTACCAATATGCATGTTTATACTGCATACATTAGCAAATGTCACTCGTGCACTTACTTTTTAGTATCATTGTTTACTATTTTCTTATTATTAATTACTTTTGTAACCAGACGTACTGGATAAAAATCTGCATGTGGATCACCTAACCAGTTTTGACCCGTTACTCAAGCTACCCAATTTGCCACCTTTGATGAATACCTATCTGAAAAACAATCCTATGGGTAAAGAATCATAGGCCATTATCAATATCTAGCATCTAAAGGATCCTAAACGATTCCATGCTGAATTTGTTCGCCGACTATTAGGAGGCTCATAAACAGTAGTAGTTACTCAATATGTGAATCAAATTGGCAACATCAGTGTTTCTGAGTGAGTGTGAAAAAACCTGGGCTTATGTACACACAACTTCAATGTTACATGCTGCAAGCCTGTGAGTAACAGTAATAGGTATCACTCTGATAAGACAAAAGATCAATTGCAACAAAAAAAGGAGTGTCTACTATAGGGGGTCATATAAGAGTTTTTGGGATTGCTTAATTTAATAGTGTTACATGATACAGAGTGTTTAGGGATTAGTTATTTTAGATTAATTATTTGTTTATTTGATCAGATTTACATTTCTTCATATTTCATATAAACAGGACGCATAAAATGTGTAATTACTTATTCTATATCCCTTGATTTGATAAGTCCCAACACTTATGGGGCATATTGCACCAGAAGAAAAATGTCGCTCCCAAGAATCTGACGTGCTATGCAATGATGAAACATGTTTTTTCTGCAATAGCACACGGGAGGCAAATTCAAAAACTATTCGTGGGATACTCGGGTTGGTATTTATATATCAATCTTTTAACTATATATCTATGCCTTGACTTTTGCAGAAACATATTTTAGAAAAGGTTACAACTTTTATTTATATATGATGACGGGGCTACACACATCTTTGTGAAGCTATAAGATGAAATTCCATATTCCTGAAGGCTCGAAACCATGATAATATTACCTGACATTTATCAAATCCATCGTAATGAGATTTAAATTCATGACAAGCAACTCTTTGTGATGAAAATGCATAATCTAATATTTTTTAATGTTGTTATATTATGTAGTATCTTTTGTATCCTGTAAGGAATCCGTGTTTATTTGAAAGGGATGATGACGACCCTGAACGTTTTTAATCAATTCCTCTGGTGTTCAATTATATGATCTCTGAGAATAGTTACATTAACTCACTCACGCACGTCTGGTTGGACAACATTAGACGATGAAGTAGATGCTATGGAGGAAGATAATAAAGCTTCTTCTTCTAACTTGTGTCTCATCGGATTTGGTATTCAGTTTTGCATCTTGAAGATCAATATTTATTTTTAGCAAAATCCACAAGAAATTATGCGTTCAGTTTATGCTACTAAAAAGAGATATGTACAAACATGACAATACCTTTAAGATATATAGTGAGATCATTAAAAGGATACTACATGTATACATTACTCTTTACTTTTTGCGTGGTATTTAAATGTTTGACAATATGAATTGCGGCTTTAACATATATACAAGTTCGGAGTGCAAGCTTCAAGAACGAGAGACGGGTTCACTATGATGAATTCGAGACGGTTTCACTATGATGAATTCCTTCAAGTAAGAGAACTTCAGCGAAAGGCAACTTTACATGAATCTTCCAATGATGATAATGGAGAGAATTTGAATGGGGATCACTGGCTATTGGTGTTGAAGATATTGACATTACAAATGTTGAGGATGTACAGTGGGAAATGTAATTAGGGTGATTGGGATTGAGATTGGTACCTGAATATTACTTATATAATCAGACGACTGTGCATATTACTTATGTTTAAGATGTACGTAGGAGTATTCATGGTTATGATAAGTTTCATACTATTTTCTAACCATCGAGAGGTGTAAGTTTCTCTTATGTGTAATCATTCATTTTTATTTTTCTTCTAAAAATAGATACATCAACCACATGGGAGGTATGTTTCAAATTACCAACACATTAGCTATATGGTAACTTTGTTTCTCAAGTAGCCAAATACCTTAATGAACTATGATGTTAATATGAACTATGATGTTAATATGAGTGACGTAACCAATCACAGTATTTGCTTCTAACATGGGTGTAAAATTCTTTTATAGGTATGATAACGCTCATTTGTTTGTAGTTAAAAAATTGCAATTCTCACAAAGTCTATAACCAGTTATGTTACCTGTTATTTTGCCTTGGATTAGCCACTATTTTTGGTTCCTTTTTCATACTTTTAACTCTCATCCACCATATTAGTATCCTCACCCACATCCTCATCATTCATGCCATCCACCACATTAATAGTAGTAATCGGACTCACTATATAATCATATTGTTTATCTGTCTCATACACGTAAAATTAGTAAATGGAGAAAACAACACATTTTTCCTTTCTTTTCTCATCTATCACTTTATCTTCCACTTTTTTACGTCTTTATCATTTGAAGTGCTCAGTTTACCAAACTCTTCCTAATTTTTCATTTCCCATCCTTGATCTTCATTTTTACTTACCACATTTTCTATTGAAGGAACATTTGAACTCATGCCAAAATCATTGTCTAAATTAACCATACTACTTAAGACGTCAAAACCATTAGAAACCTATACTAGTATCAACCATTTTACCATTAGTTACCTTTTTGGATTTCTTCTCCTTTTCAACATTTCTTTTAGGGTTTTATATCAGACAGGTTACCCAACTTTCCCACTTTGTTCGCCTAAGTTACCAACTTTCGTTTTGTTCACTTAGGTTACTGAACTTTAGTTAAGCATTCAACCTTCATTTTTCAGTGTAATCAAAGTAACCCAAATGCATTTTTTTTAGGTAAGTTAAGTAACCCAAATGCATTTTTTTAGGTAAGTTGAGTAACCTAAATGTCTCATTTTACAAATTCAGTAACCTGAATGTCAACTCAGGTAGTCCAATACCCTGTTTGCACACAAAAAAAGTTTGGTAACTTAGGCGAATAAAGTTGGAAAGTTGGGTAACCTATCTGTCTATAAACCATTTCTTTTATGCCTATAAGTGAAATAGGTGTTTCCTTCAGCATAATCAATAAACAAAATTTATGTCTTTTTATCAGTTCAATTTTTCGGTCCATATTTGCATTTCTCTCTCTCTCTCTCTCTATCTATCTATCTATCTCTCTCTCTCTAGTACATGCATCAAAAGATGTGATGTAGGTATCAATTCCCAATTATAAAGTTTGATAAGCTTGCTCGGTTCATTTCTTTCTTACGAACTTATATACTTGAGCTTATAAACATTGTGGAAAACTAGAAGGGGGGGTTGAATAGTTTTACCGATTAAACTTCGTTTTAAAATATTTAGATCGACTTATATCAATCTATTTGGATGTGTATGTTGGACATTGATAAATAGATATGTAAATGTGTAATGGAAAGATAAAGAGTAAGAAACACATAACCACGACACGAGTGTTTATAGTGGTTCGGCTACAAGGACACCTTCCTTGCCCTACTCAACTCCCCGAGTCACCTACTCGAGAGTTCGTAATCATTACACGACACACTCCTTATGGCGGAGAAGCCTTCACAACGTCGCCTACTCTTTTTCCGGTACAAGGCTAGACACCGTGTTCTTCCACAAGGTAGAACCACACCTATCACAACGTCGCCTACACTTTATCCGGTACAAGGCTAGATACCGAGCTCCATTACAAAGGAGGAACTACTACCCAATACTACACAACCCCTATCCCAAAGGAGACCCACTCCTTATTACAACATCATCAAGGATATCAATATCCTTGGATACAACCTATCTCTATTTGTACATCGATACACCATATCGATTGTACACCCTTGACATCTTTCACTAATGCCTTTGACACAGACGTTAAGCACCTTTCACTAATGTCATCGTCTTTACTCTTTCGGAATCCTTCACTAATGCATTTGACACGGACGTTAAGCACCTTTCACTAATGTCATCGTCTTGACTCTTTCGGCATCCTTCATTAATGCCTTTAACATAACACTTCTAGAGAGGAAGAAAGAACTATCAACAAGAGAACCTCAATAGTCTTGATGATGACGAAGCATGGCAACTCATGGACTTGAGCATGCTTGACTTCAAGAGGTGGTGATCTCGCCTTTAAGAGGAACCTAGAGAATCACACAAAAACAAACACAAACTACATAGATAGATCCTTTGGATCTGAGGTTAGAAAGTTTACAATACTAGGTGAAAGTATGTGTAGGAGTGGCAACCCAAAATGAAGAAATGGCTCACTATTTATAGAAGAAAATAAGCTATTGTTCCACGGATCTCACGGATCCCTTACTTGAGGGATCCGTCCAGTGTAAACTGGGGGAACCGTGGGACGCTCCTCTTTGCCCATGGGTTTTGTGTCATGGTTCATGGGTTATGGGTCATAGGTCCTAGACTTTGGACCATGGCTATCCAAGTAGATACAATGTATCTAGTAGGTGCAATGCATCTAGTCCATGGGTCAGGGGTTAAATCCATGGGTCATGGATAATACCCATTTATGACTTATGCATGATGTCATGCAATGGGTTATGGGTTATGCTCCATGGGTATGGGTCATGGACTTTGGGTTAAACCCAACTACATTTAATGTATTTGGTCAATGGGTCAAATACTTAAACTTCTACCCATTATGTTACCCATAATAATACATACTAGTTATGTATATATCTACCCAATATGTAAACACTAGTTGTTGTACATATGTATTACTAAATCAGGAATACACTATTACATTTTTGGTGTTTTATGTGAAAATGTAAGTGTGTTAATAAACTATTGGCTCAAACCATTTACGTTTTTTATTTGTTTCGTTAAAATGATTTTACGTTTGTTATCGACAAAACATTAGAAGATCGTAAAATATAAAAAAAAACGTTTTTACGGCTTATTTGTATTAACAATCTCCCCCTTTTTGTTGATGACAAAACATAAGATTATTTGAAGGAAAAACTAAAATTCGTAAAAGTTTGAATTGGAGTTTTTACTCTCTTCTCCCCTTTTTTTGTCGAAACAAAAAGTGTGTCGAAAAGAAACTAACACATTGTTTTAAGAAAAACATGTAAAAAGAAAGAAAAAAAATAGAGAGCAAGTGACGGGAAGTGTTCTCGTCTTAGCTCCCTTTGACGAGTCCATCCCTTTGTGAGGGCGTCAAGTAAGAAAAAATACTAAACTAGTGCATTGCAACTATATGTGCAAATGGTTTCATCTTTGTGACGAATATGCTCCCCCTTGATGATTGCAACTTTGCAAGGGGACGTAATGTAATGTAATCCTAATGTGAATTAGATTGCAAATGATTTTGCAATGTATTGCTTTGACACGAAACTCCCCCTAGCTTAGGGTGTCAAAGTCTTCATGTGTATATTGAAAATCTACAAAACAAAGGTTAGAAAACAAGTATATGATGCATAATTTCTTGCAAATAAGACTCAAGTTAGTAGTAAACAAGTCCTCTGTTGCACGGATCCCACGGTTCCCTCCTTGGAAGGATCCGTCTAGGCAAAATAGAGGGATCCGTCTGTCTGAAAGTTTAAGACAACAATGGTGATGTGAAAAAATGATGTCAACATCAAAATAAGATATGTAATAAGGCACTAAACATACACTCAAGACAATATGGCATAAAACATGTAATCTCATTCAATAAAATACGAGAGATGATCTACAAATCTCTAAAACTAAGAGAATGATTTAACCATGTAATACCCTTTCTAGTAATTCTAATATTTGACCAAAAACTTAAAAAGCAACAATGTGCTTGAATCTAAGGATGAGTAGACTTGTTGATTTGGTCCAATCATTCAAGAAGATGATTAAACGTGAAATGTAACTCATTTCGTACTTCTTGAACAAGTCCTAGGGTGATTTGACAATTAGAGCAATTATTGTCATGACTAGGAACCGGAGGAGATTGGTTGTTTTAAGGAGGCTCCACAAATGATGGTGGAGGTACATTGAGCAATGTAGGATAAGGAAAGTCCTCTATATGATTAGGTCCTTGGTGGTTCCTTGTCTCCAAAGGTGGACTATTTGGTGATGTAGGTGGCTCCCTATTTAACGAGAAGGTTGGTGAATGGGAAGTCTTTGGTGGTGAGTGCTCTAATGAGTAGAGATTTGGATGGGAGAAAGGTTCGGTAAAGGAGTGTGGTCTATGTTCTAGGAATGAAGGCTTAGGCGTTTTACTAGAACTAGGTGCATTTGGTTTAGAGCTTGATGAAGCCTTTTCTAACTCGAAAGGTCTAATACTAATTCATGCGGTTCTTTTGGCTATTGTTGAGGATGTAGTAGGAGTCTTCAACTACTGATTTTTAGGATTGTGGTAAGAATGGTGACTTAAGCTCTCAAGAGTGTTTGGTTTATAAAGAATGAATTTGAGTTAATGAATTAAATTCATGACCACTAAGAAAATTTGGCATGCACCAAGGTCAACTATGGTGTTGTTCAGCTCTAGGGAATCATTAAATGGTAAGAAAAAGTGTTTAGATTACCAAAGATGGTTTGAATTTTGAAAGAAAAGCTGATTAGAAGCCTTCTGTAGACACGGATCCAACGAATCCCTCTCACTAGGGATCCGTCTGGTTATAAACCAGGGATCCGTCTGTCAGACACAAAAGTGGTGAAGTGATTATGCTCTTGTAAGATCTAGTACCTATAAATCTTGAGTGTTTGACTTTCCTTAGATGTCTTAAGTGATAGATGACTTAAATGCCTAACCATAAGGAGTGAGGATACTCAATGATGGTATTGGGTAAAGAAGTGGACTTTTGAGAGTGTAACTAAGTGTTTGAGGAAGATACTTTTTGATTTGAGAATGACAAATGATGACAATTGATCCTAGAGATCAGATGATGACTTAAGAGAAATTTGAAAAATTCCTAAAAAATAAAATGAAATGAAAAACTAGTTTTAAGCCTACTTTAAGATAAGGATGACTAAAATCAATTTGCTAAAATTGAGAGAAATATCAAGCTAAGTGTTTTGAGATGTGAGGAACAATGTGTGAGCATTGGAGCGGAAATATGGTGAGTTTTGGTGAGTTGATATATCAAAAGCACTTTGAATTTGATCCTAAGTTAGCTATGGTGAGTGTGAGACCTACTGAGCTTGAGGAAGACTTAAGTAGTCTTAAAGAATCGTGTTTAGCTAGAATGATGTGATCTAGGAGACAGGTTTGATGTAAAATGATCATGTCGATATATGTTTGCCGGATCCCAGTTCCTCATCGAGGGATCCGGCTAGTTATAACCAGGATCCGACTCTGGCGGCGGTAGCTTCTCAGCAAATGTGCAGTTTTTTCACTCTTAGCAAATGCTTATCCTAATCATTTCTACAATCAGTAAACACATGCAAACAACAAGTATAACGCATAGCAAGTGGGGGGAACTAAAAGGTAATAAAAAATGAGTGACAACGACTACTTGAATGGGATCAAGTCGTCGTAAAATCTCATTTTACTAGCTCCTAAGTTAAAGTGTCTAATGCCAAATCATGGCAACTCCTACAAGATACATCTTAATCTACATAAATATTGTTAAGATTTTTACAGACCATTGTTTTAGAAATTGTTTTCACAAATTAAGGTCCTATGACCTTACCTTCCATCCACACCTCATTTCATTTCACTTCCGTCTTCATCTCCATCTTCATCCCCTTCACTCTTAATCCCACCATCTCTACTTCTTATTCTTCTTCTTCAAGAAGTTAGCAAAACACTTGAATATCCTTTTATTTTGTTGCCACTCTTGTGATGGGCTTGGAATATCCGGCAGTTGATTGATGTAATCTAAAGGGTCGAGATCGGTTTTGCCAAGGGGGTTGCTACTTCCTTCCCCTTCTCTTTGTCTTTCCCTTTCATCCGATGAATCCGTTGGCGGGTGAGGTCTCTTGCCATCCACCATGATCCTTGTAGTCTTTCCATCGGATAGAGGCACCATGAACTTGTTGCAAAAACTATGGTCAAAGGAATAAGGAGAAGGATCTAGAGCAAAGATGAATTTTGCTAGACGGGTCAGGAGCATTGCATAAGGGAGTACCATCTTGTCCATGCTTTTCACACTCGCCATTCTTTTTACCATGTAATAAGCGAGGTTGAAGTGAGTGTCGGTCACAAGGCAATAAATCATGAAGCTCAAGTACGCATTGGGATGATCTTTGTTCCCTCTCAAGCAAAGCACGTTCTCCCTTACCACGAGTTCCCATTTCTTGTACAACGGGAACATTTTTGAAAGCTCTATTTGAAATAGATCCCTATAGATCACCTTGGAGTTTCTCGTAACTCTTGATGGAGATGCTCTTTCCATGAAGACGGTATCCCTTACCGTGGTTGCTTCCGGGATGGCCGTGAAGTATACTTCATGATGATCTACCATTTCATGTAGCTCCGCCAAAGACCATTCATTAGAATACTTACACACTCCTTGATATGGGACACGGAGTATCCTTCTAAATTCTACAAGAGTGAGGGTGTACTCATGCTCATTGATGATGAAGGCAATTGAAATGGTACCGTCTTCATTCCGAACGATTCTCATTGTCTTGTAAAACTCAAGCACGAACACCGGACAGATTTGCTCATTAATGTCCAAGAGGCAATCAAAGTTAATTCCTCCAAAGACTTGTTGAATGTTGGTGTTTGCGAGGAATGATGGTTCAACCACACGGCCTTCATGGAAGAGTCTCTTTTCTAACATCTTGAAGGCTTTCCTATCCTCCGGGCTTAGGCCTTCCTTACGATGGTACATTGGGATGTAGTGGGCGGTATCATGGTAATCTTGTTAGCTGTTGCTAGGCATGATTGTTCCTATACAACAAAACCACAATGTGGTGTTAATTGTGTGAATAGTAACCTAATGGGATTGATCACAATTTTGCTCAAAACATCTTCATTGAATTCAAGGAATGAGTTTAATTTGTATTAACAATGTTAATTCTTTGATTTAGATTATCTTAGAAAACAATGCGGTAACAAATTGTGACAAACCTATTTGAGCTCAACTTCTAAAGATGAAAATTGTAATCCTAGGAATCAAGGAATGGAAATAACAATGTAGTGAAGATTATACTTACACAAGAGATTGTTTTGCTTGAAGAAGATGATCAATTTGCTCCTATGAACAGTAAATAGGTTTATGTTCGTAAGTCTTTGATAGAGTAAAGTGGGTAGTGAAACTTCCACAGTGATCATTTCTTTCTTATGTTGTCTTCTGTTGCACGGATCCCTTGAATGAGGGATCCGGCTAGTTCAAGCACAGGGATCCGGCATATCAGCAATTTGACAGTTTAAGTGATCCTTGATAATTTTGGTTTGGGAGTTCAAAATTCCCTAGGGTCGTGTTTATGCTCTATAACTTATGGTTTGGGGTTTTGACGGGTTATACTAGTTCTATTTGACGAGGTTTCCTTTTTATGAATAAATCATAATTCTTTGGGAAGTTTTCAAAGATTATGATAAAATCCCATTTTATCATAATGTGAGAAATTTCACATGGATACTTATTGACATAGATGAAATGTCAATAATCCTTATGTGAGGAGTGATGATCAAGGCTCTCGAATAGCCGATATATCATTATCACTAGTTTGTAGTTTTGTCTATATAGATCAACGAAGAATACTATTCTTGATGATGAGTTCAATATTGATAACTACTTTAGTGATTATTAAGAGAGCGTAAAGATTCTACTAAAACTTAATCATGATTAAAAAGGATGACCTTATTAATTTATCTAGAAAGAAAATATATAAAAAAAATTATTTGTAATTTATTAAAGATCATGCCTTTTCTAAATATTCTTTTTAAGGAAAGAAGTATTTAGAGAGAAATTCTTCATGATCTTCTTAGGATGCCCAAATCCAAGTATGGAGAATTCTCAGCAAGGAAAATATTAGAACGATCTATCATTATCCAACATTATAAAATATGATGATTTTAAAACGTGACCTTTTGTTTTTAAGGAAGTTCCTTCCTTGTAGTTTTCAAACATACATAGATCGTGTTAAGTTTTTAAAAGTACAATATACTCTTAAGAAACTTGGTAACGAAGCTCTGATGCCAATTGTGGAAAACTAGAAGGGGGGGGGGTTGAATAGTTTTACCGATTAAACTTCGTTTTAAAATAATTAGTTCGATTTATGTCAATCTATTTGGATGTGTATGTTGGACATTGATAGATAGATATGTAAATGTGTAATGAAAAGATAAAGAGGAAGAAACACATAACCACGACACGAGTGTTTATAGTGGTTCGGCTACAAGGACACCTTCATTGCACTACTCCACTCCCCGAGTCACCTACTCGAGAGTTCGTAATCACTACACGACACAACTCCTTATGGCGGAGAAGCCTTCACAACGTCGCCTACTCTTTTTCCGGTACAAGGCTAGACACCCGTTTCTTCCACAAGGTAGAACCACACCTATCACAATGTCGCCTACACTTTATCTAGTACAAGGCTAGATACCGAGTTCCATTACAAAGGAGGAACTACTACCCAACACTACACAACACCTATCCCAAAGGAGACCCACTCCTTATTACAACATCATCAAGGATATCAATATCCTTGGATACAACCTATCTCTATTTGTACATCGATACACCATATCGATTGTACACCCTTGGCATCCTTCACTAATGCCCTTGACACGGACGTTAAGCACCTTTCACTAATGCCATCGTCTTTACTCTTTCGGCATCCTTCACTAATGCCATCGTCTTGACTCTTCCGGCATCCTTCACTAATGCCTTTGACACAACACTTCTAGAGAAGAAGAAAGAACTATCAACAAGAGAACCTCAGTAGTGTTGATGATGACGAAGCATGGCAACTCATGGACTTGATCTTGCCTGACTTCAAGAGGTGGTGATCTCACCTTTAAGAGGAACCTAGAGAATCACACAAAAACAAACACAAACTACATAGAGAGATCCTTTGGATCTGAGGTTAGAAAGTTTACAATACTAGGTGAAAGTATGTGTAGGAGTGGCAACCCAAAATGAAGAAATGGCTCACTATTTATAGAAGAAAATAAGCTACTGTTTCACGGATCCCACGGATCCCTTACTTGAGGGATCCGTCCAGTGTAAACTGGGGGAACCGTGGGACGCCCCTCTTTGCCCATGGGTTTTGGGTCATGGGTCACGGGTTATGGGTCATGGGTTCTAGACTTCGGACCATCGGTATCCAAGTAGATACAATGTATCTAGTAGGTGCAATGCATCTAGTCCATGGGTCATGGATAATACCCATGTATGACTTATGCATGATGTCATGCAATGGGTTATGGGTTATGCTCCATGGGTATGGGTCATGGACTTTGGGTTAAACCCAACTATATTCAATGTATTTGGTCAATGGGTCAAATACTTAAACTTCTACCCATAATAATACATACTAGTTATGTATATATCTACCCAATATGTAAACACTAGTTGTTGTACATATGTATTACTAAATCATGAAAACACTATTACTTGTTTGGTGGTTTATGTGAAAACGTAAGTGTGTTAGTAAACTATTGGCTCAAACCATTTACGTATTTTATTTGTTTCGTTAAAATGATTTTATGTTTGTTATCGACAAAACATTAAAAGATCGTAAAATATAAATAAACATTTTTACGGCTTATTTGTATTAACAAACATATATGAGTTACAAACAATAAGCTCACACGCCTAAAAAGATAAATGAACATATAAGCTTATTAATTTTTCAATAAACTAATAAACATATCAAATAAGCTTACAGAAACACTCCTAATATTTAAATATGAACATTTCTACTTTGGGTTGTTTTAAATTAGATGTTTATTCTCTCTATCTTAAGTAGCTACGGTTTTTGATATTTTGGTTGGACGATTAATCTAGGGTGTTAGAAATCGTAGTTATGTAAGACAAAAAATAATCTTCTATTTTAAAACAATTGAAATTAAAAATCTTCAAACTCGTAAGCTGATGATACATCTTTTAGATTTAAAAGTAAAAATGTCAACATTTTAAGTCGTGCATAAATCTGTTAAATTTCCAAGTAAAAATGGAGTAACGTTTTCGGTCTGTTAAATTTAAAAGATTGATCCTCAACTTAAAGTTTATAAAGTTTATATGTTTAAGTTGACACTCAAAGGAAAAAATGTTAAACTTTTAAAAAATAAGACAATTGAGATACTGATAAGTTTCTATACTTACTTGCAGTGTCGTAGTTGTGCTAATGAAAGACCTGTGCAAAATCGCTTATATAATAATTAAACATAACGATTAAAATACTTTTTACCAATCCAAGTTTAGTTTTATTGAGTTTTTCATCATTCTCGTTCACGTGAAGTAAAATTTAACAAATATTTAGAACAACATTACATACATTGTAAACATTTTGACGTTGTAAAAGAATTTTGTGGCCACAATTATATAAAGAGGTATATATTTGAGGCTCTTAAAATTTCAAGGCTCCGTACAATAGCACACCTTCATATACGACTCCGCATACTTTTTTAGACTCATTAGCTTACTAGCTTGAGTTTATATATCTTATATAAACCCATAAGATGTAATGATAAGCCCTCGGTTGTTGAAGATGAGTGATCGCCTATTGTTGAGGAAGGGAAGGATCGACCCAAAAGGGTCACATCAGTTCCAGCGTGGCATAATGATTATGTCGTTGGATAACTATCTTTTATTTTTAAAGTTTATTTGCATTCGAGTCATATTAGAAAAGTATCTTTTATTTTTAAAGTTTATCTTGTATCGATTTGTAGTGAAGTTTATTGATATAAATACCGATCCATGAATATTGAAAAGGCGGTTTCTGATCAAATACAACTCTTCTTCTTCTCTACTTGCTTAAGGAGCTAGCACACATTTAAAAGGTGTAATCTATCGATACTACTCCAAACGGGTCGTATCATGTAAACATTTTTTTTCCCTTTAAATAAACATATCAATTCTCAATTTACTCATAAACTCCCCAAATAAACTTGAGCAAAACCCTTCAATAAATGTGCTAGCATGGGAGTCAAAGCATTAGAGAAAGAGTTGCACACTTGGACTTCATGCACTAACTTTTGTGGCAGCATTGTTGTGTAAATTAAAATTTAGTGGCAATAAAGGTAGAATAAACCCGTAGATTCTAGTACAAAATGCATATATTAAAGTTCGGACGAAAAGAGATGGGACCATATGTCTTGCATATATTAAAGTTTGATTAAATAAAAGGTAAAGAAAATGTCTTGAATATATATTTATTACATAATCCATCCCCACCCACACGTTTTAAATTTTTTTTTCAAATTTTAAGTAACTTTTCATTTTGAAAAAAACAAAAACAACTTTTTTTAGTAACTTTTCATTTTGAGTAACTTAATCCATCCCCAACTTTTTCACAAATTTATTAGTAACCTTAAATCCATCCCCAACTTTTTCAATTTTTTTTTTTCAAATTTTAAGTAACTTAATACATCCTTAAGTTTTTCACAAATTTATTAGTAACTTTTAATTTTGAAATTTTCATTTCTAAACCTTTTACGAACCGGAGCATTTTCACATTATGTGACAATCGTGTGGAATTTTGAAACAATTGGGCTAGCTCAGTTGGCAACAAAGGTTTTATTAAGATGCATTGAGATGAGATGTTTGGTTAGGGGAGGTCTCAATTTTGAGTTGCACCCGGGACTTTTATCCCTTCAAGCGATAAAGGAGTAGCAAGCGGTTCTAATGGTCAGCATGTTACCCAGCTGGATGTTACTAGGGGTGCAACCGAGCCGAGCCAAGCCCGAGCTTGACAAGGCTCGAACTCGGCTCGAAGAAAAAAACTAGGCTCAAGCTCGGCTCGATAGCTCGTCGAGCTTTAACCATCTAGGCAGAGTTGACTCGATTCGGTTCGAGCAAAGCTCGAGCTTTGCTTAAAAGCTCAAATATATGTATATGAATACATGATTACACATTTACACCCTATTCCAATGAATACATGATTACACATTTACACATTAAGGAGTTGAGACTTGAGACTCGAAAAGAAGAAGCGAATACAATCACAAGACCCGATGAATAAAACCATATAAAGACCTTAAAAATGGCATACACCGAACCAATGAAGCGTATCTAACTTGGACAAAATGTGACTAAATTGTCACCGATGCCACACATTCAAGAGTCAAGTCGTCGAAGATGAAACAAATCTAATATTAAAATGAAACATAATCAGTAAATGCTAGTTAAGGTTCGAATGTCTAAAATAGTTCAACAAAATATTATTCGCGAGACGTCATAAGCTTCATAGATCTTGAATACTTGAGCAAAATGATTTCCATAACTTGAATTAACCCTTATTTACTTAAAGCTCGAAAAAGCTCGATAAAAGCTCGAGCCGAGCCATCAAAAGTTCGAGCTCGGCTCATTGTATGTTTCGAGCCAATATATTGGGCTTGAGCTTGGCTGAGCTCGATAAAAGCTTGACTCGATCGAAAGAGCTCGACTCGAACTCGAGTTCTTGATGAAAAGTTTCATTGTTTGCACCCTTAGATGTTACTGCTCGACTTAAACCATTAACAACTAACAAATCAAATAAAAAATAAATAAAAAATCGCGGGGAAAAGCATTTTTATGATCTAAGATATAACTTATTTTTAAGTTTGCATGTTGTCAAATCCATGATATTTTTAATACCTAAAATACTTTTTTGACACCCTTTGTCATCATCTGCCACCAATTTGCACACTTTTTATTTTCAAATCTGTTCATTTTCAATCGTATTTCTCTTTTTGTGTTCGCAAAGCATTGTAACTTGTCCAGTCTTGTATGAGATATAACATGTCCATCTTGTATGGTATATTAGATAAAAATGATAAAAGCATATGACAAATCCACTATTTTCATATTTTTCATTATTATGTTCATTCGCGAAGCTATGAAGGGACTAGGACGGGTTGTGGCTCTCATCGGAATTTTCATTTTTACACTATACGCCTTTATATTAGTGCACAATCTCTGTTATGAACGTTATATTTTATAAATAAATTATGGTTTGACCCTCTCAGGTTTTATAATTTAAACTTTAGCCCTCCTAGTGATAATGTTCAAGTTCTGCCAATGATTATGTTGCATCCATGTATTCTATCCATTTACTAATATATTATACTATATAATTTTCATTGAAGTGTTTTGGGAGCCAATATTGTTCTGAAGCTTCCGACTTGGAGATCGGTTTGAGAGAGTGATGCGGCTTGGGTGCACTATGGAGCCGCGGCTTGAGCCGACACTGTTCACACGCCGAGCCGAGCTATCGGCTTGGAGGTATCAAACAATTGGGATAGTGGGGTTTTGTTAGTGGATTCTCCATTGATTTCTCACTTCATTTGTTGGCTTAATGGCATGTTTGACACCTGTTTTGGATTATAAGAATCAGATGGGTTCGCTGCATGTTGTACACCTGTGTTTTATTGTGAATTTGAGAACCATTTACACAAGGAATCCGGTTTCATTTTTTTGGTGTTTTATACAAAGACTTTCACACACATTGAGTGTAGGTTAGAAAATTAAAGCTAATTTAGGGGTTTTTTATTTAGGTGGTTGAGCTGAAATTGTTTTAGGGGTTTTGGCGAGAACGATGAGTAGAATGTCAGATTATGCTTGCTATATTCTTACAGTTTCAATCACAGTTGTTGAGTTCGGTTTTATTAGTTTTGTGTTTATCTAATTTTCCTTTTTTTTTCATTTTTGTAGGTGTGTACAGTTTCTAGATAGCAATTGGAGTCACAGTCGTGAGTTTGCATTGAAATTATTATCAGGTAATGTGAATGTTATGTTTATTTATAATGACGTTTTTATAAATCTCAATGAATGTTGGTTGTGTGGTTGTTTCGATGTTTTAGAGGTCGAGATTTAGCTACTTATTAGTGGCAGGCTACAAATTAATGGTATGTCTTTTGTTGTTGCTTATTCGAGTAAGTTTTATGGTTTTTTGAGTGTGCAAGATTTTGGTAAGGATATGTTGCATGTGGTGGCTGGAACTTTTTATAAGGATTTTTTACTTGCTTTTGTTTAATTGCTGCAGGTTTGACATGCCGTTTTGTACTCTTTAATGTTTAGATGTTTTGCAGGTGCATTGTTGCCCATGTTAAAAGGGTAAATCTCTCATTTTTTTTTTTTGTATTTCTTTGTAAATATTGAAAACTGATGAGGTTTTTTTGGTGGCCTTGATTAATTTTGGATTTATGTGTTTGCTTAATTTTAAAACGAGTTATCTGAAATAATTGTGAATGGGTTAGCAATTCATGATTTAAGTTATTATCTGAGGGGTCAATAAGTCGTGTTTGAGATTGTTTAATGACATTTTTGTGTGTTAAATACGTGTGTAATGTTTTGCATTCACAGATCTAATATGGGTTCATTTTTTGCAACATTATGTGTGGTCATATGAGTTATAGAGTGCATAGTTGTGGTGTCTTGGTATATTTTATGTTGTTGCTTGATTTGTGGTCATAAGTGCTTATTTTGTATTGGTATATATACTATTGTCGCTTGATATGTGGTTATATGTGCTTATTATATATGTTTTGGATTTGGATTAGACTGTTTTGTTTTTTTTTGGTTGCGCATAACAGTTGGGTTTGTCTATTTTTTTTTCCTCCTAATGTTTGTTAGAGTCTGATATGTGGTCACGCTTATTTAACACACATGTCCGTCATGTTTAGAACTTGGATGGGTTCATTATTCATAATTTTATATGTGGACATATGAGTCATGGTGCGTGGGAATGTATTATCTTGATGTGAGTTATGTTGTTGCTTGATTTAGGGTCATACGTGTTGATATTGTATGGTTAGGTTTGTATTAGACCGTTTTGTTTTTTGTTGGTTATGAAAAATCATTGTGTTTGTCCATTTATTTTCTTCTTAGGTCTTACGGGAAATTATTTGGTTGTGCAAAACCAATGGTTCCCAGTATTTGTTAGAATTAAATGTGTGGTCATATGAGTTTTGGCATGTGAAATAGTCGAATTATGGGGTTCTATATATTGCTTCGCATTAGACTGTTTATTAATAATCGTTTTAAACAATGTGTAGCTTTTCTGTTGAAAGTCGGTTTGGTTCATGTCGAACATAGTTTGTATGTTTAAAAAATCTACCATTGTTGGCTAGTTATTTCTGTGCTAAAAAAATATATAAACGTCAGCCCGCTGTGTGGACGTATGATTTGTGGAGTGCAAAATTGTGAAAGCTTGGTATAATTTATGTTGTTGTTTGGTGTTTGGTGTTTGGCCATGCATGCTGATTTTTATGTATGGGTTTTGGATTTGACTGTTTGTTTTTTGTTAGTTGTACAAAACAATTGTGTTTGTTCATTTTTCCTTCTTAGATTGTGCAAGTTATTTTTTTGTTGTGCACACCAGGTGATTCCCACTGTTTAATAGAACTTGATATGTAGTGATCCGAATTATGGAATACGAAATAGTAGGAGCATTGAGAATTTATATGTTGTTTTGTATTACACTGATTATCGATAATCATTCCAGTTAATGTGTAGCTTTCTGTTGGAAGTCGGTTAGGCCAGCTTGGTCGCATTTTCTATGTAAAAAATAATTAACGGTGTTTTCCATATGTGGTTATACTGACTGAAAATAGTATTTTTTTTTAAATCACATTGTTTTGGAATTAGCCGATTGTGTTAGCATGGATGTTATCTTTGGAACTGTGCAAAATGCAAAATAGTCATGTTATGTATTTTTGGGTCATGTAGAATTAGTGCTTGCTGGTATCATTTAAGATCTTTGTGTGCCTGTGAGTGGTTGTTTTATATGCAATGTATTAGTTATGGTCTTGCCTGCCGATTTTATGGGTACTGTTGGCGAGAAAAAAATGGCAGTTGTTTCTCTGTACTGGTATGTTGTTGTATACATCGAGTTTGGATTAAGGTCTGGTATGCGGTCCTAGCTGTTGATTTTGTGTTGCTGAATTCATAAGTGATATTGATTAAAAAAGTAAACACAATTGATTTATCTTCAATGATTTAATGGGCTCCGAATAAGTTTTTTTTTACCGGCAACATACCATCTTGGTTGTCTTTAGGGTTTTTTAAACTTAGGTTGGACCCGTTTTTATATATGTATTTGTTTTTTCAGCTTGCAGTTGATATTCTTAGCATGGAAGTTTTGTGTATGTTGTAGGTCACAGTTTTCACACCAACAAGCGGCTACAGCATGCCATGAACGTTAAAATACCTTTTATTATTATGATGTTGTTCTGTTGTCTTTTGCACCCTTTGAGGTATCGGAAGTGAAACATGCATGTTCTAGGTACAACTATTAATGGACTTTTCTCTTTTGTGTTTAGGGTATCAAGTAGATGTTAGTTGGAAATTGTAATATGTGAATAAAGAGGGTGGAAGAAATCGAAAAAAGTGTTGTCTATGGTTTGCTTTACATAGTCCATGCACATATCGGGTTCTTCAAGGTAAGGACAACCATCCAAAAATACCCTCAATCCGTCTCCAATAAGTTCCAGATGTCTTATTGTGTATCTTATGGCTTTTGCGGTTTACGTTACGGTAAAACCCATAATATTGTCTTTTGACAAAATTTATGGCATCAGAATACGAAGATGAAACAAATGAGTGTTGTGAATTGTTCAAAGTTTTTGTTGCGCGTTAAGTGATCGACATAGGATTTTATAAAGTATGGTTGAGATACAAGGCCCTTTCAAGGTTTAGAAACGCAGAGTCCTGTATTATGTATTTCTTCTTTTAACAGCTCTGAGTTTATCAAACATTACGATGCGCGCCATACACAACCACATAGTTTTATTCTAGGCTACTAGGTCTGTTATGGAGCAGATGTGAAGAACAGGCTATGCTACATGATTTGTATAGGGTCGCATCCTTTTAAAACATTTCATGCCAATCATCTAAATCTATTAAAGACTTCGGTTTCCCTCCACTTCCAGAAGACATGCTCAACAAATTTACTAATGGAAGAAAAAAACTATAACCGAGTTATGTTAGCAAAAGAATCGGTGATTTAGAAGTGGGAACGGTTTGTAAGACTTTATTTGTGTGACAATATTAAAACTTTTTTTTGTATGTACCTTGTTTACAAATTCAAATTGTATGTTTAGATCTTTTGTTACAAGTAAGTTTGTAATATATTGATTATTATTATTTTTATTTATGTGAGTATTGTATCACAAATGTTGTTACAAACACATCTAACGCATAAAGACTGAGTCAACTCTAACGTATACACACTCCGTATCAACGTGCGGGTTGAAGTCCTTATTCTTAACAAACACAACGAACACATGAACCATTAACGTAACTGTCACATGAAGAAATTGATTACGATGGCTCAAATTAAAATATAGTAATATTAATTAGTAAGTGCAAACATTTTTTTGTTTCATATTAGTGTTGTAATAGTTAAAATGAATGAAAAATATATTGAAAGTAAGTGGGATTTTAAAAGAAATGGAAGAAGAAAAATTTTGGGATATTACTGTTATAATTGTTTGTAAAATTAATGAAAAAGTAAAATTATGTTGAAAGTAAGTGGGTTTTTAAAAAAGAGAATGATTGGCATGACTAATAACATGCCTAATTGTATACCTAAAACTGTGTGACAATAGTTTATTGGTTTGTGAAGAAATGTGAGAAATGAGTCCTTGTGCTGCAACCAACAAGTTGTTGACACGTCAAATTAAGCATAAAATTAGGTATGTTTTAGTCATTTCAATCATTTCTCTTAAGAAAAATGGAGGATGAGAGAGGAAGGAGAAAAGATAGGAAGAAGCAAGGAGTTTGTAATGGGGGAGGTTCGCAAATGGTTCACAATGATTATGGGGTTTGTAATTGGTTTGCATGGGTTCAAAATATGAAAAAAAAAAAAAAAAAAAAAAAAAGTTTGTAACAGGAAGAACGAGGTTCTTTAAGGTAAGAGCTGTTTTTGGGGAGGAAGAAAGGGTTCATTGGAGGAGAGAGAATGTCATTTTTTGCATATACTATATAAATGTGTATTGTGAATTGTTACGAGATTTTATATTTTTTTTACGATAAATTCTAAAAAAAAGACTTTCATAAAGTATATCGAAATGATATCAAATTAAAGAGGATCAAATATTAAACATAATTTGTTCGAATTTTTATGTTGTAATTTCATATATAAATGAGATTAAAAGAGATGAATATGTTTTAACTTTTAAGTATGTTAGAGAGTGGAGTGTATATATAAGGCTAAACGCAGTAGAACGAATCCCTTGTCGATCCTTTGCTCCAAGCGATCGATGCTTGTCGATCGTCCTATTGTGGGCATGTCGATCGCTTAACAAAAAAAAAGAAACCGGTCGTATATACGATCGATAAGAACAAACCATTTCATAACCGTTGCAAGGTTAAAAAAAAAAAAATCTCACCCTATAAATACACAATACAAACACACTTCAATCCACAAATCTATTTCACACAATTCAAACTCAAAATACTTCTCTACACACGATTTAATATGGCTTGCCGTCTCCCCCATTCCGTTGAAGATATGCAAGTGTACGTTCAAAATCAATGTAATATCGACGATGAGGCTCAAAACCGCTATTATAAGTGTGATCGAATTGTTTGACCGGCGGCGGAGAAGGAACAAATGAGACAAAACTACCGAGTTGCAACGACATTACTCCCGAAAGAAAAGGCGTGATCGACAAATTTTGAAAGATCAAGCCCAAAGATCGCGAGGTTCTCGACAAGTTGTGGAAAGTCGTTTCGATGATAACGAACAACATCGACACCAAAATCAATTGGAGCTATCGGAGAACAAAGACGATGGTGTTGGTGCATCAACTCGATTACCAACTTCGAGCTACGGGAACCTCGTTCGAGGATTTGCTCGCTCTCGTACTCCTCGTATGACTCTGCATGCGGGAGCATTCGATTAGATTTATGTATTTCGTATTGTTTTATTTGAATTATAACCGTAACGTTTTAATTATTAATGAAATTTTATTTTGTGTTAAAAATGTTTTTTTTTAAATTAAAAAAAAAAAAAAAAAAAAAATGAACCAATCGCCCTTCTTGGGGCACCTAATCGCCGCAGATCATTTGAGAGAGAAAGGCGACGTGGCGGGGAAAAGTAAGGGATTCAATCCCTTCTTGTGGGCGCCTAAAGTACAATTATCTATATAAATTTTGCAATATTCTAGGGAAAAGTGAAAGTATTTTTGTCTCTTGAGATGTTTAAGTCATAGTTTTAGTGATGGAATTGATCACTACATTCGTTTTGATCGACGTCATAATTTCGCATTACGGTTTATGCATGCAATCAGAATGCACAAATCATGACGCACGATCAAAATACGTAATGAAAGATCACCCTCCTGCTCCCAAGATTTTGAAATGAAAAAAAGAAGAAGAAAAGAGTTAAAAATTGGCAGAAAAGAAGAGGAAATATATGAAATTAAATTTTTTATATTATGTTTCCGAGTTATGAGAGAAAAGAAGAGATAACAAATTATTTTACAATTATACCCTTAATAATATATAAAAGTTATGTTTTTTATTAGGTCATTTAACTAATTTTATTTATTTAAAGCTTCCTAATATAACTTCTCTCCGAATCATCCTACTTTTGGGAAGAAAGTTTTGGAGAGAAGTTTAGACAAAATTACTCTCCTCTTCTTTTCTCTTCTGTCCTAAAAAGACATAGAAACACGAATTTATTTTGTTTTCTGCCCACTTCTTTTCTCTTTTTTCAAAAATAAAACTCAGAAACGCAGCGTTAGTGATTCACTTTTGTAAGTGACATTATAAATTAATGTAACCTTCAATGCCATAATTAAAAATTCCGATATCATATACTCCGTAATTGGTAATCAAATGCGGTATCTTATAGCAAATTAAATATGAAAATCGACTTTTTCATAAGGTACATATTTCATAAAAGGTTTGAATAATTTTGGTGTCTTTTGGCATTAGTCATTGTTCTTCCAATCAATAAACTCCGATAACTCTCTACCAAAGGAATTAACCTGGAGTGAAGAAGAATTAAACTCGAATCTTTGACCTTTTATCCACAAAATCTCTCGAATAAATCAATGAATTTTTAAAAAACAAGTACCAATTGAGTCAAAGCTCTTTGGTTTTCAAAACCAAACACAAAACGTGGGTTTACACAATACGAAAATCACAAATTTATCAATCCTCTCAACCTCTTATCACGAAATGAATCCAAAAGTGAGCCAAAAAAGTTGGTTTGACAAAAACATCTATTTTTTATGCAAATATACGACTTATTAAAACTCTTTGATCACCAGAAAATAATATCGTAAGCTATGAACAAAATCTTGCAAAAATTCATCCAACCATATTGCATGCTATGAACCCACGACTAGAAAGATTTAAAAAATGTCACAAAGATGTCGATAAAATGTGGCGGAATCATTAGTGTCTATTAAGTTTTATTGTAAATAATATTTTTTCCGTCCTAAAATATAACTCTGTTTTGATATTTTTAATTGCCCCAAATTTAATATTCACTTTCAATAACAACCAATCAAAATAGTTTTAAGTGGAGTAAAAGGAAGAACCTTGCCATAAACTTTTCAAAAAACAAAGTTTGGAAATAAATGCGAAAATATCAACAAAGGAGGGCCAATTTGGGGTGAAAAAAGGTTTACTGATGAGGATTATGATCTTATAGGAAGTCTCTAATTTTTTTCAAAAATTAAAAATTAAAAAGAATGTGGCTCAAGACATCAGCGGAAAGTTTTTCTCATGAGAAACAAAATAATTAAAAATCGTTGAAAATAATTCCAAATAAACTTTTCTATTGATGAAAAATGTAAATCTCTTTTTCATCAACCTTTTTTGTTTATCATATTTTTATTTGTTCATTAAATTTTTTCTTTAGAGCACTCCCAATCGTAACACCATAACACCAATAATCGCGCCCACGCCGCCACATCGCCTTTAACATTTAACATTAACATCCCCAAAAACACCCCCAACAATAACATCCCAATAACATCAATAACATTCCCAACAATTTACAAAACAACCCTCATTTAGGGCATAAATGAAAAAAAAAAAAAAAAAAAAAAAATAACGCCTGTTAAAGGGTTAACGGGGAAGGACTAACGCCAAATAACGCCGGAGGTCCAGGGTAATAACGCATAACGCCGTTATTTTATTAAAACGCAGTTAGGCGTTACCTTTGAGAATCTTCTTATAAAAATATCTTAAATTCGTTTTTTAGTGGCAATTGTTCCTCAACTTCACTTTTTTTGCCAATCTTTTTAGAATTATTTAAAAACTTTCTGTTGAACAAACAAATTGATAGAAAGATAAAATGATGAACTAATAGAATTGGTGAACACAATTACACAAAAGTTTTGCGCATTTTTTTCCATCAAATTTTTTCAGCGATTTTCAGAGTGAGTTTAGTTAAAAGGAAATACTTTTGTGTTTCAAATATTAATTATACAAAACAAAAAAAATAAAGATTACGTTCAAATCAAATGTTTTCTATCATTTAAAAAAAAACGGAAAATTTGCATTTATTACTTTACACTCCGTTTCCGAATTTTAATTCTGAAAGAAGAGAAAATAAGTGGAAAGAAAATAAAATAAATTCGTGTTCTTATGTTTTTTCAAGAGAGAAAAGAAAATAAGAGGAGAGTAAATTTGGTTAAACTTCTCTCCAAAACTTTATTACCAAAAGTGAGATGATTTGGAGATAAGTTATTAAGAAACTTTTAATAAATATAATTACTTAAATAATCTAATATAAAACATAACTTTTAAATATAACAAAGGGTATAATTATAAAATTAATCCGTTATCTTTGCTTTTCTATCATAACCAAGGAACATGATATATAAAAATTTAATTTTATTCATCTCGTTTTCTTTTTTGCCCATTTTTAACTATTTTCTTCTTTTCTTTCACTGCTGAGTTCTCGTTGAGTGAAGGGAAATGGAAAAGAATATAAACGGAAAAAGAAAAGGAAAAGAAAAGGAAAAGGAAAGAAAAAGGAAAAGGAAAATGAAAATGAAAGGAAGTGTTAGTTGATATGCTCTTAAGATAGAGAAACAGAAAAATGAAAGTAATCATAAATCATTTCTTGAGTAGGAGAAAAAGAAAAATAAATTGTTCAAATTACATGTATGTCCTTTAGTTGTTAATGTTAAATGTTTTAAAAAAATGTATATTAGTCTTTACACAACAATCATTTCCCTTTCCTCCCAAAAATAGAAGGAAGATTTTATTGAGAAAACTTCCTCCCTTCTTCCTCTCCACTTCTATTTTCTCTCTTAAAAAAAACTCAAGAACACGAAAAGCATTTCATTTCCCTTCTTCCTCTCAAATTTTAACCCAATAAAATACCACAATACCCATCAAACTTTGTTTGTTTTGTGTTGATATCAACAAAAACCCATTTTTTACCTCCAAAATCCATGTCAACGACAAATGTACATGCCACGTCATAAATTTGTACTGTTATGATCCACATCAGATTGAGTTCATGTCTGGTAAGTGAACATCTGACAAAGTTTAATGCGTATTTTAAAACATTTGATAAAGTTTGATGGGTATTTTGAAACAGCTAACTTCACGTAATTAACTTTAAAAAACATAAAAAAATCAAGTATGTCATTTAACCGGTGTAACCGCTTGCCGGTCATGCCACGTAAACAAAAGTATGATATCGAGCTAAAATCTGAAATTTGATGGGTATTATGGTATTTTATTAGATTCATAACTGATATGTGAACATTTGAGAAAGTTCGTTGCTATAAATACTATTAACCTTTTTTTTTGTTTCAATATGATATGAACGCGTTTTTCATGTTTTGTAAAAAATTAAATTCCATTCCTAATTTTTAAATTAAGAACTGGTGCACCATTATTATTTTATAGTTGGACATCATTTTTCATGTTTAAAAAGGACATTGCCACTTTTTTTTCTTCTTTTCTATACTTTGTAGAAAATTAAGGAAAAGTTTATATGATCATCTTCTTTGCTGACGATGTCATAATTTATTACTGTCAACAAATGGTACATGCCATTTGGTGAGTTACTTTTACACAAATGGACCCTTTGATGATGCATGTCTATTTGTGGTCACAGCTCACAGGTGTCATATAAATAAATGAAGAATGTACCAACAACCCCTCACAAATATCAAGTACTACTATAACTTTTCCTCTTTGCTGTCTTTTGGGTTGTGTGCTTTTACTAGTCTTCTTCTTCATTCTTCTTGCTTGGGTTTTGCTTCATGTGAAAAGACCTCTTTATTACTCATTCATCAAAGAGTATTCATTTTTGTTCAAAGATAGAAAATGTATGCAGAGAGTGGAGTAAGCTTCCCTTATTTCCAAAGCTTCTCACCTGATGTTCAACAGTTTGATGATTTCTACAATTCACACAAATCCAATTCTTGTTTGGTAAATCCCATGCTTTACTATTTTTATAGTTTTATTCATATTTGATGCTTATGTAATGTTATTAAGGATGAAAGAAGGGTTATGTTTTTGGCATGCAATTTGTGCTATTAGTTTGAATGATGATTGATGAAGATTTAACTGTTTTACTAGTTTTAGTGCTTGTGTAATGGTTAAAAAAAATGACAGTAAAAAACTTTGTCATTTTGTGGTTGTGTTTAGAATTCATATTGTGTTATTAGCTTGAATGATGATTGATGAAGACTGTTTTACTAGATTTAAATCTTGTGTAATGGTAAAAAAATGACAGTAAAAAACTTTGTCATTTTATGGCTGTGTTAAGAATTCATATTGTGTTATTAGTTTGAATGATGTCTGATGAGGATTTGAGCTTTTTGGTTAAGGTTCTGTAAATCTTGAATTGGGTAATGAAACATGGCTATTTTTGTATTATTTTTAGTGATTTTAAGATATTGGATTCTTTGGCTCTTTGGTGTTCTGCTTTTTTGCTTTATATGGCAATATCTTGAGCCAGTAATTAAGTTTCTTTTATGAAAACATGCCCCCTCTTGGTTCCAATATCAATATGGGAAGAAGGTTGAATTAAAGTAGCTTTTTTGATGAATTACTAGCTAGTATAACACTTCTTTCTTAAAAAGACCCCGACAAGCGATAGTGAGATTCTTTTCATAGAAAGTTTTAATAACTGTAACAAACGAATCGTGTAATTTGGAGCTTTTTAACCACTTGAGCTCTCTCTATAATTAATAAAAGGAATGAAAGTATGTCATTATAGTCAATTTTATATAGTTGTTTTTGTTGTTCTATAATGGAAATGAAAAGTTTAGTTAATTGGTTTTGATGTTGAAAATAGATGGATCAAATTATATCTGTACTTTTAGTTCCTTTGAATCCAATAGTTGTTATGATGGGAATTCTAGCTTTAGAAAAAGAAACTAAACATCAAAAAGTTGCATTATATCATGTTCTTGAGTGTCCAAAAGGCCAAACTCATAGTACTTTAGGTGTCTTTAAGGATGATTGTATTTTAGGATTTATGTTTTTGTTGTTGTTGTTGTTGATGTAACATTTTCCTAACATGTCCTGACATCTATTTTGTTTGTAATATAGGGTAGTGTTGTTCAGAGCTCTACGATCTCTGATTATGATCTTGGGGGTGAAGGGGATCTTTTCAAAGCACCAGAACCAATAATTGAGGAACCATTACTTACCCTTGACCCCATGACTACTGCGATGTCGATGATCACTTGTGGTGAAGACAACCTTTCCCCACAAGAACTCACTGTTGCTGATATTGAATCACTTCAAAATGAGAAATTTCTTAATGATGTTTTCCATGAATACAAAGACATCTTGGAAAACGAAGCGGAAACTGAAACATCACCACTCTCAGAGGTTTTGAATTACAAACTCCCCGTTAAAACTAATGAAAGCTCCATTGTGAAAGAAAACGTGCATCCTCCTGGACAAATTCCAAAGAGCATGAGCTCAGAGTGTTTAAGCTCAATGGAATGGGTTCATGGGGCTCAAGTTAAGCCTAGTTTTGTGAATATTACCAAAATGGAGCTTGGAAATGTAAATGGAATGCGAAGAGCTTTCAGTGAAGGAGACATAAAGGTTTTATTTTTATTTTTGTTTGTTTCGTTCATCATTATGATATGACTGTTGTCATTAATTTTCATTGATCTTTGTTTGTATTAACGCTGAGCCATTTAACGACTGTTAGAGAATCCCAAAGACCCTGTGTGAACCCTGTTACACTTTGGGGTCACACGGGTACCATACCAAACAATTGTCGGTTGATAGAGAATCCCAAGGACCCTACGCGCTTGTCACCTAGAAACTAGAAAGTAAACGATATAGTTACTAGTCATAATATGTGTGAATTGCAGAATTCGTTCTTGATTTGAAGGATAAAAGGTTCCTAATGAGCATGGGAGCCAAAGAAATAATTGAGGGTATACTAGTGCAAACGCTACTAATAATTAATTATGTTATTGTAGTGCATCCCCATCTGAATATTTGGTATGTTCTGTACTTTGGTTGAAAACCCATGCACTTAAAATTATCATTCATGCATGAATCCACATACGTATATGTAAACTGAGGGTGTATGTACATGCCTTGACTTGAGTTTTCCGTGACAGACTCTTAATAACGGAAATGGATGCCATAGAACTTCGTCCCTCGGTCAACCACCACTTACGAGTGACCACATTATTGAAGACCGTTGGCAGAAGCTCTCAAGATACAGGAATAAGAAGTCTAAGAGGAATTTCGGTAGAAAAATTAAGGTATTCATTTATCAAAACAGTTGTTCACCTATTCCTTCCTCTTTCTTTATTGGCTCGTTCAAGATTACGGCCATTGTGCATGCTAGTAGTAAAATTGGCACGTTGGTGTGGGTTAACTTTGACTTTGTTTTGGTTCAGTATGCATGTAGGAAAGCGTTGGCAGACACTCAACCAAGGATCAGGGGAAGATTTGCCAAAATAGAAGAAAGTGAAATCCCGAGAAAGTAATGTAGAAAACCCATAGAATATGATCGTATGATTATATAGATATGAAGTACAGCCAAGCCTGGTCAAAATTAAAGCAGGTTTTGCTAAATAAACTTTTGTATGGTAAGTTGTAATTAGATGTAATAATCTTGTAATTCTTGTATATCCCAAAACGAATGTTGAATCCTTGCTGTATACAACTAATTCTAAATTTGTAATGCAATCCTACTTCAAACTCTAAATGATGAACTGACCTTCGCCGTGTATATTTAATCCAAGTATAGAATGTTATTTCACCTTTTGACATAAAAAAGTTATTATGAGAAGTTATAAGTTTGATTAACAACCAGGTAGAAACCAATGAGAGCATAAACTGGAATTCTTGTCTAATAGTTAGTCCTTTCTTTTAGCTAAACCAAGTGGTACCTTAAAAAAGTTTTATGAAGGGGTATTTGTTTTGAAGCAAACACGACTGTCAAATATATTTTAGCGTACTATTATGAAACTAACAATTAAATCATGCAACTTATATAACTGATTTTCTTAGTGAATGACAAACTCACACACTCGCATTGCCCGAGTTGAAGTTTTAACCGACAACCACTTGTATTGTACTATTTGATACTGCTAAACGAAATCGATGTTAAAAAACTCTTCTGACAGAATGAGGGGGGCAAAATATGCAGACGACAACAAGCATAAGATCAGTTGATGTCGTTACACCTGTAGATGAAGTAACTTCCTTTGGCAACTCTGGATCACATTTACTTGTGTGATTGTCGTTCACATAGAAGATGAGAACCAAAGACTTCGGGCCTCTGTATTTGGGCTTAGCCAGTTTAGCCTCACTTAATAGTGAATATGATTAAAAAGTATCAGTAAGAAGTTTTTCCCTGTGTGTTGTGACCTTTAAGGATCCCCGTGTTCATGGTAA
>CM040239.1:131997196-132197196 GCA_022545495.1 Chrysanthemum lavandulifolium
TTGGTGATTTTGACTTTTGAAGCTAAACTGAATTTTATTGTTTCTACTAGCTTTTATAAGCTATATGGGAGCTTACATGAGCTTAAGAGTCCATACTAACACTTGCTTAACAACATTTGACCATTAATGAAATTTAGCATAAATATGAGATTTTCATAAACGTAATAGAACTTATAATCGAAATTGATAATTCACAAAAGCTTTATTATATCATGAAAACTTGAAATACAGAGTTTAAGAGCTAAAACATACACTGGACTTGAAAAGAAAGCTAAAACGACAATAAAACTTAAAATTACTCTAGATAGCTTTTTTACAATACATATCTCTCTCCTTTATAGGCTTTTCCACATTCCTTGATGTACTCTGAGACTTTCCCACCACACCTAAGCCCTTGGATCACTCAATTTAATCAGAACCGTCCACCTAGCTTTTTGGCGCCAAAAATTCTTCAAAGCAGTTTTAATCAATTAATGAATTTGGTTGAGGTAATTAAAGGTTTTGGAGTGTAGAGGAGTTGGAGGGGACATGGTATGGGAGGGGAAGTTGAAAAAGTGGTGAAAACCACTCTGGTTTTGGAGATTCAGGCTTGGGAGAGCAGGTGTCAGTGTTTACGGTTTTGAGCGCTATGTGGGTTTGACTTGATTGGTCAAGTATTAATAAAAAGGGGTTCAAAAGGTTGTGGGTGGGGTCAAGGGAGTTGTGACCTGGCTCAAGGTTCATGGCTCAAGGGTCAAAAGGATTTGGGCTTGTTTAATGGATTGGGCTTGTTAGATATAAGGTGTCCGGTTTGGTTTATTTAAGAATAAGGACCAAAAGTGTAATTTGACCAAACTTCAAGGACTGAAAGTGCCATGTTTCCAAACTTCTCACAAGGACTAAATTTGCCAACTTTGATAATACAAGAACCCTTTTTGCATAAAATCCATTTTTAAAGGTCTAAGGACTAATTTTGCAATTTTCCAAAGTTTAGGGACCTTTCTTGCCAATTGACCAAAGAATCATTCAAGGATCATTTTTGATAACTTAGAATACTTTAGGGACCTTGAATGATAAATTTCCACATTTTTGAATTCCAGGACTAGATTTGACAACTTTTAAAACTTGGGGACTAAAGCGCCAATTTTGCAAACTTGATACATTTTCATCGATTTTGATATTTTGCATTTAAAACACATAAAACACGATTTGTGATATTTTGATCATTTTGATGTGTTTTGAGTGTTTTCGAGATGATTTTGCGGTTTAGATTATACAAAATGATGAGTATTTGGACACTCATCAATCCCCACATTGAGATATTGCTAGTCCCTAGTAATGATTTGAGATAACCTTGATGGATTTGAAAACTCTTTACCAAAAGCCATCACTACGGAGTAGCCAATTGTTTTGATTCAAGTAAGAATCTTGGTACAACGATAACCAAATGATTTATTGGCAAATCATAAACCATATAACGGTTTGATGTGTCTTTACGAAGCCGTACCTTACGGACTAGCCAACTCTTAGATAAATTATCGAATTATCTTTGGTGGTGATTACCAATTATGGATTTTCCATCGCCTTTACCACAAGTCATAACCTTGCGGGCTAGCCAACTCATTATCTTTTGAGGATGATGGGAGTCGAGGAACCATACAATTTTGGGCAAATTGCAAGCCATATAAGCGGATTTGAGAAATCTTTACCAAGAGCCGTTTGCTCTGGATTAGCCAATCCTTTTGTCTTCTGAGACAGGCGGATGATAACAAATGAGTAAGTGTAGAACACTTACTCCAAAAATTTTTGGCCAAAGCGGGAATTGGTATAATTATATGATAAAATTCGAGAATTCCCCACACTTAGAAATGAATATTGCCCTCAATATTCAAAGTACCGCGGTTATGCGAAACAAAGAACGAAAAGGAAATACTCGACCATTATTTAAAAGTTTTTTTTTTTTTTTTTTTTTTAGATAATATATAGATATATAACATGTGGGCATCACCCCACACTTAGGTGGTAGAAAGGGGTAAGAAGGCGTAATTATGGGTGAAAACCCATATGGTGCGTGCTAATGTTTTTGATTACCGAGTCACTAGCTTGACTCGATCCCCGCATTCATTTGTTCATGGGGAAAGTAACGTGGAAGACCAATCTCGATCGGACTTTCATTCACAATGTTAATAAACACATGAACATCAGAAAGTTCCACTCCGACGAGATACAACCGGTATTTTAATAGTAGCAACTATAAAGGATAATACCAGTGTCAAAAATGGTGTCCTCATTCCCGAAAGAGAAAAGGGAAAGGGCAACCACACCATGTGTGAAGAATGGAATAAATATGTGCATTACAATGCATGTCCATTCTTCATTAGAAAGAAGTAAATCACCATTCTTGACATTTTAAGCTTAAACTTGAAGCTTGTATGGTGATTATCAAAGGAGTTTCGGAAGGGAGGATTTGGGACGATTCTTCGTTTAATAAACTGTTAAGAAAAGGATGTCCCCTCGAATCCAAGTAATTATCATCAACCCTGTTGGGATTGATTCATCACTTAGAAAAGCATCGACTTCTTTCCAAAATTATCATCTTCCTCATCCGGATTGAGGAAGGAATGGAAAAGTCGGAAACAATTGGATTAGGGGATGAAATGGATGATGGATCTCCATGAAGCAACTTCTCAATGAGAAGTATGTCCCTTCGATATCAATTGGAGCATGATCAATCTCCCGAGGAGCGAATCACTAGCCAAGTATGCTTCAATCTCATCCAAGATGGAGTCGCTTCCCTCAACCGAGTGAGAGAAGGAGTAGAATTGGCTATGACATGTTGATTTTCAAATATGATTGGATCCTTGGAAGAGAATTCGGTTTCATCCACGAGTTAACAAACTCAATACGACAAACCGATTAGGAGGTGGGACAAGTGGTGTGCTCTTAGAGCTAGCAGTTTCCACCACTTCGATGAAGTCTCCGACTCAAGATCATCATCATCAAGAATACTCGACATCTTTGGTACAACTTTCAAACCATTTGTTTGAGCGGGGTTGATTTTAGAGCTTTTAGCTCGACGCTTTGGTGACTCCTCTTAACCGTGAAATTTGAGAGTGTTGCATCGATTCTTTTAGATTTTGATCGATTGTGGCAACACTATGTTTGTTCGAGGTTTGGAGTTCGGTTGATATTCAACGTGAGTTCTTCGTTATCAACCCGTAAAGTCAACTCTTGATGAATACATCGATTAGAGCACGGCTCGTTCTCAAGAAAGCTCTCCCAAGATGAGGGAACTCTTGGATCCGCATCAAAGTTTACTACAACAAAGTCGGTGGGAAAATGAAACTTCCCTACTTTAACCACGACATCCTCGGCTATTCCAAGTGGACGAGTTATTATGCAATCCGCTAGCTCGAGAGTCATACAAGTAGGAGTAAGTTCCGGAAGAAAGTTTCTTCCATCTTGAGAGTGGCATGAGGTTAATGCTAGCGCCAAGATCGGCCAAGGCGGAGCATTGAACCATCCCAAGAAATCACATGGGATTAAAAACTTGCCGGGGTCTTCAAGCTTTTGGAAGCTTTTAAGAAGGACCCGAGCATTGCTCATTGAGAGGGTTTTAGCCATTTCGGATAACTTATCTTTGTTGCTTAGTAACCCTTTGAGAGTAGATGCAAATTTGGGCATGAGAACAAGAGCATCAACGAAGCTTATATCAAAGTGCAATTCATTGAAAATTTGAAAAATTTTTCCATTTGCTCTTTGGTTTTGTCTTTAAGCTTCTCATCATGCATTCTAGATGGGTAAGGAAGAAGATTTGGATTTCTCAACAGAGCTACAGGATGTTCAAACACAACTCCTTGATTGGGTTTCGGACAACTTGAGGTTGGACTACAGAAGGTAGGACGTGTCTTGATACCGTGGGCTTGAATAATGCACCTTGTCCTTTGGATCCTTGGTGACTTGACTCATTGGCACAGTGGAGGTGGCATTGGAGTCGTGGGTCCATTGTGTTTTGGAGGTTCACCGTCCACTACCTTAGGAAGAAGAAGAAGAAGAGGTAGTAGGAACAGCAGGTCCGTGTATGAAACACCACTTGGTTGTGATCGCCTTGGCATCGCCCCTCGGGTTAGCGATCGTGTTGCTCGGTAAAGTACACGAGCCCAGGGTCGATCATTTAAAGACTTCTTGGATCAACAATCGGTGACCAACAACTGTTCATTTCATCTTGGGATTTCATGAAGCGCTTGATAACTCATCGGATGATGGTCTGGAGGAGTAATGATGGGAGGAGCTGGAGGGACAATTTGAGGTCGTATGTTTTGATTATGACCAAAATTCCCTTGATTAGGATTCATATTCCCATGAAATTGATTCCTCGATTGAAATTGTTTTGATGAGGGTTTCCTTGATGTTGGAAACCTTGATTGGGTCCAGGATAGAAATTACCTTGGTTTTGATAACCTTGGTTCATTCTTGGTTGGTTCGATTCGGTTTTGCATGTTATGATTCGGATTAAAACCGGGTGGTGCACGATTAGTGTTAGCACGGTAGTGTGGTTCATTTGAGGTCGGTATTGATTACCTCCTTCTTGTGAACTACCGGCTAAAGCATTGGCCTCAAAAGGACTACCATCGGTGGCGATACAATTGTAGTAAGCGTGAGGACCACCACAAGTGACACAACTCGACTTTCTTCACTTCAAACATGTGTTGGTGGTGAGTGAAGGAGACTTTCTTGGTTAGCAAGAACCAAAGCTCGAACAATGTCGTGAGTTTATCAATCTTAGCATCGGTGCTAGATGTACTCACGGGGATGAAGAAGAAGAAGGTCCAAGATTAGGCGATATGTCTTAGCTCGAAAGGACGGACTTGAGATTTGTTCTCAATGATCCGCAAGGCCTCTTTGGTGGTCTTGCTCAGAAATTACCTCCGCGGAGGCATTCAAAGAGTCTTGATTGGTCCGATTGAGACCATTGTAGAAAGTATCCATTTGCATTAAGTCGGTAAAACCGTGATGCGGACACTTGAAGCAACTCTTTGTAACGATCCCATGCCTCCCGAATGATTCATCAAATCTACGAGAAAATTTCATTATCTCATTCTTAAGACTTGTGGTTCGGGATGGAGGATAGAACTCGTTAACGAACTTGGTGACAAGATCTTCCCATGTCTCTATAGAACGAGGGGTTGTTTCTCAAGCCAATTCCGGGCTTGTCCTACAGAAAATGGGAAAGAAGAAGCTTGATAGCTTCTTGTGGGACATTCTTGTACTTGATGGTAGATGCAATCTTGTTAAACCATCGAATGTGTGCATGAGGATCATCCACTCAAAACCATAGAATTGGCTTTGGGTTACTAGATTGAGCAACCCGGTTTGAGCTCGAAAGTGTCGACCACAATGGTGGAACAACAATGGCATCTCCGTAACCCTCGATGGGTGCTTGGAGAAGCTCATTCATGGGTTTGTCTTTCGCCATTTCGACGGTGGTGGTGGTGGTAGGCGTTCCTCGATCCACGGTGAAGGAGCCGAACGTCCTCTACGTCACGAGGAATGTTTCCAAGTTCGAAAGTGGACTTGTAGAAGCTGGAAGAGCAGTGCGCATGCACTATGTATAAAACCAATTTTCAAAACAAATGAGGCAAAACACAAGTGAACTTAACCAATAATCACAAATGAAATGGCTTCTTTGAAAAAGGTACACCAAATCACAAGTGACACAAAGGCAAGTTTTAAATCGATGTTCGGGAACTTATTAATGGTCGCACCCCAGTTAGGTAGTGCCTTGCCTTGATTTGCGGTGGTTGATTTTATGTATTCAATTAAGTACCACTAAAAAGACGTAGGTTAGATTTGTGCAAATGGGTTCAAAACTTTTGGACAATATTTTTGTTATCGTCCGTTTAACCAAATCGTATCTCTTGAGAATCACCTTAAAAGAGAATACAAAATAGAAAACGTTCGATTGTTTTGTTGTTTTATATTTTTGGTGTTTTAACACTTTAGGAAAAGTGTTAATGACTTTTGGTTTTCTTATAACTTTACAAAACTTTTACAAATGATGGGTATGTGCAACAATGGATGCGAAAATGGCTAAACACACGCTAAAGCCTCCCCCGTGGCGTAAAAAATTTTGATCTGTGCGAACAGTCAAGTCAAAAGACTTAAAGCGCTCGAGACACAAATGCAATTAAGATCGAGAATACAGGGATTCCGGGTCGTTTAGTCCGGAGACTCGATGGTGTGTTTAAAACAAACTCGGAGGATGGAATGATCACTAAGGATAGTGATCAGTAAAGTTTATGATTAGAAATTACACTCTTGATTGATTTGGAATAGAATTGGACACGAATTGGAAAGCACAACAATCGGATGAGAAGAAACGTAAGCGTAAGTTTTAAAAACTACGCAGACGCACAAAATAAAAAGTGAAAACTAAAAGTAAAAGACCTAAAAATATAAAATGACATTTTGGATCCTAAAATAAAAGAAAATTATTAGAAAAGAAAATGATTTTTAACACTATTTAATTAATTATTATTAATTAAAAACTATTTTAACTACTTAATAAATACTCTAAATTAGAAGAAAATACAAAATAAGGCTAGAAAAATAAACTTATGATTCTGAAAAATCTAAAATACTATAAAACTAATTTTAAAACTAAAATATATTTTTCACACTTTTATCTAATTATTACTAATTAATAACTATTTAAAATACACTTAAATGCTAGAAAATAGAAAATAAACTTGGAAAAATAAAATTTTAACTTTGAAAAATCTAAAATATGATAAAACTAATTTTAAAACAGAAAATATATTTTTTATGCTTTTTAATTATTTATTACTAATTAATTACTATATTTAACTATTTAAAATTATAAAAAATACTAAAAAGATAGAGAAAAATCTGAAACTTTTTCTAAAAATCCTATATGATAACAGAAACCTAAGTAAAAGAGAAAAACAAGTTTTGCTTATAAAAAAGTTAAAAAGATAAATCAAAAAGCTAAAAAATCTTAAATAAACGCTATCACTATTTTTATATTGATGTTTTTGTGATTTTTATTTTTGAAAACTACTTAAATACTAATAATATGAAACTTTAATAAAGACAAAAAATTTACAAAACTCAAATAAGCTGATTTGATGGCTTATTGATCCAACAGTGGGCTTAAATAGCTTATTAGGTGGAAATAAGCTCAAACAAGCTCACTACTTGAAACAGAAGATAAATTGATATGAAAATAAGCTAGATCAACTATTTTGAAACTAAAAGACACAAACAATCCAACTGAAAAGCCCAAATAAGCCAATAAGCACTTTGGCTATTTGCACAGAAATGGGACAAGCTTTAAGCCCTTAGCAGCCCTAGCTAACAAGCTCAAAAGTAAAAACTAAGACTTGAAACTTCAAGAGGACCAGGTTGGCTTTCCAAAGAACTAGAGAACACAAGATTTGGACAAGTAATAAGCTCTATGAGAGCTTACCAATTTGGTACCAATTCTGTGCACAGGACAGATATACAGATAGGGTGTTCACAAAAAGCTAACTAAAAAGCACTCAAACAGCTGAGAAACAAAGAACTATCATTTTTGTATTTTTCTATACCAACTAGACTTTAAAAATCCAAAATCTTATAAACTGAAACTCACTAATGAATTCACAATGAAATTCCAAAGTTTATTCAAAAACGACCCATTGAAAATTTTGACTTTTGACTTGAACTAGAAGTTTGACTTATATGAACTTTAATCTGATTCTAAGCATTGAATATGATGTTACAAGGTATGTTAAGATTGATTTGAGCAAAATAAACAACTTGTGCACACAAAACAATGATAATGGCTTATGAAATCTCAACAAGGATTGCCAAACCAAGATCAAATGGATTTTGACTTTTGATGAACAAGTACTTGTTTTCTTGGTGAATTGAATGGTTTAAACCAAGTTATGCGAGTTCCAACAAATCTAAGGACCAAAGAACCTTTGAATACCATAAACCAAACACACCTTAATGTTGGTATCATGAAGTTTTTAGAGTAAAACACAAATTAAATCCATGAGATTAAGTCCGGATCTTTTATAATCACTTGTTATGACTAATTAAGCTTAAAACAAGAACCCTTACAACCTAAAACTCAAAATGACTAAAATGCAATTTTGATTGTCAAATGATATTTTCTCAAAACACAAATTTAAATTAACAAACCACGATTTTAAAACCTAGATACACTAAATTATGACTAGTGAACACAAAGAAACAAAAGATAAGCTAATTAATCACTATAACGATAAAATGCCAAATTTATCAAAAGAGCTTACAAAAGCTTCCAAGCTTAATATTGAGAACCGGGACACGAAACCAATTCCTATAGCTTCCCGAAGCACTATACCAAGGCCATCCAAGATACACCTTGCTCCATTGTGAACACTTCCATAGAACCCTTTTTATTTTTCAAGTATTTATTTGGATTTTGGTGATTTTGACTTTTGAAGCTAAACTGAATTTTATTGTTTCTACTAGCTTTTATAAGCTATATGGGAGCTTACATGAGCTTAAGAGTCCATACTAACACTTGCTTAACAACATTTGACCATTAATGAAATTTAGCATAAATATGAGATTTTTCATAAAGCGTAATAGAACTTGTAATCGAAATTGATAATTCACAAAAGCTTTATTATATCATGAAAACTTGAAATCTGAGTTTAAGAGCTAAAACATACTTTGGACTTGAAAAGAAAGCTAAAACGACAATAAAACTTAAAATTACTCTAGATAGCTTTTTACAATACATATCTCTCCTTTATAGGCTTTTCCACATTCCTTGATGTACTCGAGACTTTCCCACCACACCTAAGCCCTTGGATCACTCAATTTAATCGAACCGCCCACCTAGCTTTTTGGCGCCAAAATTCTTCAAAGCGCTTTTAATCAATTAATGAATTTGGTTGAGGTAATTAAAGGTTTTGGAGTGTAGAGGAGTTGGAGGGACATGGTATGGGAGGAAGTTGAAAAAGTGGTGAAAACCACTCTGGTTTTGGAGATTCGAGGCTTGGGAGAGGCAGTGTACAGTGTTTACGGTTTTGAGCGCTATGTGGGTTTTGACTTGATTGATCAAGTATTAATAACAAAGGGTTCAAAAGGTTGTGGCTGGGGTCAAAGGAGTTGTGACTGGCTCAAGGTTCATGGCTCAAGGGTCAAAAGGATTTGGGCTTGTTTAATGGATTGGGCTTGTTAGATATAAGGTGTCCGGTTTGGTTTATTTAAGAATAAGGACCAAAAGTGTAATTTGACCAAACTTCAAGGACTGAAAGTGCCATGTTTCCAAACTTCTCACAAGGACTAAATTTGCCAACTTTGATAATAAAAGAACCCTTTTTGCATAAAATCCATTTTAAAGGTCTAAGGACTAATTTTGCAATTTTCCAAAGTTTAGGGACCTTTCTTGCCAATTGACCAAAGAATCATTCAAGGATCATTTTTGATAACTTAGAATACTTTAGGGACCTTGAATGATAAATTTCCACATTTTGAATTCGAGGACTAGATTTGACAACTTTTAAAACTTGGGGACTAAAGCGCCAATTTTGCAAACTTGATACATTTTCATCGATTTTGATATTTTGCATTTAAAACACATAAAACACTGATTTGTGATATTTTGATCATTTTGATGTGTTTTTGAGTGTTTTCAGATGATTTTGCAGTTTAGATTATACAAAAATGATGAGTATTTGGACACTCATCAAGGATAAGTTAGAGAAACCACTTGATAATGCAATTGGCCATGCATGCTTATATGCCAAACGATCTCAAGAACTTCTAGAATGCTTAATTACAATATGCCCTAAAACCTTAGGTGAGCAAGTCAATCCCTTGATACCTTGTTCTATGCCTAGTGCCAAGTATACAACTCATTCAATGCCCAATGTTATGAATGTGAACTCTAGTATGCCTTCAAGTAGTTTAGATCCCAGCACATCTAAACAGGAAATGCAAAAAGTAGATCAATCAACTATTGTTCCCATAATTCCCTCTACAGGAGTAATCAGTGACATTAAAGCGAGCAGGTCAAAGTCTCAAGGCAATACAAGGAATGATAGGACCTCACAAGCTAAGAATGTGCATTGGAAGAAAGTAGAAGACCAACCTAGGAACTTTAAGTTTGAGTTGAATAAAATGAATCGTGTTGATTCTAGTATTAGACATAGGCGTACTATAATTAATTCGAATTCGATACTATCTCGCAAACCATGTAATGATGTCTCGCTGAATTACATTACTAATCATGAATGTGGTGTGAATGTTTTGTCTAATGCTGTCAAATGCCCAGTTAAAATTGTTAATGCTAAAAATCATGCTAAGAAGGCTAAAAGGCAAAGGCGAAAGAAAGTTAGAAAACAGTGTGTGGAAAACTAGAAGGGGGGGTTGAATAGTTTTACCAATTAAAACTTCATTTTTAAACTATTTAGATTGACTTATGTCAATCTAGTTGGTAGTGTGTGTTGGATGTTGATAAACAAGCATATAAGGATAAGTAATGAAAAGATAAGGGTAAGAAGCACAAAACCACAACACGAGTATTTATAGAGGTTCAGCTACAAGGACACCTTCCTTGCCCTACTCCACTCCCCGAGTCACCTACTCGAGAGTTCGTAAACACTACACCAATCTCCTTATGGCGGAGAAGCCTTCACAACATCGCCTACCCTTTTTCCGGTGCTAGGCTAACCACCGGGTTCTTTCACTCCAAGGTGAACCAAACCTACACAACGTCGCCTACCCTTTATAAGGTACTAGGCTAAGTACCTAGTTCTTTCACTCCAAGGTGAACTACACCTTCACAACGTCGCCTACCCTTTATTAGGTACTAGGCTAAGCACCTAGTTCCATTGCAATGGAGGAACTACTACCACACTACACCAACGACTAATCCCAAAGGAGATCTACTCCTTTACAACATCATCAAGGATATCAATATCCTTGGATCTAATACTAGTCTATCTTATACATCGAAACACACCATATCGAATGTACATCTAAGGCACCTTTCACTAATGCCTTTGACTAGATCTACAAGACACCTTTCACTAATGTCTTGTGTCTTCACTTCTAGGCACCTTTCACTAGTGCTTCTTTGTCTTGACTTCTAAGCACCTTTCACTAATGCTTCTTGTCTTGACTTCTAAGCACCTACCACAAGTGCTTTATCCTATAGACGATAGATACCCTTCACTAATATCTTCGTCTTGACACTTGAGACATCTTTCACTAATGTCTTCAACACTACACTTCTTTGTAGAAAGAAAGAGATCATCAACAAGAGGACTTCAATAGCCTTGATGATGAGGAAGCATGGCAACTCATGGACTTGAGCTTGCTCGACTTCAAAGGTGGTGATCTTGCCTTTAAGAGGAACCTAGAAGATCACACAAAAAAAACTACAAACATAGATCTCTTGGATCTAAGGTTAGTGAGATTTAACTCAGGGGAGAAAGTGTGTTAGAAAGGGATTGAAAGGGGTGAGAAACAATGAAGAAATGGCTCACTATTTATAGAGGAAAAACCTCTACTGTTCCCCGAATCCCACGGATCCCTACCACAAGGGATCCGGCTAGCACAAAGCTAGGGATCCGTGGTACGCTCCTCTTTGCCCATGGGTATTTTTGGTTATGGGTCATGGGTCATGGGTTATGGGTTGATCCATGGTTTTCTTTCTAGATAAAATGTATCTTAAGGATACAATGAACTTGGTTAAGTGGTATAAATAAAACCATGGGTTATGGGTCAAAACCATTTGCTAGTTTTTACCTATTTAGTATATACTTGTTTTTACCCATTTTAGTATATACTTGTTTTTACCCATTTTAGTGTATACTTAGTTAAGTATATGTTATCCCAATATGTAAACACTAGTTGTTATACATATGTATATCTAAAGCATAAAATCACTTGTACTTGTTTTAGTGTTTTATATGAAAGCGTAAGTGTGTTAGAAAACTATTAGTTCAAACCATTTACGTATTTTATTTGTTTCGTTTAAAATGATCTTACTTTTGTTATCGACAAAACATTAGAAGATCGTAAAATATAAATAAACGTTTTTACGGCTTATTTGTATTAACACAGTAGAAACCCACAGGAAGAACACTTAGTAAGATAGGTTATCAATGGATACCTGTTGGCCATAAGGTTAATCAGACAATGCCCACTAGAAAATGGATGCCTACTGGTAGAACTATTCCCTTAAGAAGTGAACATACTTTGAATAGGTCAAATACGGACACTAGTCTCGCATCTATTCATAATGATTCCATTGCTTCTATTTCGATATGGATGTTACTATTTCGATGTGGGTGTTCCAATCATCATTACTAACCAAATGGAACCCATTCTTGCATGGGGATCCCAATTATCCGATTATCCATTCTTGTGCGTGTTCAACCGCGGATCGTTCAAATCGTTACGTGGTACCGGACTCATCTTGTTCCAAGCATATGACCGAGACCGGTCGCGGCTCATGAACTTCGTGAGTAAATTCATCGGAGACGATTAGATTCGGGAACGACCATTTTGGAGCTATTATGGGTTATGGTGACTATGTAGTTGGCAAAAGTGTAATCTCCAGGGTATATTATGTGGAAGGTCTTGGTCATAATTTGTTCTCTGTTGGTCAATTATGTGATTCCGATCTAGAGGTGGCCTTTAGAAAACATATTTGCTTCGCTAGAGAACTTGATGGTGTGGAATTATTAAGAGGTACTCGTGGTTCTAATCTATACACCATCTCTATCGAAGACATGATGAAGTCTTCTCCAATTTGCTTGCTGTCAAAGGCTTCTAAAACAAAGTCATGGTTATGGCATCGTCGTCTCAATCACTTGAACTTCGGCACCATTAATAACCTTTCCAGAAAGGATCTTGTCAGAGGCTTACCCAGTTAAAATATGAAAAGATCATCTTTGTTTAGCTTGCCAATTGGGTAAAAGTACGAAATATGACCACAAACCAAAACCCACAAATTCAAGAATGGAAGTTCTTCATACCCTTCATATGGATGCATGCGGACCAATGAGAGTGCAAACGATAAATGGGAAGAAATACATTCTAGTAGTTGTTGATGACTACTCGATTTACTTGGGTAAAGTTTTTGAGGACAAAGGATAAAACTCCGATGTCATCATCAAACTAATCAAACGACTTGAGTTCGACTCAACAATACCGCCGTAATTGTTCGAATGCACAATGGCACAAAGTTTGTTAACAAAGACTTAATTCAGTTTTATGAAAGTGTTGGAATCAGTCATCAAAGAAGTGTTCCACGAACTCCTCAACAGAATGGTGTAGTTGAAAGACAAAATCGAACTCTTGTGGAAGCCGCTAGAACAATGCTTATTTATTCGAAGGTTCCAATGTTTCTATGGGCTGAAGCCATTGCCACTGCTTGCTTAACCCAAAATCATTCCCTTATACACACCTCTCATGGAAAAACTCCATATGAACTTGTTCATAAACGAAAACCTAATCTCTCCTACCTTCGTGTGTTTGGTGCTTTGTGCTATCTAACGAATGACGGTCAAGACCTAGGTAAATTAAGAGCAAAGGCAGATATTGGAATTTTTATTGGTTATGCACCAAACAAGAAGGGTTACCGAATCTACAACAAGAGAACTCGAAATATCATGGAAACAATTTACGTTACGTTCGATGAGTGACCGGTCAAATGGCTCTGAACAATCCAGATTCGGACCCGTGACCGCAAAACAGTCCCATTGGTTCATCCCTTGTACCAAATTCCTCTCCAGCAACTCCATATGTACCTCCAACTGAAGTTGATTTAAAGAAATTGTTTGATCCAATGTTCGATGAACACTATGAACCAAATGCTGATGAAATGTCAAATCCATCAACAGAGGCACCTACTCGAGAGTTCGTAATCACTACACCAAGTCCTTATGGCAGAGAAGTCTTCACAACGTCGCTTACACCTTTTTCCGGTACAAAGCTAAATACCGAGTTCTTTCACACCAAGGCGAACCACACCTAACACAACATCGCCTACCCTTTATACGGTGCTAGGCTAACCACAGAGTTCTTTCACTCCAAGGTGAACCACACCTACACAACGTCTCCTACCCTTTATAAGGTACTAGGCTAAGTACCTAGTTCTTTCACACCAAGGTGAACCACACCTACACAACGTCGCCTACCCTTTATTAGGTACTAGGCTAAGCACCTAGTTCCATTGCAATGGAGGAACTACTACCCAACACTACACCAACGACTAATCCCAAAGGAGATCCACTCCTTTTTACAACATCATCAAGGATATCAATATCCTTGGATCTAGTACTAATCTATCTTGTACATCGAAACACACCATATCGAATGTACATCTAAGTCACCTTTCACTAATGCCTTTAACTAGATCTTCAAGACACCCTTCACTAATGTCTTGTGTCTTGACTTCTAAGCACCTTTCACTATTGCTTCTAGTCTTGACTTCTAAGCACCCACCACAAGTGCTTATGATATGGACGATAGATACCCTTCACTAATATCTTCGTCTTGACACTTGAGACACCTTTCACAAATGTCTTCAACACTTCTTAGGAAAAGAAAAACAATCATCAACAAGAAGACTTCAGTAGTCATGATGATGAGGAAGCATGGCAACTCATGGACTTGAGCTTGCTCGACTTCAAAGGTGGTGATCTTGCCTTTAAGAGGAACCTAGAAGATCACACAAAAACAAAACTACAAACATAGATCTCTTGAATCTGAGGTTAGAGAGTTTTCAACTCTAGGGGAAAGTATGTTAGAAAAGGGGTCATGGGTCATGGGTTGATCCATGGGTCTTTAGCTAGATACAATGTATCTCTTGAGTGTAATGCACCTAGTCACATGGGTATGGGTCAAAACCATAGGTTATGGATATTATCCATATATGATATAAGCATGATGTCATGCAATGGGTTATGGGTCAAGCTCCATGGGTCATGGGCTTTGGGTTGTACCCAACTACATTCAATGTATTTTCCCAATGGGTTATGATACTTAAGTTTCTACCCATTTATATTACCCAATATACTACATACTAGTTATGTGTATATTTTACCCAAATATGTAAACACTAGTTGTTGTACATATGTAATATTAAATCATAAAATCACTTATACTTGTTTTAGTGTTTTATGTGAAAATGTAAATATGTTAGAAACTATTAGTTCAAACCATTTACGTATTTTATTTGTTTCGTTAAAATGATTTTACGTTTGTTATCGACAAAACATTAGAAGATCGTAAAATATAAATAAACGTTTTTACGGCTTATTTGTATTAACAATCTCCCCCTTTTTGTTGATGACAAAACATAAAATTATTTCAAGGAAAAGCTAAAATTGTAAAAGTTTGAATTGTAGTTTTACTTTCTTCTCCCCTTTTTTGTCGAAACAAAAAGAGCTTCGAAAGGAAGCTAACACATTGTTTTAGGAAAAACATGTGAAAGAAATAAAAAGAAATAGAGGAGAGTTAACGTGAGATCACACTTAAAGTTGTAAAAATAAGATCAAGTCTAAAAAACAACTAAAACATTATAAATAACAATTTTAGCAATAATACACATAAAAATAATACTTTAATACAAATTAATATTTTAGTAACTAATAACCAAATAATACATGAGTTTGGATTAGTGATACAAATTACACTAGTAAATATTCCAAAATCTGATACACATACAAAAAACCGACATTACACTTCTAATCAAAGTGTATCACCTAGGTTTCAGTAAATTTTAAAAGAAATCTATCGAAACTTTAACAATTTTAGTTGTAGTTAATAAAAATTATTTTTGTTGTAAGGAGGTGTCGCTTTTCAAATTTTATTTGGATCTCCTTTTAACAACTTTAAGTTTGATCTTATTTGATCTAGATATATATATATATATATATATATATATATATATATATATATATATATATATATATATATATAATCTAGATCAAATAAGATCAAACTAAAAGTTGTTAAAATGAGATCAATCTAAAATTTGACAAGTGACACCTCCTTATAACAAAAATAATTTTTATTAGCTACAACTAAAAATGTTAAAGTTTTGATAGATTTATTTTAAAATTCTAAACCTAGGTGATACACTTTGATTAGAAGTGTAATGTATCGTGTTTTGTATGTGAATCGATTTGAATATTTATTAGTGTAATGTGTGTCGGTGTATCACTAATTCAAACTCATGTATCATCCTGATTATTAGTTTCTAAAATGTTAATTTGTATTAAAATATTATATTTTGTGTATTATTGCTAAAATTGTTATTTATAAACGCTTTAGTGGTTTTTAGACTTGATCTTATTTTTACAACTTTAAGTTTGATATCACATTAACCCTATATATATATATATATATATATATATATATATATATATATATATATATATATATATATATATATATATATATATATATATATATATATATGTGTGTGTGTGTGTGTGTGTGTGTGTGTGTGTGTGTGTGTGTGTGTGTGTGTGTGTGTGTGTGTGTGTGACCTTATAAATCATCACGTGATTTTTAAAATAACAAATTTAAGTTATTTTACAAATCACATGTGATTTTTCTTGCCGAAAAATTCAACACTAAAACATAAAGTTTGAAAACAATCGTCGAAAGTATGTCGAAGTGCCCCTCTACAGAAAGATAAATAAGTAAAATATGTGATCTTACAAATTACACTAATTTTTAAACTAACAAATCACAAGTGATTTTATAAATCACATATGATTTTTCTGGACGAAAATTTCAACACGAAAAAATAAAGCTCAAAACAAAAAATCGTCGAAACTAAATTGAAGTGTCCCTTTACTAAAAGATAAGTAAATAAAATATGTGATCTTACAAATTACACGTGATTTTTAAAATAATAAATCACAAGTTATTTCACAAATCATATGAGATTTTACAAATCACATGTGATTCTTCTGGACGAAAATTTCAAACTAAAAAATAGAGCTCAAAAGAAAAAACCATCGAAAGTATATTGAAGTTCCCGTCTACTGAAAGATAAAAAAAAAATACTTGTCGTGAAAGTGTATTTTTCGTAGCTTGAAGATTTTCCTTTTGCTAGATATTTTACTTTTTTTAACAAGTGAAAAATGAGTTTTTTTATTTTGAAGATAAAATGATTGGTCAGATGTTGTCTATTTTATTTTTAAAAAATTTGTGATTTATGTTGATCTCAAATCTTTAATGAGAGACACCGTATTTACGGCTAAAAATGGGAAATGTGATATGACATATTGAAGCCCCCAAATATGATAATGGGCTACATCAGGCTCACCTTGTATGCATAATCGGCTTCATAATCAAATGGCCTAAAATAGTATTGACTTTGGGCCCAAATTTAATCATGGGCCACTCGAGGCTAAATCTGTAAGCATAACGGCTCAAATCTTATAACAGTATTACTAGTTACAATAACAGGGTTTTGACAAAAAAAAAATTTTGTATCAATGCTAAATATTATGTCTTTAAAGGTAATTACATATAATTATATACTTATGCACGAGTTTTTCATTATTCATTATATCCATTAGAATTTTGTATAATCAAATTTTGTAAAAAAAAATTTGTTAGATAACTCAAGATTCAACTATATTTAGCTGATATAGATGTTGATGTTCCTATTTAAATTTCACTATTGATATTATGATGTACACACGATGCGAGTTTAGTTGCACATAATAAACGTTGATGAAGTTAAAATATACTCCTTAAAATTTTTTTTAAATGTTTTTCTACATATCCTTATATAAATAAAGAAAAGTTACATGAGTAGTTGTTATAAGTAAAATCATGTTTTTTTTCTTCATATTACAGTAGCTAGTACTTACAATTTGATAATTATATTATCGTTTTCAATAATTTAGCCATATTTAATATTCAAATTCGTGTCACATTCATTCATACTTTTAATATTAAATAAACGAAATATTAAGAAACATATATAGTAAAAAAATGACATTTATAATCTTATGTATATTTATATGTCGGAGTTTTAAAACAACATATATATATTGTATTTTTAAGTTATAAAGTATAGGGGGTGTAAAATATAAGGGAGTATTTGTTTAATTTCCTAAGTTATTAAAAAACATGAAAATTTATAATATTACACTTAACTCTATACAATTTTTAAAAATTTAACCACTAAAGTTTTATTTATTACCCCCTCTTTTTTAAAGTTTTTGTTTTCACAAATTTGACACCTATATTTTTATGTGTTTTTCTTCTCAACCAAATTTCTACACCAAATAAAGTAAAGTTGACCAAAAATCAATTTAATTTTGACTTTTATTAACCAATCACGTCGTCCGATTTTGATTACGTGGCAAAATCAACCTCTCCTATTGGTCCAAAATTTTTTTCAATGAGAAGGGTTTTGCAAAAACACCCTGATGTAATTCTTTTATTATATAAAAGATTAGCCTTCATTTGAGAACTTTTAGACAAGACACGATTATTTGTTTTCTTTATCTATCCAAATAGATCATTAAATTTGTAAAACCTAGAGTTTTATTATTGTGACTATCAGATTGGACCAGAGGCAATATGTTAACGATCTAGTTTATAACTGTCCATTGTTTCGAGTCATTGTGTGTTAACTAGTCCTGTTTAAGGACTTCAGTAGCCAGTCTTCTCAACACATTTTCGATGAAAAGAGGCTTGATTAGTCTCTTGGTTATCAAATAGGACCAAATCAAGTTTCCCAATTCTTTATCAAAGCTTCTCATCTTATGAACACTAAATAAATATTAATTTACTTTTTGCATTCTCCTCTATTCTACTGTTGTCTTCGTTGTTGCTTACAGTTTTCACTGCCATGTTTCTTCATTGCGAGTCTTGTGGTTTAATGTGGTGTAGTTTTCATTCAGTGCAAGTACACAACACAAAAGGGCTGCATAGAAGCATTCACTTTAAGATAGTTGGCTCAGTCGTGAAATCACACCGTCGTCAAGTAAACCTTAATTGATATATAGGGTTCCTAAATCCTAATGGTGTCCTTTTTATCTCGCTTTTTGTTCACTTTCGATTCACTTTTAAGCTATAGGAGGTACACATATGTAAGAGTGTTAGGAAATGCCGAAATATTACCATCAAAAGATTATGTATGGATGCAATAGAACAATCACTATATAAAGCAAAGAGATTGCTGTAGAAATTTATATCAACCGTTTAAATCAATAACAAATCGTTTAGATTGAACCCAGCCAACCACCCCTTGGCTCAATCTTTATTAATCAAAGTATAGAAAATGGTTTACAATACAAATAGAAACAAAATCAAGATTACAATCTTATGAGTTTTAGAACTAGAAGAAGAAAATCGACTTGAGAGAAACTATCTGAAATCTTGTGAAAAACTAATCCGGATGATGAGAGAGAGTCTCTTTTATAGCTTTGAGATACGACTTGCACTTTAGTCCTTTAAACTTCCTTTACTTGACATTTCATTTTCGACTTTTAGACGGGAACATAAACTTCACACTATTGAAATCAGCTTACTTCAACACCCTCCCTTAAGCTGAGCACCTGAAAAAACATTGAGCAGACCAAGTCTAGACACAAATTTATTATGATCAGATATACTTAACCCTTTTGTGAATAAGTCTGCTGCATTCTCTTCAGATTTTACTTTTAAGGTCTTTATGAAACCATCTGCAACTTTTTCTCTTAAAAAATATAAATCAATTTCAAAGTGTTTACTTCTCTCATGTAAAACTGGATTAGCAGCAATCTGAATTGCTGAATTATTATCACAACACATTTCTATAGGCAACTTAACAGTAACTTGTAGATCAGTTAACACTTTTGTAATCCATAAAATTTCACAACACACATTGCACATAGCTCTAAATTCAGCCTCAGTCGAAGACCTGGAAACAACAGCTTGTTTCTTACTTTTCCAAGAAACAAGACTGGTTCCCATAAAGACAGCATAACCAGTTATTGACCTCCTAGTAACCTTGCACTTTGCCCAACTGAATCAACAAAACTTTTAGATCATTGTTATCACATTGCCTAAAAACTATTCCTAAACCAGGTTCTTTCTTTCGATACCTAAGAACCCTAAATGCAAGTCTAAGATGAGACTTCATTGGCTTATGCATTACTTGACTTAGACAGTGCACAGCATATGATATATCAGGTCTAGTTAAAGTCAGATAAATCAAATTTCCTACTAATTTTTGATATTGTGTCACACCAGACAAAGGCACATCATCACCAAATTTAGAAATTAGCTTTTTATTATTAGGATTAGCTTCTATAGGTGTACTACAAGGTCTATATGCAAGCATTCCAAACTCATTTAACAACTCAGTACAATATTTTCTTTGAGATAGACACATCCCATTCTCAACATCTATAACCTCAATTCCCAAGAAATATTTAAGTTTTCCTAGATCTTTGATTAAAAACTTTGAGCTCAGAAAATCCTTAAACTTATCAATTTCTTCAACACTGTTTCCTGTTATGATAATATCATCTACATATACCAACAAAATCAATGTAACCTCTTTTTCATTTTTAATGAACAGCGAAAAATCATTTTTACTTTGCACAAAATTATTCTCAAGTAACACAGAAGTTAACTTTTCATTCCACTTCCTAGGTGCCTGTTTTAAACCATAAAGGGATTTCACCAATTTACAAACTCTTTTATCATTTTTATCTGAGAAACCTTCTGGTAAAGTCATATAAACATCTTCTTGTAATTCACCATACAGAAACGCATTATTAATGTCTAGCTGATACACAGGCCAGCTGTTATTAACAGCAATGCTTAATACACATCTTATAGTGACAATTTTCACAACAGGTGAAAAAGTCTCTTCATAATCTATACCCTCTCTCTGATTATAACCTTTTGCTACTAATCTAGCCTTAAATCTCTCTACCTCACCATTAGCTTTATACTTAACCTTGAAAACCCATTTATAACCAATGGCTTTTCTGCCATCTGGTAAATCAGTAATTTCCCAAGTACCATTTCTATTTAATGCTTCAATTTCTTGATTCATGGCTTCTACCCATCTCGCTATCTTTAATGACTTCTTCATAGGTAGAAGGCTCATGAATTTTGTTCAAACTAGTAGTGAACACATAATTATCCATACTCAGATTAGAATAATCAACAACTTTGTTAATATTATACTTAACATTTTTATTTAACACATAATCCTTATATTTAGATGGCATAGCAGTCATTCTACTAGTTCTTCTAACAGTTTGACCTACTGCCGACTCTGGTGACTCAAACATTTGACCAAACACACTTAAGTCTTCACCCTCAGATTCATAATCATCATCACTAAGGTTAATACCTTGTATACCCTCGAAACATCGGTTTACATTGCATACTTCTTTGACCAAGTATCCTTCCTACTAGATTTATCACTAGTGACATTTGTAGTATCTCAGATCAAGATCACCGTAACAGTCGCACTTTGTCTATGTCACTATTAGAATCATCTACAAGATCGACACTTGGTAAGATATTAACATCGATCTGATTGCTTACTATTTTTCGTACTATCTCCCTTATCATCATTGGGATCATCGATTTAAGACTACCATGGTGTTATTATCTATTTGATCAAAGAAATTTAGATTATGTAAATCACTTTCTTCAAATACAAATTCTTTAGTGAAAGAACTATTTTGAAAGGAAAACAGTTTCATAGAACCCGACATCTCTAGAAAAACATATTTCTTTTGTTCTAGATTAAACAACTTATATCCTTTTTGTCAAAAGCATAACCAACAAAACACATTTATCGGATCTACTACTAAATTTATCCGAATCATTTAACACCGTGGAAAAACATAAATGTACCAAAGCATCTTAAATTTAGGAGACTAGGTTCATTATTATAGACTAATTCAAAAGGACTTTTTCCGAAAGACAAAGAAGAGGCAACCCGTTAATTAGATAGGTAGCGATTAGCAGATTCGAGCCACATGTTCAAAGGTAATCCCCACGAAACATGAGGGCTCTAGCAAGATTTAATAAATGCCTATGTTTCCTCTCTACAACACCATTACATTGGGGTGTATACACATGTAGTTTGATGTAAAATACCATTATCAAAACAGAAGTTTTCAAATTGTTTGTTTACAAACTCTGTACCATTATCACTTCTAAAGACTTTAACTGTTTTTTCAAACTGAGTCTTTAATATATTATGAAAACCAACAATATTTTCAAAAACCTCGCTTTTATTTTTCATTAAGCACACCCAAACAGATCTGGTATAGTCATCCACAATAGTAAGGAAAAATCTATACCCTTCTCTACTAGTTATCCTATATGGACCTTAAACATCTAAGTGAACCATATCACCCAAATGCTTAGTCTTATGTTCACTTAATGGAAATGGTTCCTAGTCTCGCTTAGCTTTATGACAAACTTCACAAGGTCCCGAACTAGTATAATTAAGATCCTTGATTTTATGTTTTAAGACTTTCAAGACTTGATCGATGGATGACCAAGTCTATTATGCCGATACAATCTGACAAAAAACAAGGTTTTATATTACTATTATTAACTTTTTTACCTTCATCAAAGAAATATAGACCTCCTCTTTCACTACCGGTCCCCATCAGAACCTTTGAGTGGAATCGAATTTTACAAATTTGATCATTAAAACTAACAACAACTTTATTATCCTTAGACAACTTGTGAGCAGACAATAAGCTAACATGATAGCACGGAACCACCAACACATCTTTAACAATTAAATCATTTCCCGCTTTATAGCTACCAATTTGTTTAACATGTTCAGCAGTTCCATTAGGATGTGCAATGTTATATTAAGATGTGAAATATCCATAATATCATAAAGAAGAGTTGCACTAAAAGTAATATGTCGGTGGCTCCGAATCTATAATCCAACCAATATAAGTACTATATGTACTTATATCTGAATTGAAGTTAAAAAATCTACAACTAAAGAAACTAATAACACAATTAGAAAACACAATAGTACCTGCAACACTAGCATGAGCCTTGCTAGCATCACCTGTAGCACTTAACAAAGCCATTAATCTTTGATATTGATCACTAGTAAGAGTATGAGTTGTACTCTTACTGTGATCAGATTTGTTGTCTCTACTACACACATTGTTAGCATTGTTTTGATTCATATTTCCTTTTCTAACAGAACCAGATGGATATCCCACCAACTCAAAACAACGATCAATAGTATGACCAGTCATATTACAATGTTTGCACACTAAGTTTGACACCCTGCCAAAACTTCTGTTGTTATTATTATTTCTAGAATTCCAATTATTATTACTACCACCTGGTCTAGCTGCAAAAGCAGCAGGTCCAGATTTAACATTCTTAGCAGACACATGACTATTTCTGTGAGATTCATCTCTCGACAGAGTAGCAAATGCAGACTTAACATCAGGTAAAGGTTCAGTAGTAAGAATTAAGCTCCTAACAGAACTAAACACATCATCTAGCCCCATAAGAAATTGCATCAGTCTTAGCAGATCTGTATGCTTTTTCATTTTAGGAGCACTTTCACAAGTACATGTAGGCAGATCAACCAGAGAGTCAAACTGCCTCCATAGAGCATTTAGTTCATGATAATATTGAGATAATGACATTCCAGTTGTGTTAGAGTATGTATTTTATGATGCAAATTATAGATCATCGATCCGTCTTCTTTATTATAAGTTTCTTCTAACTCATCCCACACACTTTTTGCATTTTTAGAAAATATTTGACCCTTATCTGAGATCTTGTGAGATACAACCTAAAATCCAAGACAATACAACAGAATTACACCTATCCCACTGAGCCTGATATAGAACATCAGTAGGATCTCTAACACATTTTCCATTAATAAACCCAAGTTTATTTCTAGTATGCAAGGCTAATCAGCTGCGGTGACGGACTTTGTAATTCTCAGTCCCTTCAAGTTTGAAGGATATCAACTGAGAACCAATGTCTTGAGGATGCAAATACAAAGGATCATAAACATCAAGTTTTAACTCACTACTACCACCTTCTGGTCCCTTACCCTATTATTATCGGACCATCAACCATATTGATGAAAATCAATACACAAACTAACAAATACAAGACAAGGAGAAAAAATAATAAAAATGACAAGCGTAAATATAAGCAGCAGAATACAATCTCCTTATATCTCCTCAATCACACATAAGCCACCAATCAATACTCCAACAATCCCTTGAACTACTCAACCTCCAATCAATCCTAAAACAAACCTAAAAAAAATCTAAAGAAGGGAGAGAGAGGTGTTACAGAGCCTGCAAGCTTCCAAGAAACCAGCAAGAAACCAATCAGATCTAGCAGATCTCAATAACCAATAACCAATAAACGCAGCGGAAAAACAACCTGATCACAACAAGAAAAAACACTTAAGTAGCAATACAAGATCTCTTCACACAAACAAACAATGTAAAATACCCAAGAAATAGCCAAGATGACAGATATAATCAAGACAACAAAACCTGAACTAGAGATTGATACAGAAACCCCTAATTATGATGAACCGAACAAGAAACAACAAATCAACAACTCCCGATGAAGTAATTAAACTCCAATAACACTAAAATAGGGTCTAATTAAACTAATAACCACCGAATCGAAACCCCAAAATTAGACAAACCCTAATTTTGAGAAAATCTAATTAACCATCAAATCTTACAAAACTAACACATAAAACACCAATTACAAACTTAAAACAATCGATCAAACCATACAGATCAAAACCCCAAATCTTGTAAAACCCTAATTTTTGAAAACCACAGATTTGATTAAAACCGATTTAAACTTTGGTATAGAGAACGTGGCTGTGATACCATGTAGAAATTTATATCAACCGTTTAAATCAATAACAAATCGTTTAGATTGAACCCAGCCAACCACCCCTTGGCTCAATCTTTATTAATCAAAGTATAGAAAATGGTTTACAATACAAATAGAAACAAAATCAAGATTACAATCTTATGAGTTTTAGAACTAGAAGAAGAAAATCAGACTTGAGAGAAACTATACAGAAATCTTGTGAAAAACTAATCCAGGATGAGAGAGAGAGTCTCTTTTATAGCTTTGAGATACAGACTTGCACTTTAGTCCTTTAAACTTCCTTTACTTGACATTTCAGCCCCTCAGCTTTTAGACGGGAACATAAACTTCACACTATTGAAATCAGCTTACTTCAACAATTGCTGTAATATAAGCAAAAATATGGATACATACATAACCTTGTACTAGTCACAAATAATTACGTATATATATCGTCAAACGAAAATAGTTACAATAGATACCAAAATTTGGGTTCATTTATATGAGATCATACTTACTCACTGGTATCACTTACAAAGACATGTAGCGCCAGAATCATTTCCCGTACTCGCAAGGAGCATCATGTCAATTCGATGTCTCAAAATAATATGCTGGATTTTCTCAACTGGTGCCGCGCATATATCCAAACAATTAATCAGATACGTTGTCATATTGTTTCATACTTTCATCATGCATGGATCAAAGATGGGCGATAACAACAAATACTTATATTGCACAACGAAACCGTAATTCATGAAGACATGAACACTACTAGACCACAACTCTCGTTCAAGGCTCAAAGAGTAATTACTAACACGAAAGGATATTTGGGTCTGTCAGCTTTATAAATATAGTTGTTATTTGTTTTACTGCTAGCATAAGTTTTTTGTACAGTTTAATAATAATGTGATTTGTTATTTTTTTTTAACCGTCAGTTTATATTAAAAACTGACAAGAAGCTAGGAGATATAAAAGCCAGATAGCAACAGAGAGGAATTCTTCTAAAAAAACCTAACGATACATCTGAAACACAACCACCTCACACAATTAAAATAAAGAACCAACACCTAAAAACAGGCCAACCTAAAGATTCACACTTGAAAAACTAAACACGACTAGAAAATACACGAACAAGCCAGGACTTTATAAACAAATGAATTAACACGCCACTTTACGTAGCAACTTGAGCGCTTTGGTTGATCTTAGTTTTGGAAATGTATTTTTCCCTTTCTCCGATTTTTTGTAATTTTTTTTCTAAAGATGCTCGAAAAGGTTCACGGTTCTCATCTTTTTCTTTTTAATTGGAGCCACCTTTTCAAATAGATGCATTCTACCTTCAAGAGAATTTGGGTCCGACATTTTGGTGTTGCTTATTTGAGATGGACTCAAATAATTTTGTGATTGAAACTTAACAAAGCCTTCACGTATCTCTTCAATGGGCATGTTTGGATGAAGTGTTTTAATGCTACTATTGCTTTTAAATCTGAATCGGATGGCCATGGTTTAATGTTCTCAACTATTTCCCCACTAATTAGATGGATACATTTCCTTCTCCCTAATGTTAGATCGTGACATCTCATCCTCTTTTGCAGCATGTACAAGTACAACCGGCTCATCCTTTCGTGTGTAGGTAATCCCAACTCCTGATTTAAAATTCAAAATTTTTGTTTCGTAGACTTGGGCGCGAAGATGAGAACATCTCTGCCATCGGTTTTCGTGCTCTCACCTTTTGCCAGAAAATCACCGGAAGTGACAACTTTTTCGTGCTCTCACTTTTTGCCAGAAAATCACCGGGAGTGACAACTTTTTCAGCTATGCCGCTCTCTATTATAATCCTTTTTTTTTTCTTTTTTTAGAACGGCTATATTTAACTATCTCACAATATTTTACACCACAAATATATCTCATATGTCCTAGACAGGACTTAAACCCACAACCATTTAACTAAAAAGCTTTTCACACAGCATGAGATGCCATTAGAACACAAGTCCTTTGGTATCCCATATGTCTCCTTAATTTTTATAGGAATACTATCAAACTTAACAAATCGTTGACATATCTCTTCAATGTAATTTGTTACTAAGTTTTCATATAGTAGGTGTGTCAATGGTATAAAGAAAATTAAAGAAAATATATTGAAAATTCATGGCCAAATATGATTTCGAGTAACACCATGTTTGATAAATAAGAATTTTGAATTAAATATTGAATATAATTATGCATTTTTGTCTTTAAAGTGACTCGTCATCAAACTTTTAATAAAATTGCGTGTAATGGTCATCAAATTCGTCAGTTTATATTAGCGTCACATCATCAAGCCCCAACCAAGCATGTGTAGTGGGCCATCACCAAACGAGACACATTAAAAAACTTCAATTTATGGCCGGTTATGAAGTGTAAGCTCAAGATTTATTGAGACAATGGGAGTAGTCCTTCAACTAACGTAAACCTGTTTCAATGTCCGTTATGTGACTCTCAACCCGACTCGCATAATCATTTGTTCTTCGATTGCTTGTATTCTTCACATGTATAGTTTGGTGTGGTGTCTAGATCTGGAATGGACATCACCTCGTGTTCTTTGGACACTATTGCTCCTTGGTTAATTCCCATTACAGAGAAAATGTCAGTCTTAAGCATTGTTGCCAAACTTGTTTTGGCGACTTCTACATATTTTATTTGGTAAGAAAGGAATTATCGTTTATTCATGCATAAGAAACGTTCGCAAGACCAGCTTGTTGATGTCATCTTTACAACTGTTTGGCTCAAGCTTTGGACATTCAAATTCAAGAAAACAAGGCGCGTGAAGAATGCTTTCGAGAAATGGAACTTATCGTATGCACTTATTCAAGATAAAGTGACCAGTCCGTAGTATTAGTTTTAGTTAGAGGAAGAAACGCGCCTAAAAGAAAAGACGGCTTAAACGAAGACATTTTAAAAGATTTTAAGACATTTAATTTCATTTTTTTTTAAATGGGCACATATAATTCATTGAAAACTTAAATGGGCACTAACAAGACATTGCTTTTTCTCAATCAGAACATTACGATCATTTAAAAAATTATATAATATATTTAAGTTTTTAAATATATATAAGATCTTACGTTTATATTAATTTATTTCATCGTTTTGCGCCTTTTATTGTCGATTCAGATAACGTGTCTGCTTCGTTTAGCGTCTTGTTTAAGTTCTCGTGCCCATTTAGCCGTCTGCTCCGCGCCTACCAATCTGCTTTGCCACCTCTAGTTTTAGTCTAGTCAATATGTGTCTTTGTTTATTCTTTTATTTTTTTGAAAGCCATCGAGGTGTCTTGAGATTGGTTTTTCAATCTCTTGTAGTATTAGTTGGAAGCACATTTATAGTGCATTTGTTTGTATAGTCAGTATGATGCTTAGCCATATTGCTTAAACTTATTTTGGTTGATCAACATATTTATCATCGCAAAAAATCCATTAAAAAAAAAAATCCATTTGATTTATAAAAACATATCTCACAAACACAACAAAAAATAAATAAATACAAAGAGTGCAGCACCAAAGGTGGTCTACACCATCAAAACAGGGCAAATTTTTGGGGTTGGCCGAGGTTGAGGAGGGGGTAATATAGACAACACGTGGTGGTGGTCAATACCGGTGGTGCACCGCCCACCATTACAAGCCCTCTAAGGTGCTATCGTTCATTTGAGTAATTATGGGTTGGTCAAGTTGCACAAGTGTTGTTATATAAGAGTGAATTATTACTTACGCATATATATTGTGACCTCAACATTCGCTGATGGAGAAGTATCTTCCTGCTAATAATTGAACAATGGGAAGTTCTTGAAATAATTATTGGCGCTTTAATAGGACGACACGTCCAAGAAACAATACAAAATTGTCGATTTCCTACTTGCTTTTCTTCAAAAAGCACAAGCACCCCACAAAAAGTGTCGTTTGTAGGATGCTAATTGAATTGGACTATTCGCATTGCGTCACCATTATAATTTATAGTGGTGACAATTGACAATCTCTTATTTTTTGTTGTTATAGAGTTTGGTGTACAACTTAAAATGAGTAAAGTAAAAATGTTTAACGTGGTTGAGACTTGAGAGTAGTACAAAGTATATTTTGAAATGTTTAGATCATTTTAAGTAGGTATTGTACTCCATAATTCATTTTGTAATAGATTTATGTTAATTTGTTAGAATTGAGGAAACTGGAAATCGTTAAAATAGAGTTGTAAAAGACATGGACGTGTCTGCTCATTTTGCCTGAGTAAATCAAAGCAAACACGAAAAATATATCATTCGCATTTGTTTCTATCATTTACAACTTTATTTTAATGGTTTCCGGCTTCCTTGAATTTTAATGAAGCGATATAAATCTAATACAACGATAGTTTTAATTTGTAATTAAAATGATCTAAGCATTTCAGAATATATTTAGTATCACGTTCAACCGCAATCAATATTTTTACTTCTTAGCGAAAAACTCTCAATCATTTGTTTGCGGATATACGTGATTATTCTTTTTCCATGTTTAATTTATAAAATAGTTATATAAACATTTTCAATTACGCCTAAAACTTTAAACAATAATCTAACGTTAGATATTATTAATACTTAATATTAAATTTTAACTTTCTATCAATTTTTATAAGCTTATAATTTAACAAGGATTTTATATTACTAAAATAACAAGCTTATAATTTACCAATTGAAGATTAATAATGGTTCAGTTTCTTGCTTAAGCTCAATAAACCCAAGCTCAGTCTATCATTCAGATTGTTTACATATGACTCCACCTCCGCAAAATCTATGGACACTGGAGGACTTTGTGTAATAAGAGCTCTGGGTCCGAAGACGGCCGTCACCCAGGTTGACGCCCACCAGCCCAGAGAGAATTGAGCTATTCCTTATGGGATGGACAATGGTGGCTTAAAGGCACCCGAGATCGAGTATTCCCGCTAATCTACATCTTTGTGAAACTATTATTATTAGTATTATTAGGAATGTCTATCGATGCTGAGGCGTTGGTTAAGATTGTCTTTTGCGCTTTTTATTACATAAACTATCCTCAGAATGATATAAAATCGCATATTCGGACGGGACCCACATAAATAGTTATTAAAACCACAAAAATAATCTTAACCAACGCCCTGTGCACGTTAGACATTCCTTATTATTATTATTATTATTATTATTATTATAAAACATCACTTCATTAGAAACAACATGATTTACAAGAAATTGGTCGAAAGCCGAGACACAAGTTATGTTCCAACTCTTTTCTGAATACAAAAACTTAGTCTATGAAAGATAAGGGCACCACTATTGACATTATTGGAGTGGCTAACAGCAATGGTCTTGATGCGTGAAAGTGTATCCAAAGCCTCTATGACAAGCTCCCCAAATGTCGAAAAAGCAAATGGTATAAACTTGTAGCCGTTGTCTTCACATTTGGACACATATTTCTTTTTCTTCTTCTCAACTGCATTATGTAAGGCTATCCCTGGAGCCGACGAAGTTGTCTCAATATCAGCAAAAAGAGATATTCCAGTCACATCCAAACATGCATCCTTACCATGGATCCAATCAATAAGAATAAGCCTGCACGACGTAGCTCTTCCCACCCCTGAAAAAACCCCATTAGAGCCTTCTTCCCACCATGATCCCCACCTTGGAACATATTATTATTATTATTATTATTATTATTATTATTATTATTATTATTATTATTATTATTATTATTATTATTATTATTATTATTTTTTTATTATTTTTTATTATTTTTTTATTATAAACATCACTTTATTAAAAACTCAAAAGATTTACAAGAAATTAGTTTTAACCGGAAACCAACCTACCTAATTCCTCTATTATTATTATTATTATTATTATTATTATTATTATTATTATTATTATTATTTTATTTTATTTTTATTATTATTATTATTTTTATTATTATATATATATTTTTTATTATAACCATCACTTTTATTATTATTATTATTAAATTGATCATAATACCTTAAGTCCGTATATGCATGAGATATACATAATAGCAAGTCAAAAAGAACAAAATTTACAAAGTGTTATAATGCATCGACTCCTAATAATTGCTCATTTTCTTACTCTTTAGAGTTCAAGTAATTTTATTAATATTTTTCATAAAATAGCCTACATAGCAAAAACATGCGTTGATGTCATACTAAATTTGATGAATATATAAACCATGCGCTTGTAGATATATGCTTTATTATTTAAAATCAAAATTCATAATATGGAGGCATTATAATAGATACGCCTATGTCTGTATCACTTATAAAACATAAACACTTTTACTTAAAAACCTAACAAAATGAGAAAACTACATTAATCAAAGTTCTTTTACTTATAAAAGGTAATACAATATATTATTTACTGATATAATTAATTAATTTAAATCACAATTTCTTCACCCTCCTTTGACCCACCATTTTTCTTTTTCTTTGACATCACCATCACAGGAATTGTTCTAGAACCATTACTTAGAAAAAAAAGCCGAAAAAATTTAGTAAACTATTTGTTGTCATTTCTTTTCACGGGTATTAAATTATTATCTGTAAATTCTACGTGGCATGAAATACATTGAATGTAGAACATATAGGAGTCAACAAAACCCCCCAAAAAAAAAGGGTCATACTATTGCTACGGGGCTACCCCATAGCCCCTGCCACCTTTGTCTGCGAATATTTCTTTTCATTCCCCGCTTTTTTCAAGAGTTTTTGCGATTTACATTCAGATTTACGCAGTTTTAAGCGTTTTATTATTAAACTTTATATTCTGAGCCGCGATTTTCGGGCTTATAAACTTTTGATATAAACAAAATTATAAAAAAAAAAAAAAAAAAAAAAAAAAAAAAAAAAAAAAAAAGCACCGTATGAATAAAAACATACCACCGTATTTAATAATCGCTAAAAAAAATACAATATTTCAAAGTATGATTTATAAAATGATTGTGAATATATTTTTAAAAGATTATGTCAAGCTACACGATCTATAATGAAACATGTAATAATAATTCAAACACGACCTTTGCTAAGAAATAATTTATATATTTGCTTAGTAAAACCTTAAACGGTTCCATTTAAAACTCAAGTAGAAGACGAAAAAAAACTAAATTACACGCACATAATTAGCACGCCCACATCTTCCCCCAAAGTATAACCCATAGACTATAGTTAAACCACTGACAAATCAAATCGGAACCACTGATAATTTGCTTGAATATCGTCGTAATACTTTATTTGAAAAAAAAAAAAAAAAAAAAAGACGCAAACACAGACGACTATTACCATTAAACCACACGCACATAAACACAAAACAAATGAATAAAAAGTAAGCGTTATAAGATTCTGTCAAAAAATTACACCATTATCTTTATTCGCGGTAATCGTTTAGCTAATATCAAATATGTTTCTATATCACAAATCGAATGTCACATGAGATTTGGCTTGAGTGTGAGCCACGATACCCTTCACTTAACAAGTTAACAAGTGTCAAAACTCAAAATCATTTAACCAGCGATGTTAACTACTCCGTATAAAACAAACAAACACAAAAAATAATAAATAATAAATAAAAAAAAATAAAAAAATTACTTCAAAATATATGTTGATGATATATATTTGTCCATATGCATTTAAATATTTTAAAAGATGGTTACATGAATTTATGATGATAGAATAATGCATGGCAGATGCTATTTTTCTTACGGCTAAAAATCGATCAGCATCACTATGATTTGCAATAATTGTATGTGTTGGGTTCTTTTGAAGTACAACAAAAAGATACTACATATGCAAGTTATAATAATGACTAAATAGAATTAAATATTAATTATATAAAAACGAACTCTAAATTAGGACCAAGTCTAAATCGAAGGAATGTTATGTAGAATCAATGTGTCATATTTTCCTAGCAAATCGTTCAAGAAAAAAATTATTTGAATTTAACATAATGATCAACAAATATCATTATTATTTATAACTCATCTATATTACTTTATAATGTATTTAAGACTTTGCTAAAATAAAAAGCTCAAAAAATTCAAACAACACACTTACTAATAATGAGAAATAAAGTTACATCTAAAAATTAAGTGTTTTAAAAGCTATTCAATTTAATGTGCAATTAATGTTATTTTTAAATTTTCTTTGAATTATAACATAGCAATCTCTACAAATTATCATCCATTCTAGAAAATCCTTAAACAATATTCGCAAAAATAAACGTAAAATCAAAAAATTATAAAACAAAATTCGTCTCTGAACCCACTGCTTTGTGCAGGTACCATGCTAGTAAGTATAAAAATTTAAACAACTAATGCATAGATTTTTTTTGAACGGCTGATATTATTAAAACTAGCAAGGAGCTAGAAAAACAAGGATTACAAGATTACAAGAGAGGATTTTTAAGCCAATCTATCCAATTTAATTTAAATCTACTCTTATATTTACACCATTGAAAGGAACGAGCCACAATATCGTCAAAAAGAACCCCTTTGGAAAGGGTGGTAGAATCAAAGACCAACTTATTCCGAAAATTCCAAATAAATCACCAAACAATATAAGAAACGCCTTCAAAAACCTGTTTGCGAATTAAAGAAAGCTTTAGACTCGAATTCCAAATAAACTACTAATGTATAGATACATATCTAGTTAACTAACATCAAGTTTAATCTTACCACACAGTTAAGAGCAAACTACCCATGAAACAAAAATGAAGCAAAAGTGCAAGATTTCGAGGTTATTTATTTATTTATTTATTTTAATTTTTTTAACTTAGACGGGCACTTAATAATTCCGAACTTACCAATAGCCAAACGATTCTCTCACTTTCTATAAATTCCAATGACCATACACATTATTTAGTGAAGAATTGGCTTTACCTGGTAGGAGTTTATATGACGGTGGTTCAAACTTAATAGATTAGATCGGTCAAAAAGGTCGAAAACCATAATTAACAGAAATAAAATGTCTGTTTCAACTAGTAAAGGGCATGGTGCAGTGCTATAAGCACCTTGTTATAGGCACAAAATGAACTTATAACGTTGTTATAGGGAGTTAAATAGCATTGCGATCCGACGTTATTTGCTCCTCGTTATGCAGATAACGTGAATTATTGGTATTTTTTCTATTTCTATTTATTTTTTGTGAGTAAAAGGGAACGAGTGAGGTTTTTTGGTGGTGTATTATAGGAATTTTGTTAGAGAAGGTGTTTTTTTTTATCTTGTGTTATAAAATTGTTATAGGGTAAAAACTGACGTAACAGACAGATAACTTATGGATAATCGCAACTGCAACTAGCTCTCTGAACAATTTTTGAAACATAAGTATTAAGAGTGTGCTGTTAATAACAAAAACACATGCTAAGTTATGTACAATCTAGCTAAATAGAATCATTATTAATACTTTAAAAAGCATAGTATTACTACTCTTGGAATAGCATAACCTAAGTGGGAACATAACAAGGCATAAGAAGCCAAACATAATGTTAATTTGATTACTAGTAAAAGACATGTACCATAAATAACATTGCATCAAATGGCCCACAAACGAACCAAAGTCACGACATTCATGATTCATTTCTTGTAATAATGTCAATCAGTTTGGTTCAAGGAGAGTTATTTTTTTTCGTCTTATTCGTACATTATGCATATTCGAAATACAGATAATAACTAAACGATTAAAGCATAACTTGGGATCTTGTTAAAATCTTGAGATCATGTTTTTCAAGTTTTTCATGTGATCAAATTAAGATCCACAAAATTTTGGGACTTATTCCAAATAACACTGGTCTAAATTGTAAAAGACTCATCAATCAGGCTAGCAAAAAGACGAAAAATGGGCATGGGCCTAATGGACCCGTATGCAAGTATGAGCCTGACGCATGGTGTGGTCCCATGATCAACTCCAACTAGCAAATTTTGTTTTAACTTGTGATAATTCGTAGCTTGAATGCAACCTACACACGATGACCATAATGTTACTTCACGGCGAGGTTTCATGTTAGTTATAATGAGTTATAACCCGACGAGATGTAACGTCATTACATACGCAACGCAAGTTAACCATCACAGATGGAGTTTGTGTTTAGTCTCGTGTAATTTCTAACATATGTAACGATATTTTGCGTTTTCTTTAGTTTATGGATTTTGAGTGAATAGTGTCATGTGGGATTTTATAATCATGTTAACCATTTAACACTACGAGTACGCAGCGGAATATGAATCTAGTTTAAGCAATTAGATTAACACGTATGCGTATGGATCTAGTGAGAACAACTATTTAAATAAGAATAGTGAGAAGGAATTGTAGCCACATATTTCAAATAAGGAAAAAGAAATAATAGGGAGATGCGTATATTTTTATAGATGCATCTATTATTTGTGCTTATGGTTTCTTCTTATTCTTCTCATCCTAATTATATTTCTCATTTGATCCTACCTCTAACACGTATAATAAACAAAGGAATAATAAAAGGGAACAAGAAAACTAACCCTCGTAGTCACCCGCAAGTTATCAACAAAGAAACTAAGTGATCAACACGATCACCTTTACGAGTGCTCACACAAACACGTAACCCGAATACGCCCGATATGCTAGTCATGTCACGTTTAACCAAACAACCCTTGTATACTTGAACTTTCTCGAACCAAACAAACACCACTTACTGCTGTCCTTGTCCGAGATCAGGAACCAAAACCAAACACAACTCTGCCCGAGATCTTTGGCTTATACTTGTCCGAGAGAGAAGTGGATCGAGAACTCGACCTAGGTCGAGTGGTGTGTTGTGTGTGTTTTAATTTAATTAAATTGTATTTTTACGAGATATTTTTTTGTAGTGTAGGTTGTTTTATTGTGCCTAAAAGATCTACTGTAAGTCGTATGAGAAAAAAAAGCCGAGATGATAGGAAAAATGAGGGTCGCTAAAGATCGATACCGTGGGTAGCCTTATGTACTCTCATATGAATGTATTTCGGGGGGACTGGCAACCGAACTCGGCATGCATTCGGTATCAAACATGCCGATCGGCATGATCAATGCCAAGTCTTAGGCATGAATCGGTGTGGCATCATTTGGATTTTGGAGCATAATCGGTATAGTTTACCGAATCTACATGAGGCAAGCATGCATGTGTTTATGTGTAATGTTAATTTCTACCAATCATATTGCTTCATTTTATATTAATGAATGTGAGGTATGAGTTAGGCATGGTTGTCATTAAAAATCTATTGTTAGGTATGAGATGAGTTGGAAGGATATTATTGATGGGTGATTAGACATGAAAAATCTTGTTAAAAATAGTTGACACCACCCTTGCAGTACAAAGTGGTAGTACAAATTTGTGAAAGAAAATGATTGCGGCAAGTGGTTGACCCGCTGGGTTTTTTCTCATAGTCCCCACTTCAACTCCTTTCTTCTATTGGGTACTAACTAAAAACAAATTAAAGGGTACTATCAAATAAAAATAAAAGCATTAACTATGTTAGTTTGTTTGTATATGAAATTATTATGATTTTGGCCGAAACAAAACAAAAGCGTCAAGAGTGAACCAGTTTGGCTAGATTCATGCAGTGTATTAATAGTTGTGAATTGTGACATGCATGCAGTTTCCTTTACCTGTTATTCATATTTTAGAATTCATTGAATGTTTGGTTTGTTATAATAAAAGTGAAAACGGAAAAAATTATTATGATGAAATGCAGAAAAAACATATTCTATAACTATACTAATACCAAATGTCGGTATATATATATACTATTATATGGAAGAAGCGAGTTGGCCATGGATAAATTGGTCATGAAATGTGTAATAAATATGAGCCCAAACTAATGTATTTATGGGCCCTTTTAAGTTCTATAACTATACTAATACCAAATGTCGGTAACGTTTTTTACTAATATATATATATACTATTATATTGGAAGGCAAGTTGGTGGTGGGATAGCTGGTTAGCTTGTGGGCCGAAATGGGAGCCCAAACTAATGTATTTATAGGCCCTCTTAAGTCTTTATATTGTCGTTTCGTTTCTTCAGTGCAAGGTTTTGTGTGTGTTGGTAGTTCTTCCACTTTCTGAGTAGGTACGGTCGTTTTTTCCCACCGTTCCATTGTTGCATATTGGCTTTTGATGCTTGCCTTTTGTTGTTGCATGTTTATTGTAGTTACTTTTCTGTGGGTGTTTGATTGTTAGACGTTAGGAGGTTTGGTGTTTTTCAGTTTTTTTCTTTTTTTTTTGCATGCATATTAGTTGGCCTTTTTTTGGTGTGGTGTGTGAAATATTTGCTTGAGCATTGCTTCCTTTAGGTTAGTTTATCGTCTAGCAGTTTAAGTAATTAGTATGAAGACTAAGAGTGCTGCATGCAAGAGAGTTGGTTAGGTTAGTGGTTGTCCAGAAAGCTTAGAAAAGGTTGACCATGTTAGAACCTTAGGGGTTGTTGCTTTCGATGCACATGGTTTGGTTGTGAGTGTGGATTCTGCTATTCCTACGGGTGGGTCATTGTTGGAAGGTGGTTGCAAGATAGGGGTGTTGCCACAAGCTGGTGAACCTGTGGTTTTCAGGGGAGAAGGTGGTATTAAAAGGAAAGGTGTTTGCTTGGATGTTGGTGTTACACAGGAATGTGGGCCGTCTAGCAAGAGAGCTTGCACTTCAGCTTTTGGTGTGAAGTCCGCGTCTGGCGCTGATCATGCCTCTAAACTGTTAACAGGTTTTTATTGTGACTTTTTATTTATGTGAGTCTCATTATCATTGTTGTGAAGTTGATATGTTGTAGCATATTTTAGTATCATGTTTGTTTTTGTAGGTGTGTTGCAGCCAATTGTGGCTTCATATGATCGATTAGCAGTTGAAGACTTGGAAACAAGCTGCGAGGATTCTATTGTTGGGCTGTCAAAATGTGGTGGTGCTCATTTAGTTGTGCAGGAAGCGTATGCTGGAGATGGTGGGATGCCAAACGTGCCTGATCCCACACATGCTACTGCTTATGTACAAGAGGACCAACGTCATCACGGTTTTAAAAGGTTGAGTGGTGTGTTTGATGAGTGTGGACAAAGTTTGTTGCCTGAAGCTGTTAAAAGAAAGAGGGTTTCAACAAAATGTACAAATGTCATTGCTAATGCAGATGCTGCTGCGGTTTCCAATGTGGTGCGAATGGGTGCAAATGTTGCAGGTCACTGGACAAATGTGCAACCTTTGGTTGAAAGGGCGCTGGCTATTGGCAATGTTTCTGATTGTTCAGGCCACCCAATTGTTCGCGCACACGATGTCGACTTCTTCGATAATTTCTCGTGTCCGTGATAATCGATGGATATTTTTTTATAACTATGGTCAAATATTGTTGCACGTTGTAATGGACGACGCTCGTGTTCTCGGGTGATGCAGTCTTATGCTTTTCCGTCAATCTTGATTTCCAATCGAGAACCATGTTCAGAGGCGGCACGTCGAATGCTAGGTCTACTTTTGAGTTGGATTTGTGCGAGGAATATTTTGCGTGGCGAACCGTAGTCTTCGCACCACGCCGTGCACACTCGATATGGGCAGCACGGGCGCCAGAAACGACGTCGGAGAACACAGTTGTGCTCGATGCGGAGATGCCACGAGGCAAACCAAGAATAGGCATCGGTTGCGGCTGTATACTTTAGCTATATTGTTTGATTTGATGAAACACAGCCTCCCTATGCCTCCCGCTATGTTTGCTTATGACTGTAGAATTTTTGATCAGGTCCGCCGAGAGAATATGTGAAGTTTGGTTCTTGCAATCGCGTTTGCCGCCATTGCAAGGCTATGTTTTGGGACGAGGATAAGCTTAGTACTTCTACGATATCTAGAGGCCCTGTGTACAATCGTTGCTGCCTGGAAGGTAGAGTTAGGCTTCTAATGATTAGAGAATATCCGACAAGTGTACGGGAGCTCTATTCTAACGACCAATTTATGGAGAATATACGAGCTTATAATCATATGTTTGCCATGACCTCTTTGGGCACAAATGTTGATGAATCTGTTAATGTGGGTAGAGGTCCGTATGTTTTCAAGGTGTCGGGTCAGATATATCATCGGACAGGCAGATTATGTCCGGTCCCTGATACCCGTCCTAGGTTTTTGCAACTATATATTTATGACACAGACCATGAGGTTCAGAATAGGATGGATAATTTTCAAGACAGTCGGAGGAACCTTTTGAGGCCAGCGATTGTGAGAGCACTGATAGCGTTCCTTGATGAGAACAACGCTTTAGTTCAGCTTTTCAGAACGCCACGAGACAAACTGCAGCAACATGATGTTCCGGAGTTTAATTCAACATAGGTAAGGCGCCACAATATGAGCTACCGATGACAAATTCAATTGGGGCTATAGTTTTGGACGATATGGAGGAAACGGAGAGTGACTTTGACATAATATTAGAAGCTCATTCTGGCGAACCACAAAGGATTAATAAGCTGCACGCAATTTACATGTCTGCCCATTTTCCGTTGCTGCTCGTATTTGGAGAGCATGGCTACCATCTGGACTTGCACTACGTCAATGTTGAAAGTGTGGCTACACGCAGGGGGAAGCGAATGTCCATGAAATCGCTTTATTGCTACCGTTACACAATAGGTTCGCTACTATAACATTGTCTAGGGGTGGAATTATTTCAAAGAATACGTAGTCACCGCAGATTGCAAAGATAGAGCAAGAAAGAATGGACTTCATTAGGGCCAACCAATCGAATATCAGGGGTGATTATTTGAGAGGTTTTTATGATGCAATTTCACGTGGGGACGCTGACGAGTCAGATGTGGGTTCTCGAATAATTTTGTCGTCGTCATTTACTGGTGGCCCACGTTATATGTAAAGTCATTATTTAGACGCTCTAGCAATCTGTAGGGAACATGGCAACCCTGATTTTTTCGTCACATTCACTTGTAACACTAGATGGCCTGAAATACAAGAGTATATGGATGCGTATCCTAACCTTAATGCAGCCGATAGACCAGATGTCATTGACCGAGTATTTCAGCGCAAGATCCAATCCCTCATTAAGTATATACGCGATTTTCGGCCTTTTGGATCGATAAATGCATGCATCTTTTACGTGCACCTAACACTTCTATATCTTATACATTTATATTTTGTTTTGGTTATTCAATGCACCTGTTATTTATCAACGCTTGTACTTTTTTCAGTCCTGTACACGGTGGAGTTCCAGAAACGTGGCTTGCCACATTGCCACATACTTTTGTATACATCTCGAAGACCAGAGACAATGCGTCCTGATGAAGTAGACAAATATGTGAGTGCGGAACTACCTCATCAGCAAGATGATCCGGAAGGTTTTTGAGTCATTACAGAATTTATGATACATGGCCCATGTGGAGGAGCATTTCCGAATGCTGTTTGCATGCGTGAAAGGGGCACGTGCAAATTTTTTTTCCCAAAGGAATATTCTGATGCGACATTCTTTGATAGAGGAGGGTATGCACATTATAGGCGACGGGATATACAAATAGACGCACAACGCCATGGTGTTAGATTAGAAAATGCGTACGTTGTGACATACAACCGGGCATTATGTATAAGATTTTATGCGCACATAAATTTTGAGTATTGTGGCTGGACCATGCTTATAAAGTATCTCTTTAAGTATATTTCTAAGGGTACTGACAGGATTATTGCACGGGTGTCTAGGCACATAGGTGATGCAAATGTTCAATCAGCGCGCGCTTCAACTTCAGCGAGTACTTCTAATCAATGTGTCGATGAAATAAAAATTTTTGTTGAAGCACGGTATATCGGTCCTCACGAAGCTTGCTGGCGAATATTGGGTTTTGATATTCATAGTAGATAACCCGCGGTTCAGATCCTTGCTGTCCATCTAGAGAACATGCAACATATTTCTTTTAGAGCGTCGCAAACGGTTCAGTCCATCCTTGACAACCCTGGTGCCAGGCGGACTACTCTAACAACATGGTTGGAATTTAATGAATCGTCAACAGTTGGAAGGCATTTAACGTATCTACAGTTTCCGTAGGAGTTTGTGTGGTCTAGAGCAGATAGAACATGGTCATCTAGGCGTAATAATAGACCAGCCATTGGACGCTTGGCATATGTCCACCCAACTGTGGGTGACCTTTTCTACCAGCGCATGCTATTGTGCCATCAAAAGGGGTGTATGTCGTTTGCAGGGATTAGGACTGTCGATGATTATACGCACAACACAAACATGGAAGCGTGCGAAGCTTTGTGGTTATTACAGGATGATCGAGAATGGGTTACAGAAATGCAGGAAAGCTGTACAATGGCTACGACGACTCAGTTGAGGTCGCTGTTTGTGCAGATTCTGCTGTTCACATATATCACAAGTCCAGTAACGCTTTGGCGGATGTTTTGGCGCCATATGTCTGACGATGTGCCCCGGATTTTGTCAGAAGCATTAGGTCTACGACTCACATTTCTAAACGACCCCTAATTGGAAGGTGGAGTTTTGTACGAAGTACCAGCACTGCTTACGAACCACGGCAAATCGCTCAGGGATTACGGGTTACCTGATCCTCCAGCTGGGTTGCTAGGTCTGTTTAGAAACCGCACTATGATGGAAAAAACCTGTTACAATAAGGAATAGATGGCTGCAGAAAGCAGAAGCATGATCCCGCAGTTAAACGAACAACAACGACATGTGTTTGACACTATCATAGATGCTGTGCAGGGCAAACAACAACGGCTAATGTTTGTGTACGGTCATGGAGGGACAAGCAAAACATTCCTATAGAAGGCAGTCATCACAACACTTAGAGCCGAGGGGAGAATAGTGTTGGCCGTTGGTTCGTCTGGCGTTGCATCACTGTTGTTGCCATCTGGAAGAACAACAAATTCACGCTTTAAAATACCATTGCAGCTCACTGATGAATCAGTGTGTGCAATAAAAAAACAAACAATTGAGTGAGCTACTCTGCAAAACAGAATTGATCATATGGGACGAGGCCCCAATGAATGAAAAAAGATGTTTTGAGGCGTTGGACAGAACGCTTCGGGACCTTCTGGACAATCGGCACAGGCTTTTTGGAGGCACATCAGTTTTGTTGGGTGGTGATTTTCGTCAGACGTTGCCAGTAAGGAAGGGGGCTCTAAGAAATGTGATCATTGGTGCTTCCATAGCCGAGTCAAGGCTGTGGCAGCATTTTACGGTTTTTTTCCTGCTACAAAATATGCGACTCCAAAGGCCAGGCATAACAGCGGAAGAAAAGATTGAATGCCAGTCGTTCTCCGAATGGCTGCTGAGCATTGGCGATGGGAATGCTGGCTTAGAAGATGGTGATGACCCAGAAATTACCTCATGGGTTCGCATTCCAGATGCGTTTTGTTTGGAACTGGGTGAACGAGCTTTGGATGATCTGATACAGTTCATATACGACATTGAGTCACTGCAGACACCGACAGTGAGGACGTTTCAAGACAAGGCAATAGTGTGTCCAAAAAATGAAACCGCTGACATAATAAATGCTAGGATACTGCAACAGGTATCCGGAACATCTGAGTTTTATATGAGCGCTGACGAGGCAATCCCTGTTGGAAGCGACGGTGCCGCCACAGAATTACTGTATCCAAAAGATTATCTGAACTCCGTGAAATTTTCGGGAATCCCTCCACATTCATTGGAGGTCAGAATTGGTGTACCGGTGATTTTAATGCGTAATTTGAATGTCACAGGAGGTTTGTGCAATGGTACAAGAATGATTGTTACTCAGTTGCTAACGAGAGTAATCGAAGCGAAAATTATAACCGGGACGAGAATAGGGGAGAAGGTTTTTATACCACGTATTCTATTAACTGTCAAAGAGGACAAGATGCCTTTCGTATTTAAGCGTAAACAATTCCCTGTTAAGCTATGCTATGCTATGATGATTAACAAAAGCCAAGGGCAGTCTCTCTCAAAGATAGGCATCTATTTGCCAGAACCTATATTTGGGCACGGTCAGCTATACGTTGCTCTTTCGAGAGCTACGTCGTCAAAGGGTCTCAAAATATTGATTGAACCACATCCAAACCAACCACACAACATAACAAAAAATATAGTGTACAAAGACTTTTTGAAAAAAATAAGAGCGCAGCGGGCCTAGGTCATATTCTTGTAGCATAACGTTAGTCTATAGACGTTGCAGACGTTGCTACAGGAATGCACACATTTCTGTAGACACTTAAATGGTTGCTAGCTCTGACTTCCTAACTGCACTATTTATATTCCTACATGTTGCATAATTTGCTAATCATAAATTTTGGCCATCTGTTAGCACTGTAAGCATTTTTAAAAAATATGCCCCCACATTATGTCATCTTCGTATACTTATATGGCAACTAATTGCAGACTCATGGCTGATAAGGGAAAGGGGGAACTCATACAGGTAGGCGCAGAAGAAACTAAGATAATGCATGCTCAGACAGGTTCAGAAAGGTTCACACTCATACCTTTTGCATCTGTGTACATCATACCATAGCCATTACCTACACTATTTCATCGTTGCAAATAAGCATTTGATTCAATTGCAGGCCAGAGACTGAGAAAGACAAGGCTGAGGTCATTCAGGCAAGCCCAGAGGGAAGCTCTACAACAGATGTTGTAACCACCATAGACACAAAAGGGAAAGGTGTACTCATCACAAAAGAACCGGATGTCGTTGACATTACAGACATCAAACCAGAGGACTTGCAAAAAGAATTGCACATTAAAGTGTACCGCAAATGGGCATCTAGAAATGTTCCCGACCCCAATCCAACCGAACTGTGCCTAATACTTCTAGACAAACGGGTATGCATTGTGAATATGAGAAAGAAGTTTAACATAATCAGTATCGATTTAATAAATTACTAACATGTAATACTCACAGGGAAATGCAATTCAGGAAAACGTTGATGTTCAGGACATCAAGCAGTTTGACTCGCTTTTGAAAACAGGTATGTGTTATAAAATGCGGAGGTTCAGTGCTAAGAACACAGAGGTTTGACAACGTACACTGCCAAACAATACGACATTGCTCATTGGGAAGTACACTGAAGTTGCTCCACTAGAGGACAACGGTTTCTCTGCTCACTACTTTAATTTTGCTACCTACAACGAACTCGGATCTAGAGCCGATGTTCGCGATGAAATCCTAATAGGTAATACATTTACATTATAACCCATGATAAGGACCCCAAAGATTAACTATGTACATGCGTGTCTAGACTTCATCGGGATTATCCGCAGTGTTTGAATGATAAAAGCTTTTGGAAGCTCAACGGGCAACCGAGTACTTAGAAAAAATGTGGAAATCCAAAACCTCAAGTATGTACTAATCTGCAACGCTAACCCATAACCAATATCTAATAATTCTAAATTTTTATGTCTTACTTGGCACTAAGCTTGTGGAACGAAATGGCCACAAAATTTGAAACGGAGCTTAGCCTGCAGTTTGATCGTCCGATTATGCTTGCTGTGAGTCCCTGCTTGGTCAAGAGCTTTGCAGGCAATATTCAGCTTTCTGCCACCCCGACAATAGCTATTATTTCAATCCTAAAATACCACAAGCAGACGAAATCCGAGGAGTGTAAATATCATATCAGTAACACAATTTGATAAACTAATTCAAAAAAATACGCTTATACTATGTCACAAAAAACATACCTACAGGTATGCTGAACTCTTGGCTACGTGCACGCCGTTGATGTTGCCTTCAATAAGTCAAAAACAGTCAGCCGAGTCTTTCCCAAGCGATCCAGTCCGAATGGCAACAATACTTGGCATAAGTCCCGAGACGCTCGCTGTAATCCATAAACATGTATATGAAATAAATAAACAAGTACATGGCACTAACTATTATTTTTGGCAGCATAACCAAAAGTTTACGGTTGAAGCAGTCATAGCAAAGATAGACGAAGATGCCGCCTGGTATACAAATAGGTTCAAGCGATGCAACAAAAACATTGAACCAAACAGGCCCCACTGGCACTGTCAGCAACCGGGGATGCCAGTATTACCAAACTACAGGTATACATAATTGATTCAAAATAAAGTTATAACTCAATATAATAGAGACATACATTGATGAGAAACATGGTACAAACTAACTGCAGCTATTGTTTCAAAACAACAATTGCCGACGTCACTGGCGAGGCATCGCTAACATGGTACAACCCTGAGGCACACTCCCTACTTCTGGTCTGTTATGAGGTTCTTAGCTATGTTGCCGACCCAGATCCATACAATCTTAAGCCGATCATCAAGGATCTCCAAAACACGAAGCACAAGTTTGAAGTTCGCTTTAGTTATAGAAGCAAGAAAGGAAACCCAATGCTACTCCTTGAAAGTGTTGCTGATGCATCAACTCCTCGTGACCGCCACCGCCAGATGTCAGAGAGACTTCTGCCGTCAAAGTTCGCAACCTGAGAAGCGGTACTGCTTCGAGCTTTCACCGCCTACCTCGACACCGCCGCCTTTCTCGCAGGCCGCTAGAAAAGATGTGGCAATCAAGCATGCTGAACCGTCACTTGTGCGTAACCAGTTGTTCGAAGAACCACCAAAAGACCCAGAAATGCCAGCTACAAAGAAGCCAAAAGGTGATTCTGGTGCAGAATCACAGGTCTAACAGCGATCAACTATGAACCGCTAACTTTTGTACTATGGCTAAACTAAGGCTATAACAATGTAGTTTTTCTAACTCTAGCCTACTGCCTGTAAAAAAAGGTGGCTTTAAAAAAAACAATGTAAGAACAATGGTACTGTATATGCCTACGGGTAAACTACCAGTTGCGCTCAAAAGCTGCGCACAAGATTTGGGCAACGCTTGCACTACAATTGCAATAAAATCACATGCTTCCTCTAATCCTATGTACTTTTCACCTTAATGACACAAAATGCTAGGACGCTGTAACACCCCCAATTTCGTGATACGCAGCGAAATTCAAACTGGGTGTTACTTCATGGCACAACAGTCATAACAATGGAAAACGAACTCTAATTGAGTCATTTTAAAAGCTTTATCATTCGATTTATATAAATATCAGAGTTTACAAAAATGAGGTCCCAAATGGTTCCAAGTTAAAAAAAATACATTAAATTGGTTTTCAAATGATAATAAAATTTATAGCCTTCTTGAGTATCCGTACGCTCCGTACAAACCTCGCATAATATGGACTCAAATATATGCTTAAAAGTAACACAAAGGTTGAGTGAGTTCATAGAGTTTATAAAAATAATGTGAAGACCTTGTAAAATCATCGTTACTAGTATCAATAAATAGTAAATGTAGTTTTCTAGGATTCCAAGTGTATGACTATTGTACTAAATACAATATCACATGTAGGTACTGCTTCATTGTTTTATTTCTTGACATCGAAACCTTAAATTTCACATCGGTTTGTTCACAATTGTACCAAGTCCGTTGGTTTGATATTATACCAATTCTATTAGCTTGAGATTTACACTAAATCCATTAGATCACATAACTTATACCACGACATGAAATCATCCCATTTTGTAGATTTCGATAACCTCGACAATCTACGGTAGGGGCCACCAATCGTTTTGTGTCCGGGTTACGTTGTTATACACCCAAAGCGTTGGAAATCGTTTGTTATTGCACTATCTTTATGAAACCAAAATGTAAATCTTATGCGAATAGAAATTGAAATAATTGTTGCAATCATAGTCTAGTAGGTAATCTGCTCTTATACCTAGTGTTCTCAAATATTTGTTGCGTTTGTTTGCTCTAACTGAGTCAACTTAATAGTTACATTAATCCCAATAAATCTAATGATAATATTCGTGCTCACTACGCATAGTGCTTAATGATCCAGGATATCGAAACTCTAAGTATGATAATACTGTTACTTAGTATAAATAAACATTTAGTTCAGATACAACATATAGTTTAGAAGTAATCATGATTGTTATAAAAGCAGTTAAAAGCATGTATCTCCCCCAAAGATAGTTCAAAACATTTAAAAGAGGGGTCATGAACTCACCTGATAATAACTGATGAATGATACTAGCAAATTGGGCAGCGCTTCCGCATCTAAATTCAAAAATCCATTTCCTAAACTATAAAAACCTCTAAATCACCTCATATCAACCCCAAAACTATCCTAATTGCTCCCATAATAAAAACTCATCCTTAGAATTAGCCGATCTATCCTTGCCAAAGTTTCAAGAAATTTCTGAGAACCACATCTCCTATCCACCATTGTGTAGCTCTTAATCCAACCGCGGAAATACAAAATAAACTTAATTTTTACATAGAGAATACTTATTCCTTCAACTTATGTGTATAACTCAGAGCCTGAAAATCAAGTATGGAGGATGTATGGAGGGTTGAGGGTGGCAGCATCAAGGAGGAGGAGGGGGTTTTGTGTGTTTTTCTGTGTAAATAATGAATTAGTTTTCTTTCTATTTATAGAGAAAATATCTGAAAATATCTAGATATTTTGATGAATAGTGTTTAGATATTTTGATGAATAGTGTTTAGATATTTTTGAAAATATCTAGATATTTATTAATAGTAACTAGATATTTATATATTATGAGTACAGAGTACATTGTTTATGCATGAAAATCATGTAAAGGTATTTACTTGTTCAATTTACGCGAAATTAGTAAATAATAAATAATACGGTGAATAGTAACTCGTGAATAGTAATTTTTCGGAAAAAAGTTTGAGTTTAAATAATGACCCAAAATACGATGAATAGTAAAAATGAATAGTGAATATGAATAGTAATAGTGAATAGTGAAATTTCGAGGATGAATAGTTAAAACCCGAAAATGCGAATTGTTACGGTCTCTACCCCTTAAGGGAATTCCGTCCCGGAATTCAGTGTGTATTATATCTTAATGTACTAATATGTTCGTATAGCTTAAAAAGCCTAAAAGTCACATAATCGTCTGGAGGATGGAAGGCACGGAGAACGGAAGGCTATAAAATGTTTTTGTTTGTAAAAGTAGTTATAGTTTAAGTCTCAATTTAGACTCGCTTTCTATAACTATGGCTCGATACCAATCAGAACACCCCAATTTCGTGATACGCAGCAGAATTCAAACTAGGTGTTACTTCATGGCACAACAAATATAATAATAGAAAACGAACTCTAATGGGGTCGTTTTAAAACTTTATCATTCGATTTATATAAATATCGAGTTTACAAAATGAGGTCCCAAATAGTTCCAAGTTAAAAATACATTAAATTGGTTTTGAATAATAATAAAATTTATAGCCTTCTCGAGTATCTGTCGTCGCTCCGTGCCAGTCTCGTATAATATGGACCTGAAATACATGCTTAAAAGTGTCAACACAAAGGTTGAGTGAGTTCATAAAGTTTATAAAAAATAATGTGAAGACCTTGTAAAAATCATCGTTACTAGTATCAATAAATAGTAAATGTAGTTTTCTAGGATTCCAAGTGTATGACTATTATACTAAATACAATATCACATGTAGGTACTATTTCTGTTGCTCTTATTTCTTGACATCGAAACCATAAATTTCTGTTACTGGTTTGTTCACAATTGTACCAAGTCCGTTGGTTTGATATTATACCAATTCTATTAGCTTCGAGATTTACACTAAATCCATTAGATCACATAACTTGTACCACGTACATGAAATCATCCCATTTTGTAGGTTTCGATAACCTCGACAATCTACCCGGTAGGGGGCCACCAATCGTTTTGTGTCTGGGTTACGTTGTTATACACCCAAAGCGTTGAAAATCGTTTGTTATTGCACTATCTTTATGAAACCAAAATGTAAATCTCATACTAATAGAAATTGGAATAATTGTTGCAATCATAGTCTAGTAGGTAATCTGCTCTTATACCTAGTGTTCTCAAATATTTGTTGCGTTTGTTTGCTCTAACTGAGTCAACTTAATAGTTACATTAATCCCAATAAATCTAATGATAATATTCGTGCTCACTACGCATAGTGCTTAATGATCGATATCGAAACTCTAAGTATGACAATACTGTTACTTAGTATAAATAAACATTTAGTTCATATACAACATATAGTTTAGAAATAATCATGATTGTTATAAAAGCAGTTAAAAGCATATATCTCCCACAAAGATAGTTCAAATCATTTAAAAGAGGGGTCATGAACTCACCTGATAATAACTGATGAATGATACTAGCAAATTGGGCAGCGCTTCCGCATCTAAATTCAAAAATCCATTTCCTAAACTATAAAAACCTCTAAATCACCTCATATCAACCCCAAAACTATCCTAATTGCTCTCATAATAAAAACTCATCATTAGAATTAGCCGATCTATCTTTGCCAAAGTTTCAAGAAATTTCTGAGAACCACAGCTCCTATCCACCATTGTGTAGCTCTTAATCCAACCGCGGAAATACAAAATAAACTTAATTTTTACGTAGAGAATACTTATGCCTTCAACTTATGTGTATAACTCGTGAGCCCGAAAATCAAGTATGGAGGATGTATGGAGGGTCGAGGTGGCAAGATCAAGGAGGAGGAGGGGTTTGTGTGTTTTTCGTGTAAATAATTAATTAGCTTTTCTTTCTATTTATAGAAAATATCCGAAAATATCTGATATTTCATGAATAGTGTTTAGATATTTTCATGAATAATGTTTAGATATTTTGAAAATATCTAGATATTTATTAATCGTAACTAGATATTTATATATTATGAGTACAGAGTACATTGTTTATGCATGAAAATCGTTTAAAGGTATTTACTTGTTCAATTTACGCGAAATTAGTAAATAATAAAAAATACGGTGAATAGTAACTCGTTAATAGTAATTTGTGAATAGTAATTTTTTAAAATATTTTTGAATTTAAATAATGACCCAAAATACGATGAATAGTAAAAATGAATAGTGAATAGTGAATAGTAATAGTGAATACTGAAAATTCGAGGATGAATAGTTAAAACCCGAAAATGCGAATTGTTACAGACGCAACAACAAACATGCACGATAATGTTGCTACATAAACAATTGCAAAAACTTGCGTCAACCCCAGAACAAACCGGAAACTACATTCATACGATCTATGCATTGCTGCTCTAACACACAACAAACACATAAAGGGTTTCCAAACATGTATGCTCAAGGGAACCAAAGTTTGGCAACAATCATAAAAAAAAAAAAAAAAAAAAAAGAAAAAAAAATGTGCCTCATTGGCTTTCATTAACTGATCAATAACTACAGAGTCATTCTAACAACAGGGTGACCTTACTAAAGGCATCAAAATTGTATCCTGCTACAGGTTACAAACACCCTTCCTAACTACATACATACAAACCAAGCTTAAAACACCTAACCATCTGCACAACTACAAAAACCTAACACCAAGACCAGCCACTTCCACAAAAGACAAACAAGAACCGCCAGCAACCAACATAATCTTCAGACAGCTGTTCGTTGATCTCCATAAACCCCATTTGTGCTTCCTTAACAGCAATCCCATCACGCAGACTGTCGATGAGAGTATCAAGCGCAAGCAAGGACTCTCGATCAACGCGCTGCAGCTCCACAAGGCCATTCAGACCATCCACAGCGTCGCCATCAAAAGGACAAAACCAATGAGTCTCCATTATGGTACGGTCACGCTTCTCAATTTTGCCCAACAGTTGCTGACGTTCGTCCTCCATCCGAATCAGGAAAGCAAGGTCCTCAAGAACCTCATTCGAAAAGAAATTTGAAAGTCAGGGCCTGTTGTCGACCATCGCATATTTGATCTCCTCAATGTTTGGCATCGCTGTCATGTTGAAGCGGTGAAAAAAGTTAGGTGAAAAAAAGGGTTGACAATTAGCAAGTAAGACAACAAAGTATTTATAACCCACCCACCCAGCCACTAACATTGCAAAAAAGTTAGCACAAAAACAAAAAAATGTACAAAGGGAAAACACAAGTTAAAAAAAATAAAGGAACCACTAAAAAAAATAAAGGCTTAGCAACAAAATTAGTGCTAAAAAAATATTTATGACAAAAAATAACAGTAAAAAAGCAAAGCTCAAAAAATTCTACATAAATATACCAAACCAAAGCCAAAAAAAAATTATATACGAACGTTTGCACCGACCGACTATTAAAAGTTGATGCAAAACCCCGCCGCTGCGCGGCGGGCATTACATTCTCGTTTGTTTATAATTACCAGATGGAATGACTAATTTTATATTGAAATAAAATCAAAACTACAAGAAAGCGTTTTCTTTTTTTTATATAGAGAATTCAATAAAGGGTACAAAAAGTTATGGTGAGGTCACCATCTAAGCTAGGGCTGAGCATCAAAGGTCTCAAAACCGAGCCGACCCAACAAAACCGAACGAACGGACAAAAAACGACCCGATCCGACAGCCCGTCGATTCGGTTTCGGTTTCATGTTATCGGTTTCGGGTCGGGTCGGTCCAGTTCGGCCCTAAACCGACAAAAAACATGCCAAAACACACCTAGACCGACAAACCCGACCCGGCCCGACACAAAACCGAACCGAACTGTCCATATTCGGTTTGGTTTCGGTTCACGTTTTTCACCGTTTTCGGTTTTCTCAGTTCGGGTCAGGTCGGGTCGGTTTTAGAACGATGCTCAGCCCTAATCTAAGCTAAAAAAAACACCTCTTCTCAAAATGGTCATGTGCGACTCCATCCAATGTGTGTCACGTATCAACTTATTTAATATTAAATTACACTGGGTGGGTGGGACTTTGTTTTTGAATTTTTGCTTAAATGACAAATATACCGCTATTAAATATAAATAAGTACTAATAATTCACACCATATCCTTATATCTTTTGTCGTCTTTTTCTCCCTCATTCACCACCCATCACCACCGCCTGGCCACCAAAAATTTCGGCCATCGAGCCACCACCTCAAATATACCCACCACCAATTACGAGCCAACATATATACCATGAGATCTACATACATCTGTGGTCAAAATCACCTTTAAAACTTTCAAATAAGTATTTAAAACTCTAAATAATATGTGCAGATCTATAAAAAAGAATTCCAAACTTGTATAATATATTGATCTATAAAAAAAACTAAAAACCTTAATATATTTCAAAAAATTATAATTAAATGAAGGTTTTGGTGATTTTGGGTGTTGGTTATGGGGTGACGGTCTCGGGGATGGTAATGTCGATAAGAAAAAATATAGATAGGCAAGCGGCCACGGGGTGGCGGTGTTGATGACGGATCTGTGGTGGTGTTGATTAGCTGGTAATAGTGGTGTTGATTTGCGGTGGTGATGGCGGATCTGTGGTGGTGTTGATCAGGTGGTGATGGTGATCAGGTGGTGATGGTGGTGTTGATATGTGATGGTGATGACGAGGTGGTGGTCGTGTATGGATTTAATGGTGGTCGTGTATGGTTTGTGATGACAAAATTTTCTTCATTGATTGTTGGATATTTTTATTGTTGTAGCGTTTGGTCAAAGTTGGGATTTAGTGTCATTGTAATCTATATATAGAATCTTGCTAGTTTGTATTTGCATATATAAAGGTATTTCTGAATTTAAAGTTCTTGTAAAGAGCAATTTAGCCGGAATAAATGAGTATCGCCGGAATATATGGTTGTCGCCGGAGTTGTTGATGATGATGGTAAAAAAAAATACGAGTCGCACATTACCATGTCGCACATTAAAAAGAGAGTATTTTGGTCTTTTTAATACTCTTGTAATAAGACAAAAAAGAGAATTTATGAGAAAACACCCAACTACCAATGTACTTTAATACTAAATAAGTGGACACGTGTCACATATTTTATGGAGTCGCACATTCGCACATGACATTTTGAGAAGATTTTTTTTTGATAAACTCACCATGACTTTTTGTACCCTTTTCAAAATTTGCTCTTTTCTTAGTTGTTCCCAATATTAAAGCAAACCTGCTTAGTAATAGGTTTCATAGGAACTGACGATCTTTGGTCAAACACCTAGCGAAAAACAACTATCGTCCTTTCATTACGGTATTTCTAAACAAGTTCAGGATAACAAGTCTCAAATTTTTTATGATATCGATTTGATGATATTGACACTAGCAATGATATTGATGCTCGTTACTACGTTCTTCATGTGGAGCTGGAACTCCTAACTAGCATGAAAGCTGATAAGGATTTAAAATGTACACTTTTGAGGGGTCATTTAAGCCCTTATTCGACCACTTTTATATCCGTTACTGCTTAATTTCGTTCCTTTTTACTTTTTAGGTCTCTTGAAGGCATAATGCTAGAATGACACTTATTTGGACGAAAAGGCGTGAATATGTGACGAAAATGGCCAAAGGCAAGATCGAGACACTCAAGCTGCTGGAAACGCACCTGAAGGCATCACAGATAAAGGGCGACGCCGTCCCTATAATTGCGACGGCTCAGAAGTGAAATTGCTATTTTGTACTTGACGGCCAGCTTTAAAGAGTAGGCGTCACAACTCGACGGCCTAGATTTGATTCGAGCGGTGTCGAAGATGAAGCCGACGGCGTCACAACTACAAGGTGACGCCGTCACAAAGTTGACTTGGTCAAGACGAAACCCTAATGGCGGCGATCCGACGGCGTCACAATTAAAGAGTGACGCCGTCGCAGTTGTAACTCTATATATAGAATTCGAACTTTCAGACTTTTGAGAGGTAGTTTTGTGGAGTAAAACCTAATAATGATTTTTGGCTGTCTTAGGCAGTATCTTAGGGTTCTCATACCCTATTTTACAATAATATAAGTAACTTACTTCATTGATTTAATTATGTCTTCAATTGTATGTGTGTATGCTTGCATGTTCACCATGTCCGGCTAATTTACTTGTATGTTTGCTTAGATTTATGAAACCTAGGTATTGAATATTGATTGGTTGTCTCTTATCTTAATTGTAATTGGCCTAGGATTGCAATAGGTCATCGTTGTGTTTTTAATGCTTGAGTAATCTTTGTGAACATTAGTTTATAATCGCCTATAGTTGTTGTAGGCTAAAAATCTAAAGATAACCTTAGAGTTAGTTTATAAATCCTAGAGATTTTGTAGGCAATAACCTTAAGGTAGTCTCAAAGAGTTAGGGAAAAAAGCATACCCTGCGACCTTATAAGACACAACGCGTTAAGAATAAGGACGTGACAATTCAACCATCAATAGGAGATAACTAGGGAGTAATAGCATCTAGGTAAACACATCTTTAATCATCATACGAGCACACATCAATTAGACATAGACTGCCCCTTAGCTTAGTTAATTAGACTAGATAATAGTAGAGTAATCGGTAGAAATACCACCCCCAAATCCAATACCCGAGATTCGTACATTTCAATTTTCTAAAAATATAAAAAGATAAAAATAATCTTCCTCGACCCCCAACCTTAGCGTAGTAATTTCTCACTAGCATTCCTATTCCCTAGAGAACGATATCAATCCCGAGGCTTACCCTAATACTACACTACAACGATTAGGTTCATCGCCTAGGTGGTTGAAAACTTGCTCAAGAAAAGGAAGTTTCCTTTGACTCGAACGCGCGTAATGCAGCGATCAAGTTTTGGCGCCACCGCTGGGAATAGAATAGCTAGTATGATTTCCATCTCCTTTCGGTTTACTTGCTTGATTCCTATCAAGTAAGCTTTTTCTCATTTTTAGCTTCCTCGTAGTCTATCCCCTTTCTTTGTGAATTTGTTCGTAGCCCCATCACTTTTCATCATCGAAGGTGATAACCCGCCACCACTTATCAATCCACCAATCATTGACCCGCCAAGAGGCCTTACTCTTGGTGAATACTCTAGACTGAGCCACCAAGGCTATAGGAACACCATTGAGCTCCACGCTCAAGCTCCGACTATGGCCCTGCGATCCGAAACCATCCGGTTGGTGCAAAACGGATATGCATTCCATGGACTTCGTTCCGAAGATCCTAATCAGCATCTCAAGGACTTCCTAAAAATAGTTGACTCTATCGACCCTGATGCTACCACATAGGAGACCACGCGCTTGCGTCTCTTCCAATTCTCTTTACGGGACCAAGCTAGTAATTAGCTTGAGCGAATTCCCGTCGGATCCATATCAAGTTGGGATGATCTCACCACTTGTTTCCTCACCAAATGTTTCCCACCGGGGAGAACTGCCAAACTTAGGAACGACATCTTGATGTTCCAACAACGTCAAGGCGAAACTCTCTACGAGGCGTGGACTCGATTCAAGGACTTGCTACACAAAGTCCCTCATCACGGCATCGATCTTTGGCTTCAAGTCCAAATCTTCTATGACCATACCAATTTCATCACAAGGCGATCCATTGATCGAGCCGCCGGTGGAAGGCTTAGCAAGTCCAAAGCAGAAGAATCATGGGATATTATAGAAGAGCTTGCCGATCAAAGCTACGGAAATTGGAGTGAATCCCATGAAACCCCCGTTAAAGTGGTTAATGCCATATCGATTCTTCATGAGTCTTCCAACGTCACTGAAGAGAAAATGAGTGCTCTTGAGAGAAGGATCGATTATCTAATTGAGAGGCAAAGGAGAGCTCCTGAACCGACCCCTTGAGCAATGGTTAATTCCGCTAACTCCGCCAACCACCCAACACCTTTCTCTGAATCACCAAGCCGTGAGCAAAATCTCAATTCCGAACGACGCTTCCGTTCTACTTCTCCAATACCACTCTCACCGAGCTTTAAGGAACAAATGAGGGAGTACGTAGCAGCCCATACGGAAAGATTAGCAAAATTTGAAGAAGAGGTTTATAGGCAAAGGGAGGAAATGCAAGCAAAAATGACGGAAATGATGAACTTGTTAAAAGAGTATACTAAGACGAAGGTTCCCGAGAAGGTGCTAGTGAGAAGCAATGATCACCCTCCCCCCACTTTGTTTGTTAACGCCATTTCCATTGTACCTGCTGAAGATGGAATAGTTGAGAAGAAGGAGACTGAGAAAGCAAGGATAGTAAGATGAAGAAGGAGGCTGAAACCAATGATGAACCCGAGACCATTGAGTACTACCTTAAGCACGAGATTAATAAAAAACAATTGTTAACCAAGTGAACCACTTTAGGTACAATGAGGTTCTTAGGAAAGCCCTAGAAGGATAAATAACAGAAGAAGAGTATGACACCATGCCTATGGGACCTATGTATGAGCTGGTTCTAAAGAAACCAATAACTAAAAAACGCGAAACCACGGGGAACTTCGTAATACCATGTAGCGTAGGTGACATTGATAATATAAATGCCTTAGCCGATCAAGGATCTGATGTAAACATAATGCCGCTATCAGTCTATAATAAGTTGGCTAAGGAAGAGCCAACCAAGACCAATCTTAGACTTTCCTATGCAAATCACACATACGTCTACCCCGTAGGAATAGCGGAGGATGTCCTAATTGAGGTGGCCAATATTATCTATCCGGTGGACTTCATGATCATAGACATTGAGGAAGATAGAAATATGCCACTCATTCTTGGAACACCTTTTCTGGCCACTGCCAGAGCAACCATCAACTGCGGTGAGGGTATCATGATACTCAAAAGTGGCAAGGGATACGCTAGGATACCTATTGTTCCAAGATATCCTTTGAAGATAATGGAGAAGATTACTGATGAGAATCCACAGGTCCACAACAATACGATTAGGAAGAAAATTAACGAATGGGAAAAAGGGCTTAGAGATTTCATGGTTCAAGGGCTACATGCGACATTGTGGAAACGCGATAAAAAGTTAGGAAATAATCGTACCTCAATACCACAAACTCAAAAGAACCCTAAGGAATTCTTGAATGGAGAGAAGGTGCTTTTGTACAAATCAAGAATAAAAGCATTAAGAGGAAGAAATAAGCCATGATGGTTTGAACCTTATACAGTGAAAGAAACTGATCTAAAAAATAAAACCGTTATCATAATAGACGACGTTGGGAAGGATTCCACGGTAAGCATACAGCGTCTACAACCTTTTGATGAAGGCTTAGTAAAAGAAAAAGGTGACGGTAATGAAGTCATGTAGGGGCACGACTTCGGGTTTAGCTACAAGACTCATAAATAAAGAAAAGCGCTTCGTGGGAGGCAACCCATGCTTAATTGTTTGCTTGTTTGTGTGTCGTACATTTTTTATTGATTGTTTATTCTCATGTTTGAATTTGAGAAAATACTTTATTTTGTCTTTAACCTCGTCTTAATTACATATAAAGGTATTTTACAAAAGAGATAAGTGTAGGGAAGATTACACACGTTTTCAAAAAGAACGTGAACATGCGAATTACGATTATTGAAAAGATATACATGTGTGTTTATTAGAGTCAAATGCTTGTATCGAGTCATAATGGATGTTTTGCGTGAATTTTCCGATTCTAAAGATATAATTTTTCGAGAAAATGCAGCAGCACCGGCCGTCAAGATAACCTGATGACATCAGGATTGCAACCTGACGGCATCAGGAGGAGCAGAAACAACTTATCTTACTTTCTCTCGTTTTCTGTGCTACTTACAAATTCTTGAAATTTTTCAGGTCTTAATTTTCCAGAAAATCTGCAAACATCCATTCCACAAGCATTATATCCTAGTTTTGTAGAGTCATATATTGTGTTACTGCCGATTTTACGTGAAGGTTTCGTTTGTTTTCTTAAAGTGTGCAGGTTTTATTTATCAAGAAGAAGATACATAAGATTGGAGAGAGCTTCTCACGCATACATTCTTCTTGAAGAAGAATTTAACCACTACTTCACACGGATCCTACCGAGCTAATCGGGGAGTATTAGTTTCTTCGCTTTTTATTAACTTCCATTATCATAACTTTGATATTTCGGGAACATTGAGGACAATGTTCGGTTTAAGTGTAGGAGGGAAAATAAAACGGGAACTTTGAAACTATGCTTATCCTTGACTATTTGCCTTGTCCAATTTCATTTGTGTAGTAAACCATGAGAAATATCAGTTAGGGTAATTTTGGCACCAAATTTAAAAAATTTCATGACATGTAGTAGTGGGCCATTAGTCTTAATAAAGCGTCTCATGGATAGGAAGTTATATGACTAGCACAAAACCCTTTACCACTCAAATTCCACCCCAAAAATATGAGGTTCGCCCTTAGATTTGTAGGAATTAAAGCATTCACCTTTAATGCTTCGAGAGTGTACCGGTAGTATAATAGATTCTAGAACTTGTTTTGTGATGCATCCCGAGATCGCTAGTGAGACTACACTTGTGTAGTTAGGAATAACTAAATGATAAGAGGCATTAGGATAACCCTTGTTTGATACCCGTATTATAATTACTTCTTACACATCAGTTGAGTAGTTCCCCCACACCCTTGCGTTGTACTCATCTTTAGTACACGATACCCCTAATTAACCCCTCAGAGCCTATCCTTTTCGCGGTTCTCGTGATGTTTCGGTTTTTCGGAATATCAATGAAGAGCATTGTTTACAATCCACCCCTAAATGTACACCCAAATCGCCTTAGCCTACCTGCACTCACTTTTAGTGCATTATTGTTATCATACTAACCCTTAGTTCAATTATCTAGTTACTTGCATAAGTTGCTAAGTCGAGTCATATCATTTGTATACAGTTTTGGGACGATTGAGACTCATAGAAAAAGTTAAATTTTATGAAGTGACGGGAAGGAAAGTTAAATTCAAATTCCCTTTATTTACGTAATAATGTATTCCAAGTGTTTTGATCTTTTCAATTCGGGTCAAATTAGTGTTAGAGTAATAAAAACTCAAGTGTAGGGATGTGCCTATAAATCCCTATTATTTTGATGTTACCATAGAGGATGGTAGAGTTAAAAGTGTATGGAAAAAAAAATCGAAAAAAAAGAGTGTTAAAAATAGAGATATATATATATATATATACGGGTTACCATCCTACTTCTATCTTTAAATTTATGTTTGTTTGTTTCAAAGTTATCTAGAGTTTAGAGTGTCGAGTCTTGGCTTAGCAACGCCATTCTTCTCATGCTTGTAACATAAAGATTTTTTAACTTGCCACCATTAAATCGCCTATCCAACCAAACCCTTTGTTTCCCTACCGTAAGCCTAACGTTACAACCCTTAAAAGACCTCTTGGATAGTTCTTCCTAGGTGCTTACGCAAAAGCGATAGGGGTTTGATCTAGTCTCAAGCCTATGGTAATCTATGTACTAGGACCGGTTAATGAGTGTTTATCTTCCATTTCCAATTTAATATATTTCATATACACCCGAGAGATGAGAGTATCCAAACACCACTTGTGAGGTGCTAGTATGTAATTTCCGTGCTTGTTATGACTTTTGCGGGGCTTATACTTGTTGTGAATTGTTCTAAACTAATGCTTCATGACCCCTAAATTATAAATTTATTGACCAAAAGCACATTTGCTTGAGGACAAGCAAATACCAAGTGTAGGGATATTTGATAAGGATTTAAAAGGTACACTTTTGAGGGGTCATTTAAGCCCTTAATCGACCACTTTTATATCCGCATCGCTAATTTCGTTCCTTTTCACTTTTAGGTCTCTTGAAGGCATAATGCCGAATGACACTTATTTGGACGAAAAGGCGTGAATATATGAAGAAAATGGCCAAAGTCAAGATCAAGACACTCAAGTCGTTGGAAACGCACCTCACAATCACGTATAAAGGGCCTCCCTATAATTGCGACTACTCGAAGTGAAATTGTTATTTTTACCGACGTCGAGACTTTAAAGAGTAGGCGTCACAACTCGACGGCCTAGATTCGCATCCGACGGTGTCAGAAGATGAAGCCGACGACGTCACAACCACAAGGTGACGCCGTCACAAAGTTGACTTGGTCAAGACGAAACCCTAATGGCGGCGATCCGACGGCGTCACAATTAAAGAGTGACGCCGTCGCAGTTGTAACTCTATATATAGAATTCAAATTTTCAGAATTTTGAGAGGTAGTTTTGTGGAGTAAAACCTAATAACGATTTTTGGCTGTCTTGGGCAGTATCTTAGGGTTCTCATACCCTATTTTACAACAAGATAAGTAATTTACTTCATTGATTTAATTATGTCTTCAATTGTATGTGTGTATGCTTGCATGTTCACCATGTCCGACTAATTTACTTGTGTGTTTGCTTAGATCTATGAAACCTAGGTATTGAATATTGATTGGTTGTCTCTTATCTTAATTGTAATTGGCCTAGGACTGCAATAGGTCATCGTTGTGTTTTTAATGCTTGAGTAATCTTTGTGAACACTAGTTTATAATCACCTAGAGTTGTTGTAGGCTAAAAATCGAAAGATAACCTTTGAGTTAGTTTATGAATCATAGAGATTTTGTAGGCAATAACCTTAAGGTAGTCTCAAAGAGTTAGGGAAAAAAGCATACCCTACGACCTTAGAAGACACAACGCGTTAAGAATAAGGACGTGACAATTCAACCATCAATAGGCGATAACTAGGGAGTAATAGCATCTAGGTAAACACATCTTTAATCATCATACGAGCACACATCAATTAGATATAGACTACCCCTTAGCTTAGTTAATTAGACTAGATAATAGTAGAGTAATCGGTTGAAATAACACCCCCAAATCCAATACCTCGAGATTCGTACCTTTCAATTTTCTAAAAAATATAAAAAAGATAAAAAATAATCTTTCTCAACCCCCAACCTTAGCGTAGTAATTTTTCACTAGCATTCGTATTCCCCTAGAGAACGATATCAATCCCGAGGCTTACCCTAATACTACACTACAACGATTAGGTTCACTGCCTAGATGGTTGAAAAACTTGCTCGAAGAAAATGAAGTTTCCTTTGACCCCGAACGCGGGTTGTACGCGTATCAAAAGCACTAACTATTGATGTGCTGCATAAAAAAATATCTCACATCATTAGGTATTTCTATCTTTTCTTTTCGATTTCATTTATCATAACAAAAATACATGGTTTTGTTTTTTTGAAACGGCTAACTTCATTATAAAAGTAAAAATACTAGCTAGAGGCTAGAAATTAAAATAATTCATGATGGTAAAGTTTAAATTAGTTTCTTTTATGTATCTTACCGTTTAAAACATTTGGCCAATAAAATTAGTTGTTCTTTTTTTTTCTTTGGTTCGTGCGAAGTGATGGCACCACCCTTATCTCCTCTCTTTTATCTTGCATGGCGTGTTATTTTTTATTTTTTTTGGGGGAACGGGGGTCATGGAGGGTGTCTCGTGTTGGAGGTGATAATGGTGATGAATCACCCTCCATAAAAACCAGCCTAAGGTGTTGTTTGTTTCATTAAGATGTTTTGAGTCTGAATCTGACTATCACATCTTACTGTTAAGAGGTACTTGAAAAGTCTGAATCTTAATTATATAACTTTGTTTGTTTTGTTTTTGATATGGTAAATTGTCTAAATGTTGTAAAATTTTGCAACTTAAATAGGAAAAACTTTGCATTTTTTTTAAACACACTTAATCTTTGATGTAGACAAAATAACGAGATAATACAAATCAAGCATGTTGATTCACACGAATGCCAGGATCGATTCTTTCAACAATCGTTGATTCAATATAATACCGACTATTAGGATTCTTAGCAAGAAAACTGCCAAAACTAGACTTTTGATATTTCTTTCAACTGCTTGTTACACATTACAAAGAACCTCTTAAATAAAGTTACAAAACTGAAACGGGCCCTAAAAGACAAACGGGCCGAAAGTTATTGCATATATATATATATACTAGTGGCAAAACCCGTCCGATGGACGGGTATGACTTGTAGTTTTTAATTTTAGAATTTAGTAGAACAAATATATACTAAAAAGTAATTAAAAGTTAAATGATACGGTTAATATCTATAATTGATGTTACCATAATCCATAAAACGGCTAAAAGCAGGTAAGTATTTTTATTTTTGGTTTTTATTTTTAGGGTTTAGTTGAACAATTATATACTAAAAAATAATTAAAAGTTATATGAAACGGTTAAGAACTATAAATGATGTTACCATAATCTATAAAACGGGTAAAAGCAGGTAAGTATTTTGATTTGTGGTTTTTATTTTTAGGATTTGTGGTTTTTCTTTTGATGGTGTTTGTTAACGGAAATTCAATTTAAAGGACGGGGGCTAACTAATATTTTGATGGAATTAGTTTACGTTGAATTTTTTTTAAGGTGAGCTTGACATACTTCTACTATGTCATTCTATTGTAATATTCCGTCATTCTATTGTAATATTCCACATTACGTTTAGGGATGCGCTTAATAACACTTACCTTAGCAAGAAGTAATTATGTAGGTGTCTTGTATCATTAGTTCAATACTAACATTAAAATAAAATAGCAATAGTAAATGGTTTTTTTGGTTATTATCTATATCAAAAAGGGTGACGGAAACTGAAATCTAGTCATAAATAATCAAGACAAAATGAAACACATGTTAACTCAAGTGTACAAATCATAACATAAAAGGTGTAGATTATCTTGATTAGGTTTAACAATGAATAAATAGATATAACTGCAAAGGTTTAGAAGTTGAACAAAAGGTTATGTGAAGTTTATATTAGTGAGTAAAGTATTGGTTTAACAGGGGTTTTGAGCTAAAAGAATTATAGATTTTGATCATGCCTTGATGCCATAGTCATCACAATGAAGGGGTGTTTGAATTATAGTCATGCACTAATCAATAAACTGTTAACATTTTTTATACACTCAAAAGTGAAAGCGATTACAAAAAACCGGTTGCAATACACAACTGTACAAACAAATTGAAAGGGCCTACAAATCAACCTCTTATAAAAAGCACCATATACATCAATACCATATTAAGGCAATTTGATCTTTGAAATAACAACAACATCAGCTATACTCGAAATCCAGAACGTCTTGTGATTTTGTGAATGCATTAAGAAACCTAATATCTGAGTATCGTTAAATGATGAGGCTCAATCGCGAAACATGTGCTACATGTAACCTTACACGCTGCTTTCCACTGTACTTGTGGCCCGAGTACGGGTACTCTTACCTTGGTGATTTTTCATATTCAGAACCTTTTAGAAATAAACTTATACTTCATGAAGATACTGTAGGTGGTCTAGGAATAAGACTTAAGTAAAAAACATTTTCATCGTTAGACGATTAGAGATTTTGCAAGTATTACTAATTATCTCTATTATTACCTTAACCATGACAGGAGGTTCTCTGGGCTGAACGGGAGAAGATTTAACCTGAAAATCCTACGGAATATAGGAAATCAAATCAAAATTTATACAGTCTTATACCTGTAATTTAGAGATAATAGCATATAATCTTCTCATCTACAGAGTATAACTTGCATAGTAACATAAACGATGACACAGTCATTTAGTTAAAGACTGCTTTGGAGGAGTACGTACCCTTCCCGTCTTTGCATATCTGCTACAGAAAGACAATCTCAAACACCAGCATAAGCACCTATAAAATAATAACTCCCACATGTGCTTATATACAAGTATCAATAAACAAATATGCACTTCTAAAAATTACAACTTTTACACTTGCATTGCTAGCAACTATTTTCGCCTTTCGGTTTTTCCATTGCCATTAACTTTGGTTCCTGCAAACCTGTAATGCAAATTTTTCATAATAAAAGTATTAGCTGTGTTAAGGATAGACATACATGAACATTCGGAGTCGGCACCAGACTGCAGTTGCTTTAGTGCTTGGTGACATGTCCGGTCTCAATCTACAAAAACAGAAAACTGGCACCATGCATGAAGTTTTTATAACAAAAATTCTTAGCTTGAGTATGGCCTATTGTCCTCTATATTCAAAGAGCCATGAAAGGAGATAGATGGTAGCTTCTAATCCAACCTATAGGTACAAAAGCATATGCATAGAAATTAGACACACGGGTTTTTAGTATAATATTTTGAAAGTGATCCATGTAGCCTGTTTTGTTACAGTAGACTATTCGACTATGATTACCAAATACGGAGTATCACATACATTAAGACACAACATCAAACACTACTGATAACGCTACACGCGTCGTTCGGGGTCAAGGAAACTTCCTTTTCTTCGAGCAAGTTTTATAACACCCTAGGCAGTGAACCTAATCGTTGTAGTGTAGTAATTAGGGTAAGCCACGGGTATTGATATCGTTCTCTAGGGGAATAGGAATGCTAGTAAGGAGTTACTACGCTAAGGTTAAGGTTGAGGAAGATTATTTTTGTATTTGTATATTTTATGAAATGGAAAGGTACGAATCTCGGTATTGATTTGGGGGTTGGTATTTCACCGATTACTCTACTATTATCTAATTATCTAAACTAAGGTTGTGGGAGTCTATGTCTAATTAATGTGTGCTCGTATGATAGTTTAAAGATGTGTTTACTTAGGTTGTACTACTCCTTAATTATCTCCTATTGATGGTTGAGTTGTCACGCCTTATTCTTAGTTGCGTTGTGTGTCTAAAGTTGTAGGGTATGCGTTTCTCCCAACTCTTTGAACTTACCAAAGGGTCTCGTCTACAAACCCACTAGGGATGATAAACTCCTACTCTAAGGCGCTCTTTGGATGGTTTAGCCTACAACTACTCGGTAATTATATTCTAAGGTTCACAAAGATGAATCAAGCATTAATACACAATGAATGACCTATCGCATTACTAGATCATTAATCAACTAAGATAAGAAACAACCAATCAATATTCAATAATTAAGTTTCATACTTCCTAAGCAAACACACAAATAAATTAATGGGACATGGAAAACATGCAAGCATACACACAAATAATCAAAGACATAATTGAATTAATGAAGTAAAGACTTATCTTGATGTAAGATAGGGTTTAAAACCCTAAAATATCGTACAAGACACCTAGGTTCGGTTTTAGGTTTTCACCCAAAAGACTCTCTACTAAACCGAAAAATTCGGATTCTATATATAAGATTACATATGCGACGGCGCCACCTTATGTTTCGTGACGCCGCCGTGTCGCCGTCATTGGGTTTCGCTCGCCACGTTAACCTTGCGACGGCGTCACCTTATGTCCGTGACGCCGTCCTCTTCGACTTTCGACGCCGTCGGATTGCATCTAGGCCGCCCGAGTAGCGACGGCCTACTCTTTTACAACCGGACGCCGCCGCTTGAAAATACGAGTTTGGGTTCGGATCGTCACAACAATTTTGGGACGCGTCGCCATTAGCACCGACGCCGCCTTCTAATTTCAAAGCATTGTGAGTGTCTCGATTTTGACTTTAGCCATTTTCTTCATATATTCGCCTTTTCGTCCAAATAAGTGCCATTCCAAGATTTTGCCTTCAAGAGACCTAAAAGTGAAAAGGAACGATATTAAGCAATAACGGATACAAAAGTGATCAAATAAGGACTAAAACGACCCTCAAAATGGTACCTTTTAAAACCTTATCAAATATCCCTACACTTGTTATTTGCTTGTCCTCAAGCAAATGTGCTTTTAACCAATTAATTTATAAGTTGGGGTCATGAAGCATTAATTCAAAACGGTCCACAACACATATAAGCCCCAAGAAAGTCATAACAAGCACGAAATTACATACTAGCACCTCACATGGGGTGTTTGGATACTCACATCTCTCTCGGTGTATATATGAAATATAACAAATAGAAATGGAAGATAAACACTCATTAAGCGGTCCTAGTACATAGATTACCATAGGCTTGAGAATAAATCAAACCTCCATCGCTTTGGCGTGAAGCACCTAGGAAAGACTATCAAAGAGGTCTTTTAAAGGGTTGTAATGTTAGGCTTACGGTAGGGAAACAAGGGTTTGGTGGGATAGGCTATTTAGTGGTGGTAAGTCAAAATCTCTATGTTAAATGCATATGAATAATGGCGTTGCTAAGCCAAGACTCGACACTCTAAAACTCTAGGTAACGAAATAAACACACATAAATTTAAAGGATAGATGTAGGATGGTAGCTCAGATGTCTTTTTTTTTTTTTTTTTTTTTTTTTATTTTTTTTCGATTTTTTTCATACACTTTTACTCTACCATCCTCTACGATAACATCAAAATACTAGGGATTTACAGCATATCCCTACACTTGAGTTTTTATTACTCTAACACTAATTTGACCCGATTTGAAAAGATCAAAACACTTGGGGTACATTATTACGCAAACAAAGGGAATTTGAATTTTTAACGTTCCTTCCGTCATTTCATAAACTTTAACTTTTCCCATGAATCCCAATCGTCCCAAAATCAGATACAAAGGATATGACTCGACTTAGCAACTTATGCAAGCAACTAGATAATTGAACTAAGGGTTTAGGGTGATAACAAACATTTGCACTAAAAGTGAGTGCATAAGGGGTAGGCTAAGGCGATTTGGGTGTATATTTGGGGTGGGGTGCAAACAATGTTTTCATTGATATTCCGAAAACCGAAACATCACGAGAACCGCGAAAAGGATAGGCTCGAGGGGTTAACTAGGGTATCGTGTACTAAAGATGAGTACAACGCAAAGGGTGTGGGGAATTACTCAACCGATATGGAAGAAGTAATTATATTACGGTATCAAACAAGGGTTATCCTAATGCCTCTTATCATTTAGTTATTCCTAACTACACAAGTGTAGCCTCACTTGCGATCTCGGAATGCATCACAAAACAAGTTCTAGAATCTAATATACTACCGGTTCACACTCTAAGCATTGAAGATGAATGCTTTAATTCCTACTAATCTAAAGGCGATCCTCACATTTGGTGGAATTTGGGTGGTAAAGGGTTTTGTGCTAGTCATGCAACTTCCTATCCATGAGACGCTTTTGTTAAGACTAATGGCCCACTCCTATATCTCATAAAAATTTTAAATTTGGTGCCAAAATTACCCTAACCGACATTTCCTCATGGTTTATTACACAATCACAATTGGACAAAGCAAATAGTCAAGGATAAGCATAGTTTCAAAGTTCCGCTTTATTTTCCCTCCCTACATTTAAACCGAACATTGTCCCCAATGTTCCCGAAAGTATCAAAGTTATGATAAAAGAAGGTAATTAAAAGCGAAAGAAACTAATATTCCCCGATTAGCTCGGTAGGATCCGTGTAAAGTGGTGGTTAAATCCTTTTCAAGAAGAATTATTGCGTGAAAAGCTCCTTCCAATCTTATGTAACTTCTTCTTGACAAACTAAACTCGCACACTTGAAGAAAACAAACGAAACCTTCACGTAAAATCGGCGGTAATAATATATATAAGACTCGATTTAAACTAGGATATAATGCTTGTGGAATGGATGTTTCTGAAATTTCTAAGAAAATTAAGACCGAAAATTCCAAAATTTATAAGTAGCTCGAAAACGAGAAAAAAGTAATCTAATGTTTTACTCCTTCCCCGACGCCGTCATGTTGCAATCTCGACGCCGTCAGTTATCCCGACAAAAGCGGTGCGATTTTCGGAAAAATTCGGAAAATTTACATCTTTAGAATCGAAAAATTTCGCAAAACATCCATTATGAATCGATACAAGCATTTGACTCGAACAAACAAACATAAATATTTTTTAGTTAATTGTTATTCTCATGTTTACATTTCTTTTGAAAACGTGTGTAATCCTCCCTACACTTATCCCTTATGTAAAATACCTTTACATGCAATTAAGACGAGGTTAAAAACAAAATAAAGCATTTTTACAAAATTAAACATGAGGAAAAACAATTAATAAAAGATATAAGACACTAACAAGCAAACAATTAAGCATGGGTTGCCTCCCACGAAGCGCTTTTCTTTATTTAAGAGTCTTGTAGCTAGACTCATAATCGTGCTTCTACGTTGCCCTAATCTTAGAGGCCCATTCGATCTCCTTAACTCTTCTTTCATCACGAATATATTCAGGCCCTAGTTCAAGACAAGCAGTGTAGTAAACTTTGTTCTTCCAGTCTACTTCGAATGCCGGAATGTTATCTACATCTAATTATCCATGCCCTCAAAATTCTTATTTTGTGGGGCATTATATATTTAACATTCTCGGTTTCATTTGAGAACTCGATTATCCCTTTCTCTTGATCATAAACCATCTTAGACTCTTCTATAAATGGTTTCCCAAGTATCACATCTCCTAAAAACCATCAATGATTCCTTTGACATTTTCCGAATCATGAAATCACACCTATATGTGAAGTTACCTATGAACACGCAATCCCTTAACCCTCCCCACATAGTTACTTGCTTTCCTAGGCGAAAGGGGTCCCTCATAGGCTCTAGCTTTTTGCTCATGATCCAATTGTAATAGAGCCTAGACATTATATTCATGGGTGCCTTATAATCAATGTAGGTGTGATCCTCAGATAAGTATCCAATCATACACGGTATTTTGATGTTTTAGGGTTTCCCTCCTTATACGAGGCTCGAAGGTGGTCTTGGAAAATTAACCACATTATGGTGATAAGCGGTTTCTTTCCTTTTAGGGTATGAATCAAAGTACTCCCTAAGTTCTCCCTTCTCCTTACTACCCTCCATAATTTCTAACATCTTATAATCTCCTTCTTCTAGATCATCATCCGAATTACTTGTAATCGAATCACTATCTAGAGGTTGATCAGATTCCTTAAGGGCTTCCTCAAGTGTATTCTCAATTATCATATTTAATTTCCTAAGCTCTCCAATCTCACTCATGATACGGGCTCGAAGTTGGTTAGCAGAGGCTGGGTCAAGCAAAGGTATTTGTTTGGTGGTGAAGCGTTGTTTGGTTGTTGGTTATCGAGTGGTGGTTGGTTATCACCTTCCATGATGAAAAGTGATGGGATTACGAACAAAGGTCACGAAGAAGGGGATAGACTCAAGAGAAAGCTAAAAATGAGAAAAATTTACTTGATAGGAATCAAGCAAAGAACCTAAACGAGGTGGACTACTAACTAGCTATTCTATTCCTCGTCACCGCGCCTAAAACTTGATAACGCCACACGCTCGCTCGGGGTCAAGGAAACTTCCTTTCTTCGAGCAAGTTTTATAACACTCTAGCGATGAACCTAATCGTTGTAGTGTAGTAATTAGGGTAAGCCACGGTATTGATATCGTTCTCTAGGGAATAGGAATGCTAGTAAGGAGTTACTACGCTAAGGTTAAGGTTGAGGAAGATTATTTTTGTATTTGTATATTTTATGAAATGGAAAGGTACGAATCTCGGGTATTGGATTTGGGGTTGGTATTTCACCGATTACTCTACTATTATCTAATTATCTAAACTAAGGTTGTGGGAGTCTATGTCTAATTAATGTGTGCTCGTATGATAGTTTAAAGATGTGTTTACTTAGGTTGTACTACTCCTTAATTATCTCCTATTGATGGTTGAGTTGTCACGCCTTATTCTTAGTTGCGTTGTGTGTCTAAAGTTGTAGGGTATGCGTTCTCCCTAACTCTTTGAACTTACCAAAGGGTCTCGCCTACAAACCCACTAGGATGATAAACTCCTACTCTAAGGCGCTCTTTGGATGGTTTAGCCTACAACTACTCGGTAATTATATTCTAAGGTTCACAAAGATGAATCAAGCATTAAGTACACAACGAATGACCTATCGCATTACTAGATCATTAATCAACTAAGATAAGAAACAACCAATCAATATTCAATAATTAAGTTTCATACTTCCTAAGCAAACACACAAATAAATTATGGGACATGGAAAACATGCAAGCATACACACAAATAATCAAAGACATAATTGAATTAATGAAGTAAAGACTTATCTTGATGTAAGATAGGGTTTAAAACCCTAAAATATTGTACAAGACACCTTAGGTTCGGTTTTAGGTTTTCACCCAAAAGACTCTCTACTAAACCGAAAAATTCGGATTCTATATATAAGATTACATATGCGACGGCGTCACCTTATGTTTCGTGGACGCCGTCGTGTCGCGTCATTAGGGTTTCGTCTGGCCACGTTAACCTTGCGACGGCGCCACCTTATGTCCGTGATGCCGTCCTCTTGACTCGACGTCGTCTCGGATTGCATCTAGGCCGCCCGAGTAGCGACGGCCTACTTTACAACCGGACGCCGTCGCTTGAAAATACGAGTTTTGGGTTCGGATAGTCACAACAATTTTGGGACGCGCCGCCATTAGCTTTTGATGCCGCCGCCTTCTAATTTCAAAGAAATGTGAGTGTCTCGATTTTGACTTTAGCCATTTTCTTCATATATTCGCCTTTTCGTCCAAATAAGTGCCATTCCAGATTTTGCCTTCAAGAGACCTAAAAGTGAAAAGGAACGATATTAAGCAATAACGGATACAAAAGTGATCAAATAAGGACTAAAACGACCCCTCAAAATGGTACCTTTTAAAACCTTATCAACTACCTTAATATGTGATATAATATTAGAATTCATAACACAACCATATCTACATGATCTAACTTTCCTTGTGTGACTTATCACACTCTTAGTTACATTTAATTATGCAATGACCATATCTCCATGATCTAGCCTCCGTACCTGCATTACCAGGTGCAACACCATGTCAACAAAAAGTTAACAGATCAGCAACATATGGTTCAAGAAAAACCTAAACATTAAAGTGGAATATTTACCTTCTTTCAATATACTCTTTCCTTTGGACAAAAAACCTGGTAGTCACGATGAAATTTTATGGTATCCAATACCAGATGAAAAAATTCAAACAAAAATAATAGTAAACTTATTATTATTAAGAAGATAAGTATCCATTGGTTTATCTTTCCCCTTTTTTATCAAAGGATACCATTGCATAGCCATCTATAGGAGTCTAATCCAAATGATTAAGAAGATTAGTCTTTACGTTGAAGCATAAGTCACCCGCAAATATAAGTATTATCATCTTCCTGGAATTTCCATTATACATATTGATTTGATTGATTCATCGATTTAGTTGGCACCTTTTTATCATATTGCTACATAGTTTCTCAGTCGACCACCATTTTTTTTATTCAAAATCCATTTTATGAATTACAGTGTGGCTGGACTTAGGTTCCTGAAGTGATTTTAGTAGAGATAAGTGGATGAGTGCCCTCAGGTTGATTATACGTAGAACCCCTAAAGATGACATATTTAGGGTGGACACAGAACAATGTCAAAGTATATGAAACGAAGATGAAATTCCATGAGTTTAAATAAAAATAAATCATACCATACAAATGTCACCATTCAATGCCCACTCTATACTAATCCCGTAAGAGCCGCAAATTAGTGACTCATTTCCTGATAAAAACAACAATAATACACATAGTGACGAGAATCTTTATCACAAAGCGACAGATTCAAATTCCCACCCTCACATCTAAATCCAAGTGATGAGCATCAATCACGAGTTCCAGAGATTTGCGTTGAGGTTGTATTTGGGATGACACGACTTTAAAATCCCTGAAACAGATTACAAAACTTTAGCTAATTACTCTCTCCAAGCAACTTACTCTTGAAGCTGATCAATAGAAGTTTTCAACTTCTTTTTGGGGACACCAATTCTTTCTCCATAAGCTGAGCTCTCACCCTGTGGAAAATAGAATTTAAAAAGATCAGAAGTTGGTATTTTCGGGCAAAACTTGAGAATATTGAAACTGATATCAGTAAGTGATATCAGAAAGTAGCAATGATTCGCGATCAAGCCCCAAATATTGTGACCATCGTGGAGCAAGAAGCCAGCCATAATGGGCCTTACTTCTTGGGTAGATTCTTAGAAGCATTACACTACTATTCGACATTCTTTGACTCTCTGGATGCAACATTCCTAGCAGACTCAGCCCAACGGGCCAAGGTAGAACAATATATTTTTGCACCAGAGATAAGGGACATAGTGGCGTGAAGGTGCAGAGAGAATGATGAGACATGCAAGATTGGAAAAATGGAGGAAAATCATGGAAGGGAAAGGGTTCAAAGGGGTGGCACTAAGTGAGAATGCAGTGACTCAGTCAAAGATATTACTGAGTTTGTACTCGTGTGATGGGTACAGATTGACCGAGGATAAAGGTTGTTTGTTGTTAGGATGGCAAGATATATCACTTCTTGCTGCTTCTGCTTGGAGATGCTAATACATGCATAGATTCATTTTCTTTAAATTTTAATTATTACCGTGCATTATTATGTTTGTGCTTAATATGTTTTGTTTTTTTCCCCTTTTATTTTTAGTCTCGGACTTGAATTGAAGAGATTAGTCAAGTGAAAGGCCAAAATGAAGGAAACAATGTGTAACTTCTATTTTCTATCAGACGAATAAACTTATAATGTTTACAATGTCTTTGTTTAACAAGATTTATTATCATTTCAACAAATTAATATACATATTTCAGAAGCACTCCTAATCGACTTTTATCTTTGTGTTTTCACAGTGAAAGTCTTCTTAACAACCAAAGCGTTCTTAGCGTAATTTTCTAGTTCCTTAGTTTCATTAACTATGGTATTCATTGTATATGGCATGGGAATATTACAATAAGAATTGATCATTCAAGGAAAAGGTAGCTCATAAAAATAGTGACAACCGTTCTTAATTGCAGTCAAGTAGGAAGATAAAGTCGACTTCTTGAGAACATTAGAGGCCATCAAGGTATTTCTACTTGAAATATTCTTTAGTGTATCCATGTTTTACTTTACTGTGATATTGTTTCTTGATGAGTGTGTAAATACTCATCATTTTTGGTCAAATCTGAACTGCAAAACATTTAAAAGCGCCGAAATGCATCAAAATATCGAAAATATCTCAAAATTGCATTTATATGTTTCGGATGCAAAATGTTTAAAATCGATGAAAAACGAGCTAAGTTTGCATAATTGGCGCTTTCGGTCCCGACTTTCAAATCTTGACAAAATGGGTCCACGAGCACTTATTTTAAAGAAAAGTCACCAAAGGTCCTTTTGAAATCATAAGTTGTCATAATTAGTCCTTTGGTGAAAAATTTCATAAGTTTTGAGAAATTACAAGTTTAGTCCTTTGAGTTTCAAAACTGACAAGTTTGGTCCTTGGAATATTGGAGATTGTCAAGTTTAGCCCTTGGATTATAATTTCAGAATGTGCATTATTGGTCCCTGGAAAATCAGACTTGGCAGTTTTGGTCCCTAAGCTACCTATTGGATTAAATCTTAATCCTAAATCCAAATTATTAAACCAGGTCCATTACCCAACTACTAGCCCAAGCCCATTACCCAAATCCGGCCGTTACCCATCCAACCCAATCCCTTTTACCCGTTATCCTCACCCACGTTTAAAATAATAAAACCGCTCACGGGTTTCCTCCCCTCATCATCACCTATGCTCGCAACACTTCCCACACTCCATCATCATCACACCCACCTTATTCCTACCCTCCAAACACCCCAAGCCAAATGCATTAAATGCTCCTTTCCCTGTCCAAGCTATCAGAACCACTGACAAATATCATTTTGGCGCCAAAATGCCATCAACGGCTAAAAAGGGCTCTACTAATCCAATGGCTCAAATTATAGGTGGGATTTGCTCAGAGGAGAGAGGGGAGTGCTTTTGCTATAAAAAGGAGGAAGAAGAGAGAGTGGAGAGAGTAGTTTTTATTTTTCTAAAATTTCATGTATGTCGAATTTTCTATAATGTTCTAATTTACTTTCAAAGCTTGTAATATTTCCTTTCATGTAATAAACTAAGAGTATTTAAGTAACTTTTAAATAATTTGAAGTGTTGATTCAAAAATTGTTATTGTTCCTGTGTTTTTTACATGTTACATAAGAGTCAAAATCAATTATGCTGAATCCGGGCTTCAAATAGCCTTTTTAGACATCATTTGAGCTTATTACAGCTTCAGATAGCTGTTAGTAAGTTCAATTCTCAGTTTTAAGCAATATATCATATTGGTCAACAAAAGTCAAACTGAAGCTCATTTGGAAATGGTTATGATATTGGGTTGATGCAGAGCTTGGATTGGGTTGGAATAGCTTATGTTAGTATAGTTATGGTTCTGGTATAAGCTGCTAATAAGCTGGATAACTTGTGAGTACTTATTCTATTTCAATATCTAGTATAGTTTACAAAATCATTGAGTTTGAATCGTGGTTAGGATTAGATTTTATCATTCGAAGTCGTTGTTAGACTACATTGATTCAGTTTCAGTGTTAGCATAAGCTAATTCAGTAGGTAGAGTAGTTAAAATTGCAAGACAGTTAGTATAAGGGGTGTTTGTATATGTATAGTAATCTGAGTTAGGGTGCCATTTGTTGGTTAAAATCTGTTGCTTCGGTCTAATGTAGGTTAAACACAACCATTTAAGTCATCACTTGTCACAAAAACTCACTCAAAGTCAAAATCACCATAAATCATTCTAAATTCATAAGCATTGGAATTTTATAGATCAAAAGCTTGTTTTATGATTAGATAATGTTAGAGTAGCCTAATATAACTTCTATTTAGCCTATAACATCATAATCGGTTCATAAATTGGTCTCAAATCTCACTTTAGTCAAACTTTGTAAAACTGTCAAAAGTCAAAAGTTGCAAAATCTGTTTTTCACCCAACCTAAGTGGATTTTTAGAGGATTCATTTCTGGTTCAAAGCTTTTGTAATTTTGGGATTTTCAACCTCAGTTGGTCTAGTTTTGATAAATGATTTTTGGAGAATTTTTGAAATTTTCCTTAAGCTCTAAATAAGCTGTTCAATAAGCCCTCATATGCCCTGTGACAGGGCATAGTCACCAAAGCAGTTTCTCGACCACTTGCGAGCTTGTCAAGAGCTCATTTGAGCTCATCTCGTGCTCGATTTTGGTCCATAGGTTCTTTGCTAGGTCTAGTTTAGGATCCCACATCGGTTTTGAGTTTCGGTTTATTTGGTGGCTTATTTTCAAGCTACAAATTAGTAGCTTTGAACATGTTTTGAACCAAGCTTATTAGGATTTGGACTTTGATAATTTGCTTACAAGCTAGGATTCTAAGCTCTCATTTAGCTGCTTTAAGTTGATTTCAATGAGTTTTAGCTTAGTTCATGCCCGGTAGCCACGGTTCTTTCAGTGCTTTTTGCTTAATTTAGTGCTTATTACTTAGCGGTTTCACTGCTGACTTCATAATCCTTCACATAAGCCATAGTTTTATATTTTCTTAGACTTAGAATATTATTTTAGACTTTTCCTGAATTTTTGATTTTCCTAGTTCATTTGCTATTTTTCTTTATTTTAATGGGTTTTAGTACTTTTAATTAGCCTTTATTGCAATTAAATCGGAAAAGCTTCAAAAAATAATTTTTCAATTTTCATAGATTAAGATAAATATAAAAAGCAAAAAAATAATTTTTCCAGATTTTTCTTAGTTAAATTTGTAATTTTTAGCCATTTAATTAGTTTTAAATAGTTTTTAATTCATAGAAAATTAGTTATTTTAGATTTTTCTAAGTCATAATTTCACTTTTCTAGCTTTATTTCATATTTTCTTATATTTTAGGGTATTATTAAATAGGTAAAAATAGTTTTAATTAATAATAATTAAATAAATAGTCATAAAAATAATTTTCTTTTTCTCAAAATTTTCTCTTATCATTAGGTTTGTAAAATTTCATTTTATATTTTTAGGATTAATACTGTTTCAATTTCACATTTTCTTTTGTACGTTACGTAGTTTTTAATTTAAATTTATAAAAGAAAAATCAAGAAAATCAAATTTTAAAAATAGTGATAGCGTTTATTTAATATAATTTAGATTTTTAATTTTCTCAGATATTTCCTTTGTCATTTAGTATTATCATTAAATCCATTCCTGTTCATATTACCCGATCACTATACGTTTAGATTCAATCGCACAGCTCGTTGGGACTTAACGACCTGGGAAAACACTAAACTCTCCTGGACTCAATTGCATTGGTTTTAGACTGTTTTAATTTTATTACGGTTGACCATTCACAAGTGGTTAATTTGTGTAATAAACTTGACAGTTTGCCACCAATCATTTCTGATAGCTCACTATTTCAGGCCAAAAGAAATGACAGAGAGCATCAGGTTATGTCTAAACTCAAATCCAGTCTTAAGAGTGCCATGACTGCTATCCAATCAACTTCTTTCTCATAAAAAATCACTATGATTGATTCATTAAGGATCTTACTTTCATAAGGAAATAGGTTTAATTTGTAGGAATTTTCTAGTAATAGTCATGTTTATAGTTGGTTCTGTTACACCTATTTGTAGTAGTTGCCATCATTTTGATCCATTTCTACACACTATTCATGTACGGAGTATCACTTATTTATGAATTTGTTCTATCACGTGACATATTATCTATGAGGCAGAAGAGCAGTGTTTTATATGTTGCTAGAAAAGGATTGAGATGTAGCGAAAGAAGGCGTGTTCAGTTAGAATGACAAATGTGTAACTATAAACATGCATTAAAAGTGCAGTATGCTCATTAAAAACTTTACTCGATACATAATCACTCAATTCTATGCCTACAATAGAAGAAAGTATTGAGCCTAACTTAAGTAAATGAACATCATAAGCTCAGTTAAGATACTACAAAAGCGACATAATTGAGCTTCACGTGTCATATTATTCATATTATCCGATTCAGTGGGGTTAAGTAAAGCAGTGTCTCTTTGAAGGAAATTACATTTACAAACAACAACAATCTCATACAATTCAAACCATAATGTCTCTTTGATGATCAACATACATGTACACAATGTGGATTGTACAAAAACTTCTACATTAAGTTCAACTCTCACCTAAAACACATCATTCTAATTAGTTTATAGCAATCCACAAAGAAGTTTCACAAGATAGGATAATGCTTGAGAGAAAACACACCCAAAAGTTTACATGTATAACAATGTTAGGAAAAGCATCATTCATAATGTGCAGCAACAAATTTGTATATTCATATATGCGACGTGTCAGATCTGTTATATTTTGAGCGATGTGTGCTCATTTTGATCCTACAAATATGTACTATATGATAAGGCGTACCTTTCTGCTCCACCCATAGCCTTCCGTATTTCTTTGCAAAGCTTCATAGGTGGAGGGAAGGGCTTTGGATCTCGACCCAAAATATAACCAAAATCAACATGGAAAAGGTAGCCATCATCCCTAAGTAGAAGATTGTGAAGGTACCTGCGCATTCATAACAACTAAAGTTACTTAAAAAACAAATTTATGGATCCCAACTGGACTATAAATGCTGTCGTAGCAAAACTTTAACATATAACTCCTAACATGTTGCAAAATGTAAGTGTGGAAAGTGTAGTGTTCGCAAGAACAGTAGGGTGATTTGCACCTTCAATAACGAACTTGGCTTTAACACTTCCTGCATTTTCTCTTTAATAGGCATGTTTAGTGTGTGATAGATAAATTTTTTCCTTGTAAACCTTGTAATAGCAACATAAAGAGGGGCGTGATTCCATATGAGAAAATAAATACAGATAACTAATATAATTTTTTAATTGGTCGTCATCTGCATTTGTATTTTAACAAATAGCATCACACCAAGTCCATAGGAGGTTGCATATATCGGCATTTAAAGTTAACTCTAGGTGACTGTCAATCCATTCAACTAATATATCTAGTTCAGTTAATCTTTAGAACCGACCCGTTTGATATATAACATAACTCAACCCGACCAATTCATAAGTAAACGGGTTAAATTGCTACATCTTGTATTATTCCTATTAGGTATAACTGTATAAGAGGTTACCTGGAGTGTTAGCAATGCTACATTATCAGGGAGACTATAGGGCGGGACACTTGAAAGTTTGTTCCTTCATTTCCATCCTTCAAAAAATCAATCCACTTCATAATCAAAAACTTAAAGGCCATGTTGCTTGCACAAACCAGAGGAACCATGTTGCTTAAGCTTAGGTAGGTTCTCATTGCCATGATGTACATTACCTTTACACATTTCTGTTGAGACCTGAAGTATTAACATGTCAATAATAGTTGTTGCAAAGATCATAAATGCTAAGTGGTTAATAACATAACTTGTCAAAACACAATATTCAAACAATCAAACACAATATACAAAATGCCAATGTGTAGTAGCGTAACTTCAGGTAAAGCGGTATAATTGAAATTGTTACATGAGATATCTTTGGGTAAAGCATTTTTGACCTGGTGTTCAAAAGTAACCAGTATTAAAAGTTAGTGACTCATTGCCTGTGTAATTTGCAACATTTACAACTTTCACACCAACCTCGAGTTTCTTTGACTCAGCTGTCAAGTCTCGTTCCTCTTTAATTGCTCTTGCTTATACCTCATCAATATCGGTCATCACAGAAACCCGATTACTGTAAGAAACAAAATAAATAAATAAGTTCATTAGTTTAATGAAAAGAACTCAACTGAACAATAATAAAATGTCTTACCATTTTCGTTCTCTCTCTAGATCTCTTGCACGCTCTTGGGCTGTTGCTGGGTCATCTTTCTGAAAGTCACATAAGGAATTTATTTACCCAAAACTGGAACGCTCAAGAGTAATCCAAGGATCTGTTGCAATTAGCCTTTTCATATGTGAATCAAGGGCCTGTAGCCTACATTCTTCATCATTAATGGACACTGTTAGATCTGTTGCAGTCTTACACTCCTCTATGCATTTATCCTGCATTGCAATGATGTCCTTGAAATGTGTAAATATTTCATTCATAAAACCCTCGAGCTTGCCACGGGCTACTATTTGAGCTGCTTGTGCTTTATCCGGGTCAGGATCTAATTTGGGAAATTTCCTATTGATGTCACAAACAATGAGAGATAAACTACTAACTAACTCTTCCCACTTCTTCATGTCAACATCTAAATTTTCCAAGTCACGATCTATAGCTCTTATTTTTCTTGAATTGCATCATAATTTTTTTGTAAATATGAAAGTGACAATTTAAGCTTTTCCATGTCTTTTACGTTTTTCTTGTGCTCACCAATAGCAACATGAAAATCGTCAGACGTATATTCAATACATACTGCCGTTACAATCTTTACTGGATCTTCACCTTTTAGGAATTTTGTTGCACGAGCCCAACCGCTTTCAATATCATTAGAGACTGTTGCACTTAAGGCGTCAAGTGTTTCTTGCATCCTATAGCCAATTGCTAATTTCCAAGGTAACGTGATGTGAGAATGGATAGAAACATCACAAAGGCACTGGTGGCACCGTAGAATGATGTCACATTGGAGAAAACAAATACCATAAATAGATTGTTTTTTATATAAACTGGTAAACCAACACTGATCTGATTTACGACTGGTGACGCCAATGGTGTCCCTGCTGGGAAACAAACCGGTGAATCCCCACTATCCTGCTGACTCCCCCTGGAACAGTAATGAGGGGTGCAAAAGTAATTGTTATGATGAGTGCAACAACGATTAGATATGAATTTGCAACCCTCTTCATCCACTCTTCCCCTCGTTTTTTTAGGTCCGCGTGTTCTTTCCTGAATACCATCATTGGTGTCTCGTCCATATTATTCTTTTCATTGCCGCATCCAAGAAGTGCGAATTTCTGCACTTTCTATAATGATTCAAGGTACAATAGATGTTAACGCGAGTTAATTGTTACTGGACTACTATAATATATATGTTTGATAGAAAAACAGTTCCAAGCATCTATAAAGAGATATAACATATTTACCTTAAATCACTTGACCTCTTTTCGCATCTGAAAAGTTGCGCCCGAATCCTTATCAAGTTTTTCTGTAGGCGTTAATCCTCCAGCATAGTGCAACAGAGTGGTTCCAAATTTCTGTTTAATTTTGAAGAAATAAGTGTCAACCTTCGTTTCATAGGCCAAAAAGTTAAAAACCTTTTCGGAACGATATTTTATGACCATTACTCAACCTGACTGACCCGTTCAATTTCCCACCTTATTGAAGCTATATTAGTACCAAAGTGCGTCTTTGTAGTGATTGACTACCATTAAAGCCTTCCAACGGGATCCAACTTACAAAGCATCAGAGCTACAAATGCATGTAGACACAACCTCTGTAAAAGGCAAAACAACTTTTCACATATATGAGCATTTATCATATCTTTGCAGTATTGAAAACAGAGAAAGTGCATAAACTGACTGTAATTGGAGATGGATTACCAAGAACTATAATTGTGCATGTTTCCCCTGCTTAAAACTTTGAGATAGCATGTGCTATCTAACGATACTTTGTGATCATACAAATCCATTAAATAATTATACAAAGCACTTTATCATGTATAATACCATCACTATTTCTAGACGATGGAAAGCAAGAAGTATGTACATCACCAATCAACAAATCACTTCCACCATTTCTCGACTCCACTTGACCAGCTACTCACGCCAGTTGTTGAGCCACCGCCGGACCAACTACTAGAAACCATCTCTACCATTACCACCAAATTTTCTTTATATAATACATTTGGACAGTGCATAGCTAAATTGATTTAATAAACAAATTTGACATTCGCAGCAACGCGGGTTGATACCTGCAGCTTACCTTTGTTACAATCTCGTTAACCCAATTTTGGAGATATGTGAATGATATTAAGAAAGTACCAAACAAACTGTTATGTTAAACATAAGTGATTAAAGCGATGTGAAACAACGAAACAATTAATCAATAACTTAAAAAACAACGAATATATGAATAACCTCATCAAAAAATTACTCGCTTTCTTGATATCAAGACGAACAATCACATGATTTTGTGACGGGGTATAGTGATTTTTTTCAATATATACTAAAAAGTGCTAAAAATTATAAAAGAAATAGAAGCAATCATCTATACAACCATATTAATAGAAGTTTGTTTCTTGTAGGTAGATATAGTAAAGAAAACAAAATTTAACAGATAGTACCATAAGTCATGAAGCTGATGCACTTGGTTTGTGTAATCCTCTTGGCAAGCTTAAGTTGTAAAAACCTAAACCAAGACCAATCTTATCGCCACATACCTTGGGTAAAATGTTTCCAGATGGTTGGCAATCCTACATAGTAAACACATCATTATAAGCTTGCTCCTTAACTTCTTGATCAATAACAACAAAAAGGTACCTTGTTTGTCCATTTGAATCACAGGTCAGCCATTCTTAAAACCCTAAAAAGGTTTTAGAAGAAAGAGAGAGATGTGTATCACAAAACATGTCCCATCATCTTATCATAACTGTGTAAATTTATAAATAATAGAAAAACATGATATTGTGTAGGTTAATAATAGACTTGCATGATGAGCATGATATTATGCGATTGTTGATGTTACAGATCCTGCCCAATTCCCTACGTTCATGTAATATAAAATCAGTGTCATCGTGTGTTCATTCATATATAACATCTGACCTTCTGATGAGGTATAATTAATAGCATCAAGAGATGTTAATATTACCAGATGATGATGATGATCTCCGCTTACTTTCATTGAATGATTTTTGGTTTTGGTTTTTTAATAAGGTAATATGTTCGAATATAAAAACCCTAATACATTAATATTTGACAACCTTATTGGTTCATGCAATAATAATTATGTGTTGCAAAATTTATCACAACCATTGGAATGCTCCAATGGTTTAGGTGTTTGTTTATTTGTGCCTCCCATCCCAAGTTCGAATCTTGGCAACTCTGTTTTTAAATTTACTAATCCGAATTTTTGAGTGGTGTGTGCTTAGGTGGAATTATGATGACATGGAATAATGACATGGCATTATGGGATGCCAAGTGACATTATATGTGGCATGCCTCCTCTTATATATATATATATATATATATATATATATATATATATATATATATATATAGTGCGGTTCTAGAGAAAAGTGTAATTAGAGAGAAAAGTAAGAAAAAAGTTATAGGGTCTAATTTGAAACATCTCAAACTTCGGGGTAAGTTTTGAAAACCACCCCCATAAAAATTTTTTTCGCGCCAAAATTTATAACTAAGATGCACATTTTTTTGGTGCATCTCGGTTATAAAATTGGTGCATCATAGTTATAACTACTTTTTTAACCGTGATTCACCAAAATAAAAAGTGCATCGATCGCATATGTTATTAACTTATTCCGTAAAAAGTTTTGAATTAGAACCTTCAACCTTTGTGTATAAAAGAGAGATTTTTCAAATGATTCAACACGTTTATTTTATTAATCACATGGTTAATATACAATGAAATCAATTATTCTAACATGTTTCAGAGTTATTTTGTTTTACATTTCATCAATTCACGATTGTTAATGTGCACTGGCATTATCCCAATGACAAAACATGTTATAACAAAGAGATGCGGCACTACCATGGCTACCATCCGTCCCTGGTTGTACAACTAATGCCCCTTATAGAGTATAGTACACTAAGTTATTGCAATGTTATAGGAGCATATTAGGTAACGATCGTTGGGTGCATCTCGGTTATAAAAAATGATGCATCATAGTTATAACTACTGTTTTTTTTAACTGTGATTCAACAATATAAAAAGGTGCATCAAATCGCATATGATTAACTTATTACGAAAACTTTGAATTAGAACCCTCAACCTTTGTGTATAAAAAGAGATTTTAAGCGATTCAACACGCTTATTTTATTAATCACATGGTTAGTATACAATGAAATCAATTATCCTAACATGTTTCAGAGTCATTTTATTAATCACATGGTTAACTTACTTTTCATCAATTCACGATTGTTAATATGCACTTGCGTTATCCCAATGACAAAGCATGCGGCGCTACCATGGCTACGATAGCTCAGTCTCTGGTTGTACAACTAATGCCCCTTAAAGAGCATAGTATACTAAGTTATTGCAATGTTATTGGAGCATATTAGGTAACAATAGTTGGGTGCATCTCGGTTATAAAATTTGGTGCATCATAGTTAAAACTAATTTTATAAGCGTGATGCACAAAAAAAAAGGTGCATCACGCTTATAAAATTTGGCGGAAATTTTGGCCAAAAAATAATAATAATAATTTTGGCCCTCGGAAAAAAAAATTTTTGGCGGATTTTTTTTTCCGGGATGGGGGTTGGGGGGTAGGGTGAATTTACAAAACCTCCTTAAAGAATCAAGGAAAATACAATTAGGTCCCTGTAGTTTGGTGTGAAAAAAGAGGGGAAGAGGGGTGATCCAATGGTTGAGATTACTTTTATCACTTTTCTCGAGATCAACTTTTAAATGATCCAGTATATATATATATATATATATATATATATATATATATATATATATATATATATATATATATATATATATATATATATATATATATATATATATATATATATATATATATATATATATATATATATATATACTAAATGCAAATAGCTCATAAAATAGAGTGTTCCGGGGCTCGAAAGTTCCAAAAACCGACGTAGTCAGTTCACCACAACGTGCTCCTCGTTCTATACGTCGAATCGACTGGTCATTCGCCTGAAACGAAGCCTCGTATCCAAAGTTATGCCATTTTAGTGAGACTCCTTTTGTCACGCGATCTTGAACCTCCAGAAACATAATGATCTGTTAATCAACACTTAGGCCCACATCAATGTTTCAACAATGTTATATAGTATTTTTATGTTAAATCGATAAATATAAGTAAATTTTTATCATACGTATATGTGTGTTAAAATCTCAAATCTGTAACACGTTTTTCGTTACATTTTTGTAAAAAAAAAAAACTAATAATAATAAAGAGAAAAAGAAAAGGTCTATGTACATATGTATTTACTTATATATATATATATATATATATATATATATATATATATATATATATATATATATATATATATATATATATATATATATATATATATATATATATATAGAGTTAGGATCAAATAAGAAGATTACTTAAAATAAGAAGTAATAAGAAGAACTATAACCACAAATCCGAGATGTACCGACTTAAATTAGATGCATCGCTATAATCTTAGATGCATTATAACACACCATAATGTGTTTTCTAGCTTTTAATCAGATGTATATACGTATATTAGATGCATTTCATGATTTCTCTTGTTTTTTGTTCCTCTGCACGTGCAAAAATCATGAAAATCAATTTGCACCATATATACATCAAATTACCTTTCGAAACTCAAGATTTTGCATCTATATGAATAGAAATGCATCTAATGCAAGTCGTTGCATCTCAAATGCGTGATTTTGGTCACTTCTCACCACTTCTTATTATAATTTACTTTTCTTTGGATCCTCTACTATATATATATATATATATATATATATATATATATATATATATATATATATATATATATATATATATATATATATATATATATATAACGAGAAAAAAAGAAGTATAAGTCATTAAGTAGAAATAAGATACTCTCTTCACCTCTTAAGGAGTAAGACTCACTACATCTTACCATCTATTATTTACAATAAAAAAACAAACACTCTAACTTCTTACCGTCACTTATTGAGTCAGAGGTAAGAGCCAATAAAAGAAACTTTTTAAAAAACAAACGCCCCTTAAGTTAATTTATGTTAGGAAAATGAAGCAACGTAAGATATAGGTTTGTCGACTACATTGTCCCTTTCAGCTAAAAATCAAGTTGGTAGATGTGCTAGGTGAAAAGCATGGTACATATGAAGAAATATATGGTGTTGTGTACCTGTTAATTCATCAAAGGATCACATAAAACATAAGAAAAATTTTACGTAATATTTCAAACCTTTTCATACGCATTTTGAAACAAAAAATTAATGATGATTACTGTAATAAGTACGATGTTGACGTATGTGCCGGACGGACCGACATCCGGCCAGACATGTACGCCGGACGATCATCCTGACGTCCGGCCAAGGAATGATGACCACCGATCATGTCAGCAGATTTTAGGGGATTTCCCTCCACGTGGCCTACTAAGTAGAGTGACTATAGCTCTGCGAGCAGTGAATATAGGCCTGCGGAACAGTGGCTGAACAGTAGAAGAATAGTAACATGAATAGAAAGTTGGGGTAGTATAAATACCCCAACACATTTACTACTTTGCATTAAATTTTTACACCTACATTCTTACTACATTTATCACTGCATTTATTGCCCTTTACTCATCCTCACGCCGGAGCTAGGTCTCGGGATAACACCCGAGGCGAGGCTAACACGTCTGTACATTGTGCAGGCAATCTCCAACCCTTCAGCTGGACGCTCGAACCGGCCGGACAAGAAATTACTTCACAAATTGGCGCCATCCGTGGGACCCTTATTCATTCTACCAGAGAATCGAATGACAGGTCCGGAGTTACCGCCTCCGCCCGAACCTACCTCCCCACCGGAACACATATGTGGGAGCGGGGTCTTCAATACTCAAACCGCCGGACTACCGGAACAAGTACAAGCCCAGATGACGTCTTTAGAAGCTCTCTTTAGAAAGTACAATACAACAAGGACCGGTGTTATCAAACAAGTCCGGCTCGCTTTCACAGACAAAGATGAGCAGGAGGAAGACGCCGCACCAAACCCCATAGATGATCTCAGCAAACCTCATAAGGAATTGGCCCGGTCACCCTTTACAAGAAGGATAGTAGAGTTCTCTGGTCCCAAGTGCACCATGCCTACTAACTTGAAGCTATATGACGGTTCGGCTGATCCGGATGATCACATCAACCGCCGTTGGAGCGGCAAATCAAGAGAATGGCCAATGCGGTGTGGTGCGGGATGTTCCAATGAGACCATGGATGGAGCGGCAAGGGTGGTTCGGCAATTTGGAACCGAGGAGCATTGACAGTTGGGACGGTGAGAGAACAATTCACTACAAGGTTTGCTCTACGACAAAAGAACTCAAGGATCCCACGTAAATCACCCGGATTGTTAGGCAGGCAAATGAAACACTTCCGGTATTCAAAGAACGATGGACCGACTAGGCTAGCCGGATACCGGGAGTTCCAGAGCTCATGAAAATATCAGCGTTCATGAGTGCTCATCGGTGCCCTGACTTGTCTAAAAAGTTTTCTGATCAGGTCCCAAAATCTGTCACACCCTCGCCGGAGGCGGAAACACGAGGTGTAACGGAAGGGAACATAAGCACAAGATAATAGAACATACCAACATTAAGATTTAAAAGAAAGAGTACACCATTACAATACCAGTTTAGCCGTCATCGGCAAATATATTACAAAGTTTAGTTCCCAAAATATTGCGTTCTATTACATAACGATTTGTATTGACAAGTGAAAACTTCATTATGCAAGACACGGTAGAAAAGCTTACTAATGATCACACGAAATGCATGAGAGAAAACGGGTCAACTATGAAAATAGTTGGTGAGTAAACATGTTTAGTAAAATAAGAAAACTCGTATGAAAGAGTCCAAGGTTTGGTTATCGGAAATAGTCCACAAAGCAAAGGCATTGTAAATCCACTCGGTTCAAGTTCCGCCCATACAAAACTTGCACACTGTGTGTTCACAACCCATTGCACAAAATATAGCGTATCAAGCGGTCAAGTATAAGCGGTCATAATAGTTCACAAGATAGTACCACGAATATAATAATTGAGGATGCTCTGATGAAACCAAATTATGCTGGGTGCCACTACCCAAAGTTATGTTGGGTGCCTCTTCCCAAAGATATACTGGGTGCCTCTTCCCAAAGATATACTGGGTGCCTCTTCCCAAAGATATACTGGGTGCCTCTTCCCAAAGATATACTCCGAACATAGGAGTCTTTATAGTGATGCTCTGAACATAGGAGACTTTATAGTGATGCTCCGAACATAGGAGACTTTATAGTGATGCTCCGAACATAGGAGACTTTAGGTCAAGGTCATAACATGTATGGTTCAATAAGTTCAAGTAAGGCATAATTTCATAATTAAGTTCAAGGATTTGATTTAAGTTCACAAGTTCTAGTCAAACTAGTAAATAAAAGTAGTAAACAATTTAGCTCAAGAATGGTTCATGCATTACGCCCCAAAATATAGTAAAACGGTAAAAAGGGGATGTGATTACTCACTTGATGAATAGATGCGATGACAAAAGTGGTTACACCGAAATGTAGCGTGAATCTCGAAACTGACCTATTATGAATGATATGATATGCTCTAATATAAGTCATGAAACAATGTCGTGCATGCACACTCATATGATATCCATACCACTTGTACATTTTGGAAAATAAAGTTTATCGTCGAAATATATGTTTATGACATATTGTCAAGTTACCAAATACTTTACAAGTACTTACGTCGAAATGATATCCTACGATAATCATTTGGTGATTTATTATGAATCTATAAATTTTAAATGCATAAAATAATATAATTTGACAAGTCATGAAAGTGACTATATGGCCTCGGAAAGCTAGTCGTAAATGGTGCACATCGAGTGTTAGGAAACAAACTCAACGGTTTTGGGAAGCTTGCATCATTATCTCAAAGTTTTAGCATTTAATTTTTCATCCTAGAGGTCTCGATCTTAGAGAAAATATAGGTTAAGTATGGTACTTGTGTGTTTAAGAGTGGTTTTCGGTAAACTTTGAGCGACTATATTTTATTCATTACAACTCCGCTTGACGAACGGTTGGATATTTTGGAAAATATGGTTGGCGAACTTGATTTTACTAGAAGACATCTTTTTATAAAGAGTATCCTATCAATGTTAAAAACGACCCTCAACATGGCCCCTAGTTGCCGTAGTATATGTTTAATAGAAAATATATTAATGTTGCTAATAGAATAAAGTTACGGCAACTTTGTTTATCGCGTGTAATTTACTCGTTACAAGCCCGTTTTCTACGTTTTCTATACCCTTAGCTTCGTGTCAAAGTATACTAATATATTTTTGATAAGTCGACACAATTTATAAAGCTTAAGACTCATTTTGACTCGAAGAGTGACATTTTCATCTTGAAATTTCGAAATTAATAGTTTTCATCGTCAAACTTGAAAAATTCATATCTTCTTCGTTATAGCTCCGCTTTAATCCGTTCAAGCGCCACGTTTTCGCTTTTAAAGTTTATTTTCTAAATATCTAGCTCAAAAATATTTACCTCCGTCGGATTTTCTCGAATTAAAAATACGGACAGACCCTATTTAAAACGTGTCGAAATGAGCTTTTCTCGTACAAACCTATTCTAACCCATTCAAAACAACTCCGAGCTATTCTAATCCTACCATACACCTTCTTAGGGTGTCATGGGTTCCTAGACATCACCAAAAATAATCTATAACAAGGAATAATTATAGGATGACTTAGATATATATAACCCTTAAAAATCAATGAAAAAGTGGTACAACATCATATGACTTGCATGTTTTTGCTCAAATATGATGAAATGAATATGAAATGAATATGAAAGATGAAAAATGGACATGAGATGCTTACTAGGATACTTGATGAAGTTTATGAGAACAAAGGTTTTTCCTAATCACCCAAGGTTTTTATTGCACAACCTTAATCAAGAGTGATACTAGAGTGAATAAAACTTGTCTTGAAAATATTTTGGTGATCTCCTCTTGGAACATCAATGGTTGCCGGTTTGATGGTGAAGAGAGAAAGAAAGAATGGTTTTGATTACACCATGAGATATTATCTTGTATGTGTTGAATTGTGAGTATAATACATTATATGTATAAGATATTTTACAACAAGTGAATGTGAGTCACACCATTTAGTCGACTCACACAAAAGAAAAAGGAGATGAATGCATTTAGTAATATTTAAGAGTATTAATGTAGAGTAAATGTGTAATTACTTAGGGATAAATGGTAACTTGTGTATTTATTTAAGCATTTTGGGTAGCGTTAGATAAAAATAACTTTTAACGGGTCAAGATAGAATATATTGTGGTCATCAAAATTATAAAATACATTTCTTGAAAGATTTGAGTGAATAAATATTTATCGGGTTGAATTTAAGAAAACCGTCGTAATTTATATAAACATAACAATTTATATCTGAAATAAATTTAAAACACGGGTAAACTAATAATAATATTTTATAAACTTAATATGAGTATAAGAATATATTGTGATAAATTTTGGAAGTAACGGATCAAATGTTCAAAATAATTTATTACGCGATAACGCGTTTATTTAATATGAAATTATGCGTTTAATGTGAAATGCAAAACCCATGCATGACTAGTATGATGAATATTGAGTTTGAGAAATGACCGAAATTGAGAATTGTGACATTCTTCCCATGTCGGTGGAATCACGTCCTCGTGATTCGATTAATGATACTATGGTCCGAACCTCGACAAGGATTCTAAAAGTTTATGCTCGTCTGAAGCAGTCTAAATGATCATATCAATGCCCATGTGTACGGGTTCCCATTCAACTAAGTGCGTGCCGTGATTAGATTTGATAGGTAAACTTACCCAATATCGAACGTAGCCCTCAAAAGACCTTTAGATAGTGACTTGAGTAAACTTGTTTCTTAGCTTGACTTTCGCAACTCATCAAACAAGAACTGTCACTAGATCAAGCTAGGAAACAAATCTTTTGAATGAAGTCTTTTGAAAGATTCGTTCGATATTAGATTTGCTTACACAAATCAAATCAAATCAACAAAATATAATACAACTAAAGCCGATATCGATGGGTCACAAATTAATCAATGCCGTGAACGTGGTAAAAATTGGAAGGAAGTTATGCACTCAAAATCATGTCGTACAGAAATAAGGTAGTTGTTCGAAAGAATGTACCCGTTACGCGTTGCGGGCTTCCTCAGTACCCAGATAGAATGCTCGTCCACGTGCGGGGGAAACATCAATGTTCGGTTCTTGTGGGCCTTCTATTGCCAACGCCAGGTTTGGACGATTACCTTCTTGGTTAGGTGTTCTTTTCAACTTTGGACTGGTATTGCGAAGGTGATCTAGACTTCCACACTCGTAACATGCTTTTCTCTCGCCTTGATTCCAGTCTGTTTGAGCAATTTTGCTTGAAGTGGCCCGTCTGTCAACATTTGTCGCACCTGGGCGCCTCCCGAGTGGTGATAGTTACATCGAGTGCACAAAGGATGTGGACTGCGTATCTTTTGCGCTCTGGTAGTCACTCCATAGTTCCCGGTTATTCGTTGCCTCTTGTCTTGCCGACCCGGTCTCGGCTTCCCCGGTGATCCTCCCTGCCGCTTCGTCCATTGTCATTCTCTTTTGCTAGTCCTCCGGACTGATCACATCATTTGTCAAGCTATCGCCATACCCACGTGCTTGCGAGTGGTTGGGTTTGATGAGGTGACATCCTCCCAATTTCGGTATCAATCCCCATATATATCGGTCGATCAACTTCTCCATAGTGGAAACCATGTGAGGAACCATCCTATTTAACTCATGGAAACGGATCGTGTACTTGTCGACTTCTACTCCAACCATCAAGTGGTTCCAAAATTCCGCTTCAACTTCGCACTTCATCTTTTTGCGAAGACTCATCGGTTAGTAGTTTCTTAAATGCTTCCCAAGATAACGCATTTGCAGCCCCTCTTCCTCTAGTCTGCAGTTGATTGTTCCACCAGTCAATGCTCGACCTTGTAGTAGACCAACAGAGAACTCAACTTTGTTTCCTTTAGCACATTTCGTGATACTAAGCTTCGACTCAACATTCTCGAACCAGTTAATAAATCAATGGCACCTCGGTACCATAAAATTCCATCGGCTTGCATGTCATGAAAGTCTTGTAGCTGCATCCATGACCAGTGTTTGAAGTACCTTCTCCGGCGTTGGTTCGTCTAGCATCGAGATGTGTTATAATTTGGGTGAGTAGATCCGCTATTCCAGTCGCGTTGTTGTTTGGATTGTCATTGTTGTTTGGGTTGCCGTTGTTGTTGACTCCTGAGCGTGTGTTTCTGGCAGCCATGATCTTGCAATGGACCAAAATATCGGGTTGAGTAAATGACACTCGGACGAAGGCAGATGAGGTTTAGAACGGTGGTAATGTGTTATAGTGATCAAAACATGACAGGAACAGAGACATGCTATGTCTAACAAGTCGAAAGATGGAAAAGAGAGGGTATAAATAAGATACGGTAATGTAGACGTGAGCGTAAAACATGCTATGCATACCCACCGACCAATGCAACTTCAAAGTGACCAGACTCAAAGACTCGACTAAACATGATTTAAAATTTCCCTTCTTATCATTGCATGGTTCTTCATAAATTAGACATAGTTGATCGGGCTATGTATAATTTATGATTAACGATGCAACGATAGGACTAGATGACTCGGATGATGTTCAATGTTTAAAAAAAATTCGGTTATAGTTGTGATTTTATTTTTGAAAATCGGCATTCTCTATAACCTTTGGCTCTGTACCAATCATCACACCCGCCGGAGAATGAAACACGAGTGTAACGGAAGGAACATAAGCACAAGATAATAGAACATACCAACATTAAGATTTAAAAGAAAGAGTACACCATTACAATACCGGTTTAGCGTCATCGGCAAATATATTACAAAGTTTAGTTCCCAAAATATTGCGTTCTATTACATAACGATTTGTATTGACAAGTGAAAACTTCATTATGCAAGACACGGTAGAAAAGCTTACTAATGATCACCGAAATGCATGAGAGAAAAGCGGGTCAACTATGAAAATAGTTGGTGAGTAAACATGTTTAGTAAAATAAGAAAACTCGTATGAAAGAGTCCAAGGTTTTGGTTATCGGAAATAGTCCACAAAGCAAAGGCATTGTAAATCCACTCAGCCCAAGTTCCGCCCATACAAAACTTGCACTGTGTGTTCACAACCCATTGCACAAAATATAGCGTATCAAGCGATCAAGTATAAGCGGTCATAATAGTTCACGATATAGTACCACGAATATAATAATTCGGGGATGCTCTGATGAAACCAAATTATCTTTGGGTGCCACTACCCAAAGTTATGTTGGGTGCCTCTTCCCAAAGATATCTTTGGTGCCTCTTCCCAAAGATATCTTGGGTGCCTCTTCCCAAAGATATCTTTGGTGCCTCTTCCCAAAGATATACTCCGAACATAGGAGTCTTTATAGTGATGCTCACGAACATAGGAGACTTTATAGTGATGCTCGAACATAGGAGACTTTATAGTGATGCTCCGAACATAGGAGACTTTAGGTCAAGGTCATAACATGTATGGTTCAATAAGTTCAAGTAAGGCATAATTTCATAATTAAGTTCAAGGATTTGATTTAAGTTCACAAGTTCTAGTCAAACTAGTAAATAAAAGTAGTAAACAATTTAGCTCAAGAATGGTTCATGCATTACGCCCCAAAATATAGTAAAACGGTAAAAAGGGGATGTGATTACTCACTTGATGAATAGATGCGATGACAAAAGTGGTTACACCGAAATGTAGCGTGAATCTCGAAACTGACCTATTATGAATGATATGATATACTCTAATATAAGTCATGAAACAATGTCGTGCATGCACACTCATATGATATCCATACCACTTGTACATTTTGGAAAATAAAGTTTATCGTCGAAATATATGTTTATGACATATTGTCAAGTTACCAAATACTTTACAAGTACTTACGTCGAAATGATATCCTACGATAATCATTTGGTGATTTATTATGAATCTATAAATTTTCGTCGCAAAATAATATAATTTGACAAGTCATGAAAGTGACTATATGGCCTCGGAAAGCTAGTCGTAAAATGGTGCACATCGAGTGTTAGGAAACAAACTCAACGGTTTTGGGAAGCTTGTATCATTATCTCAAAGTTTTAGCATTTAATTTTTCATCCTAGAGGTCTCGATCTTAGAGAAAAATATAGGTTAAGTATGGTACTTGTGTGTTTAAGAGTGGTTTTCGGTAAACTTTGAACGACTATATTTTATTCATTACAACTCCGCTTGACGAACGGTTGGATATTTTGGAAAATATGGTTGGCGAACTAGATTTTACTAGAAGACATCTTTTTATAAAGAGTATCCTATCAATGTTAAAAACGACCCTCAACATGGCCCCTAGTTGCCGTAGTATATGTTTAATAGAAAATATATTAATGTTGCTAATAGAATAAAGTTACGGCAACTTTGTTTATCGCGTGTAATTTACTCGTTACAAGCCCGCTTTCTCGTTTTCTATACCCTTAGCTTCGTGTCAAAGTATACTAATATATTTTGATAAGTCGACACAATTTATAAAGCTTAAGACTCATTTTGACTCAGAAGAGTGACATTTTCATGCTTTGAAATTTCTGAAATTAATAGTTTTCATCGTCAAACTTGAAAAATTCATATCTTCTTCGTTATAGCTCCGTTTTAATCCGTTCAAGCGGCCACGTTTTCGTTTTAAAGTTTATTTTCTAAATATCTAGCTCAAAAATATTTACCTACTGTCGGATTTTCCCAGAATTAAAAATACGGACAGACCCTATTTAAAACGTGTCGAAATGAGCTTTTCTCGCGCCAAACCTATTCTAACCCATTCAAAACAACTCCGGAGCTATTCTAATCCTACCATACACCTTCTTAGGGTGTCATGGGTTCCTAGACATCACCAAAAATAATCTATAACAAGGAATAATTATAGGATGACTTAGATATATATAACCCTTAAAAATCAATGAAAAAGTGGTACAACATCATATGACTTGCATGTTTTTGCTCAAATATGATGAAATGAATATGAAAGTTGAAAAATGGACATGAGATGCTTACTAGGATACTTGATGAAGTTTATGAGAACAAAGGTTTTTCCTAATCACCCAAGGTTTTTATTGCACAACCTTAATCAAGAGTGATACTAGAGTGAATAAAACTTGTCTTGAAAATATTTTGGTGATCTCCTCTTGGAACATCAATGGTGGCCGGTTTGATGGTGAAGAGAGAAAGAAAGAATGGTTTTGATTACACCATGAGATATTATCTTGTATGTGTTGAATTGTGAGTATAATACATTATATGTATAAGATATTTTACAACAAGTGAATGTGAGTCACACCATTTAGTCGACACACACAAAAGAAAAAGGAGATGAATGCATTTAGTAATATTTAAGAGTATTAATGTAGAGTAAATGTGTAATTACTTAGGGATAAATGGTAACTTGTGTATTTATTTAAGCATTTTGGGTAGCGTTAGATAAAAATAACTTTTAACGGGTCAAGATAGAATATATTGTGGTCATCAAAATTATAAAAATACATTTCTTGAAAGATTTGAGTGAATAAATATTTATCGGGTTGAATTTAAGAAAACCGTCGTAATTTATATAAACATAACAATTTATATACGAAATAAATTTAAAACACCGGGTAAACTAATAATAATATTTTTATAAACTTAATATGAGTATAAGAATATATTGTGATAAATTTTTGGAAGTAACGGATCAAATGTTCAAAATAATTTATTACGCGATAACGTTTATTTAATATGAAATTATGCGTTTAATGTGAAATGCAAAACCCATGCATGACTAGTATGATGAATATTGAGTTTGAGAAATGACCGGAAATTGAGAATTGTGACAAAATCCGTGAAAGAAATGATGACTAGAGTAGATGATTATATTCGAGCGGAAGAGGCTTATAAGAACACCGAGTTGCCGAAGGGAGAAACAGGCGAACTATCCCGGAGAGGAAACCTTCAGCCCGCGAGAGATAGGAACCTCAGGGGACCGGACAGGAGAAGGAATGATAGGAGAACCTGAGAAAGAGGCGATTCCAGACACAGAGAGGTATTCTCTCCGTATGTTGCCCCGAAAGTGGACGCTCGGCCCCGAAACGATTTCCGACGCAATGATTTTAGCAAGCCTGATAATCACAGAACCATGCTCTCTGTCCTATCTAAACAGCCTAAGGAAATATTGGCTACCGAACACCATTTGAACCTGCCCCCACCACCACCATTGCAGGGAAAACCGAGCAAGGAGAATGAGGACAGATTCTGTGAGTACCATGGAGAGAAAGGCCACTTGACCAACGATTGCTACCACCTGAAAAAGCAATTGGAAACGGCCCTGGAATCGGGAAAGTTGGATCATCTAGTGAAAAACGTCCAACAAAGGGGACGGGAAAGGCCGAAGGGAAACAACGGGAAAGGAAAAGTGATCAACATGGTTAACTATTATGTTGAAGACCGCAAGAGGAAAGCTCGGTACTACGACGAGGATTGGATGAACGTCCCCATAACCTTCCCACGCATAGCCACGGAGGACCTATCGGAAGAACCGTTGATCCTGGAGGCGGAAATCAAATGATATTTCGTCCGGAGGGTGTTTGTTGACGAGGGTGCATCAGTCCAGGTGATGTATGAGCATTGTTTTAATAACTTTAGCCCATCCATTCAGTCTAGGCTACAAGAAAGTAGTGCACCGCTAGTGGGATTCTCCGGAGAAGTTATCCAACCTTTCGGGAAGATTGAACTGGAAGTATGCTTCGGAGATCATGGTTTATGTAGGACGGTCATGATGAAATTCACGGTAGTGGCCGCCTTCACCTTACAATGTAATCACGGGACGACGGGCCTAAGGGAGTTAAGGGCGTGCCTCGACCATCCATGCCATGATGAAGTTTCCCACCCCGAGGCATCGCCACCTTGATCACCAAGAGGGCAATAGTCATGGAGTGCAGGAGATTGGAGGAAAGGCAAGATCCAGAACAATTTCTCTCCAGAATATAAGGCAGAGACAACGAGCCGAGAGACTCAAGGGTTAGGGCCGACGGAAGATATTACAGTTACGCGCCTACCACGAACAACGCGTGACGATAGGGACCGGTTTCTCCCGGGAGTGTAGGAGGCAACTCATCGAACTCCTGAGAAAAAATAAAGAAGTATTTGCTTGGGAACCAACGGACATGACCGGGGTGCCAAGACGCTTCATCCAACACTCCCTTAATGTGAACGTCTCGGACACACCGATCGCCCAAAAAAGAAGGATGTTTTCCCGAGAGAAAAACCAAGTGATTACAAGGGAAGTTGAAGAGTGGATTAAGGCCGGAATTGTTCGTCCGCTCAGGTACCCGACGTGGATTTCCAATCCGGTGCTTGTAAAGAAATGCGATGGAAGTTGGAGGATGTGCATTGATTTCAAAAATCTGAATTCTTCTTGTCCGAAAGATTACTATCCTTTTCCAGAGATTGATTGAATGATCGAATCCGTCATGGGATACAAGTATAAATGTTTTCTAGACGCTTACAAAGGGTACCACCAAGTTCAAATGAACAGGGAGGACGAGGAGAAAACTGCGTTCTATACGGAACAAGGTACGTACTGTTACACCAAAATGCCATTCGGATTGAAGAACGCAGGAGCAACATATCAGCGCTTGGTAGACTCTGCATTCCAATCGCAGATAGGTAGAAATTTGGAGGCATATTTCGATGACATGGTTATAAAAATCCGGACGAAGAGAGAGATGATAGCCGATATAGCGGAAACATTTGATAACCTCAGAAGGATTAACATGAAGCTGAACCCGCGGAAATGTTCGTTCGGTGTGGAAGAAGGAAAATTCCTCGGGTACATGGTAACATCCGAAGGTATAAGGGCAAATCACCGAAAAACGAAGGCCATCATGGAAATGAAGTCTCCAGGAACGTTGAAAGAAATGCAAAGTCTGAGTGGGAAACTAGCGGCCCTGAATAGGTTCTTGTCAAAGTTAGCAGAGAGATCCTTGCCTTTCTTCGAAACTTTAAAGAACATCACAAAGGAGAATAAGGATGAATATCGTTGGACAAAGGAAGCTGAAGCAGCTTTCCAAGAGATGAAAAACCTGATATTAGAATTACCTTCATTAACCACTCCAAGGCCGAAGGAACAGTTGTCCATATACTTAGCAGCATCAAAGGGAGCCGTTAGTGCCGTCCTAGGGGTAGAAAGGGATGGGAGGCAGGCGCCGGTACATTACGTAAGCCGAACCTTGCACGAGGCGGAAAGGAATTATGCTCCGATGGAAAAGTTAGCTTTATGCATGCTACATGCATCACGAAGGCTACGAAGATATTTCGAGGCCTATCCCATTCGGGTCATCACCGACCAACCCGTTAAACAGATTTTGTACAAGCCGGAAGTTTCGGGAAAACTTGCGAAGTACGCCGTAGAGCTAGGGGCTTACAACATCATATATGCTCCTAGAAATGCGGTTAAGGGTCAAGTGTTGGCAGACTTTCTCACGGAGGTACAAGTTGAGTTCGGACATCCCGACCGTCAGGAAAAACTTAGGGGCATAATGGAAGTAGGAGGGGAAGGAGAATGGCTGTTATATACCGACGGTGCGTCCAATAGCAAGGGATCCGGCGCAGGTTTAGTCCTCATCAGTCCGGAGAAGGAAGAGCTTACTTATGCTCTACGGCTCAACTTTCCCAGCACCAATAATGAGGCTCTGCTAGCCGGACTCCGGATCGCAAAAAAGCTCAAAATTAGGAGTTTGAATGTACGAGTTGATTCCAAACTAGTTGCTAGCCAGATCAGCGGAGAATTTCTGGCTACCAAAGAAAGCATGCAAAAATACTTGGCTCGGTGAAGGAGCACATAGCGGAATTCCAAGGCTTCAAAATCTGCAATATTCCAAGGGCTCAAAATCAAAAGGCAGATATATTGAGCAAATTAGCATCGGTAGCTTTTGACCACCTCACTAAAAAAGTGTTAGTAGAAGTCCTATAAAAACCTTTAGGGGAGTAACGAAGGATTAATACCGTGGTGGAAGAAGAGGCGGATAACTGGATGACACCGATCATCAGATGCTTGGAAGAAGGGGTTTGGCCGGAAGATCCCCACGAGGCCGAGTCTACGGATGAAAATTCCCGAAGACACTATGGAAGGAGGAGTTTTGTTTAAAAAGGGCTACCTAGTGCCAATGTTGAGGTGTGTAGGTCCGTTGCAAGCAAATTACATAATACGGGAGGTGCACGAGGGATGCTGTGGGATGCATTCCGGACCAAGAACCGTAGTGGCAAAGCTTATGAGGCAAGGGTATTATTGGCCCACTATGCACCGAGACGCACGAGAAGAAATTAGGAAGTGTGACTCTTGTCAGATACATGCTCGGTACCCAAGCTTCCTAAAACATTACTGACCTCCATCATGGCCCCATGGCCTTTCTACCAATGGGGAATGGATGTGTTAGGCCCCTTCCCGGAAGCACCAGGCCGTTTCAAATATGTGATCGTGGCAATTGACTACTTTACAAAATGGATAGAGGCGAAGCCGGTGGTAAAAACAATGGGAAAAGACGTTATAAAGTTTGTCTATGAAAATATTGTGTGCAGGTATGGTCTGTCGGGGATCATAGTCACCGATAATGGGACTAACTTTGTCAACGACCCGTTTAAAAAATGGTGTGAGGGCTTGAAAATCAAACAGATAAATACGGCCGTTGCACATCCGCAAGCCAATGGATTGGTGGAACGAGCCAACAAAAGTTTGATGGAAGGAATAAAGAAAAGATTAGGACGAGAAAGAGCCGGATGGCTGGACGAGCTGCCTAACGTTTTATGGGCGCATCGAACCACACTCAAAACAAGCAATGGCGAGACTCCGTTCAGTTTAACATACGGAAGTGAGGCCGTGATACCGGCGGAAATAGGGATGCCTACACACCGAACGATGATGTTCCGAGAAGATCAAAACGAAGAGGAACAATGCTTGAACTTGGACCTACTACAAGAAAGAAGGGAAAACGCCGCCATACGAGAAGCTAAGTATAAAACGTAGGTCGAGCAGTACTATAACCGGAGGGTCAGACCCATGTACTTCAAGGTGGTAGATTTCGTGTACCGGAGGAATGAAGCTAGTAGGGTGGAAAACCAAGGAAAACTGGGACCCAATTGGGAAGGGCCCTACCGGGTGATAGGAGCAAATCAGAATGGCTCTTATAAGTTACAAACTATGGAGGAAAAAGAGGTCCCTCGGACCTGGCACGCTATAAACCTCAGAAATTGTTTCTTATAATTGTTATTGTGATGAGAATCCTATGGTCATTATGTAACTCGATCTATCTATGTATATTAGTTTAATGATGAAAGTTTTCCTATGATAAGGAAAACGATTTTCCGGAACAAACAGTGTGATGCATGGCTATTCCGACGGCTGGCCCCCGTCGAGTATGATTGCTAGATATTTACCCGGATAATACCCCGGATGCCCGAAAAACCTTGCTCGGATGCCCAAATAATGGATGCCCAAAAGTAGTAAATAATACTATGGACGCCCGGGGGAATTCCCATCCGGATGCCCGAGCACTCTTGCCGGATGCCCGAATAATGGATGCCCTAAAACATATTAGGTTGCCCGGATACACGGATGCACGGCCTATGCGTCGGATGCCCTTTAGAAAACTTAAAGGAAGCTTATCAATGTGAAACGGAACGAAAAGACAAAATATACAACACATACAAAGTTTTGTCTAAGTTAAACACTTGGTTATGCCTCAAAAAATGACGAACATAAGTCACAAAAGGTAAAGTGTTAATTATTACAATTATAATTGTTTGAATCATTGTTCACAAACATACAACGCAAGCCTAGCTTCAAATATTGGCCGCTGGATTTTCTGTGGCTGGGGTACTTGCCGGAGTAGTAAGGAATGGAGGCTGGGAAGATGGGCCGGCTGGATCCTTGCGAGGAGGGCCGCCGGGCTCCATGTTCAATAGATCCCCAAGGGGTAGCCGATAAGACTCCGACAGCTTCTTTATAAGTGGGTACTCGGCCGCGAAAAGGTTATTGTATTCGGCCTTCCACAGCTTCGGAGCGTCCCTGTTGACATTTGCAATGCCCTTTAGAGCCTCGTCAATATCCTCCTCTTTCCTACCCACACTAGCCCCAGTCACGAACCCCGCTTGATAGGTCAGGCTATAAACTTTAGCCATGCCCTTTTTGTACTCCACACTTTTGAGTAGCCGACGGACAGCACTAGGTAGAAGGGTACGGATGGCATTTTGCTTTACTACCTCCGCTTGAGCCACCTCGGCCGCCAAGTTTCCCTTTTCCACTTGCAACGACTCTAAGGATTGGTTCTTAACACTCAACTCATTTTCAAGTTTCCGGATTCTTTCGGCTTGGGCGGCGGAGGTTTCTCTCCCCTCCTCTCTCTCTCGGGTTACCCTGTCCACCTCATCCTCCAGGTTCTTCCCCTTATCTAGGCTAGCTTGATGCTCGGTTCCCAGTTTCTTCAGCTCCTCAGACAACCTCTCATTCTCGCCCTCGGCGACAGCCAATTTATCAGCCAACCCCAGACAACCCCGGTGAGTCTGAGTGAGCTCCCACAACGTGGACGACATGCCATTGAACCTCTTCAGCAACTCGACTTGGGCTATCACACTTTTTCCAAACTCTTCATAGGCTCGGCGACTGAGCTTAATGTTGTTTATCTGTTCTAGAGCTTCTTGCTCGGCAGGGGTGGGAAGATTGTCAATAAGCTCCTTGCAGGACCGATAGGAGTTTATCCGAACGTCATCCCGAAGGGCACAGTTAGGGATGAAGACGTTCGTAGCTTCATCTGCACAATGAATAGAGGGAGTTAGGAAAAATAATCGGCATTTATAAAAAAAATGATAAGTCGAAGGCTAGGACATACCCGAGTCCAGGTTGATTTTGTCAATCCGCCTAAGACCATGAGAGTGGTGGGCCGAAAAACCTGAAGGACACAACATAATAACATAATAAGTTGGGAGAAACTACAACTATGAACAAACCGAACAATCTGCACGTACCTTCGGAACTATGATGAGGTGAGTTCACTGGCGGAGTTTGGCCACCCTCATCAACGGGAGGGGTACACATTCGTTGTAACTGCTCACCACCACCAGCGGCATTATCCCCCATCCCTTCGATAACTACGTTGCCACCTCCACCCTCGGCAGCAATGTTCAGACCCCCCTCCCCAGCATTGGCATTCACATCTGTCTCCCGGACATCCTCCGGACGAACTTGATTCAGAGGGTCCGGGTTGTCGATAGGCTCCCCAGAGGAGATGTGCTCAACGAATTGACGGCGCTGTTTTTTCTTCTTGCTTTGTGCTTTTGAGGTTCCCTCTCCAACGCCCCTTTTCTTTGCCTGCCGGGCCAGGGCTTCTCTCTCTTTCTTTTCCCTAAGAGCAACAACATAGGGATCTGCTTCTTCGGCCCTATGGCCAAGGCATCTTTGGGAGGAAGGGCTCCTCCCACGGGCAAAGGGCCGGAGGTTCTTTTTGGCCTCTCCCTGTTCGGGTCAACCGCCGGACCTTTACTCACAACCGTCCCTCCCGGTCAGGAAGCTCAAGATATTCGACATATTAACAACGAAAGAAGAAAAGCGACAACAAAAAAGTTGATTAGAAACTCTAAAGGACGGATCCGGGAGACAAACATCAATCCCAAGATGACAAGCTAAGCGAGTAATTACCATGACCGGGCATCTTTTAGAACGGGCTCGAACTCGAGATTCTTGAAAACCGAGAGAGATGGCACATCCATAAAAGACTCATCGTCGAGCTGCGCAACTTAATAAGATTCAGCTAAGTCTCATGGCGTCCTCTTGGGAAAAGCCGGTGGGAAAGGTGTCTGTGATTTTTAATCTTTGTGTCTCCACGCCATAGCGATAGGGATGGCCCTTTGTCGATCAAGAAAACTTTTCCTTCCAATGTTTCGCACCGGACGGGACCTCCTTGAAACACTTATATGAACCCTTACCGTCCGGTTCTCAAAGGAAAACCGGTGTCCTTGCTTACAGTACACCAGAAACGCCCGAAAGAGTGAAACCACAGGGCAGACGTTGAGGTCATAACATCTAATCTCGAAAAGCATCACCCAGTTCAATCCTAGCGGGACTAGCTGAGAAATGTGCACCCTAAAGTGTTTGATCACATTTAGCAAAAAAGTTGAGAAAGGAATTCTAACCCCCTATCTCTAACTGCTTAGGATAAATACCTATCTTATCCTCAAGTGGTGATCCATAGTCATATCATCCGGTGGTAACACCGGACGTAGATCCGAATACCGTAATCGGCTACTATATCGTCTAACTTTCAGTTGTGTTAACCTAGAAGTGTATATATGCATGTCAAACTTAGGAGCGACCGGTGAGCGGTCTCTTCATTGGTTTCTTCCGTCGACGGACGGACGTGTTCTCTAAGCGGAATATTCCCTCGGTTCCAATATCGGCCATTTCTAAAGATGCGAGACAATTTCTGATATTAACGAAAGAGGGCAAGACAAACCTTAAGAGAAGAGAAGAGGACGTCCAGGAGATCTGGCAGTTTGTATGTGTGTGAAATGTAAAAACCAAATGAGGTAAATAGGGGTATATATATATATACTGAGGGAAACCCTAGCTGACTGTGAAAATGTCCAATCAGTCAGAAATAGGGGTGACGTGGGCTTACGTGGGCCGTCCACGACAGAAGGTGAAACGACAGTGAGCGCGGGAAAAGCCCAAAAGGCCACCAGGCCCATATAACCAGCCCATTCTCATGGACCCAGCCGGTTTGACCGGCATGATGCAAACCCTTCTATTTTCCCTTTGACAGGCCGAACAGTATTAAGTTTTGCATCATCGGCTTTTCGCCAATAATACAACACTGGGGGGACATGTTGAAGTATGTGCCGGACGGACCGACATCCGGCCAGACATGTACGCCGGACGATCATTCTGACGTCCGGCCAAGGAATGATGACCACCGATCATGTCAGCAGATTTTAGGGGATTTCCCTCTACGTGGCCTACTAAGTAGAGTGACTATAGCTCTGCGAGCAGTGAATATAGGTCTGCGGAATAGTGGCTGAACAGTAGAAGAATATTAACATGAATAGGAAGTTGGGGTAGTATAAATACCCCAACGCATTTACTACTTTGCATTAAGTTTTTACACCTGCATTCTTACTACATATATCACTGCATTTATTGCCATTTACTCATCCTCACGCCGGAGCTTGGTCTTGGGATAACACCCGAGGCGAGGCTAACGCGTCTGTACATTGTGCAGGCAATCTCCAACCCTTCAGCTAGACGCTGGAACCGGCCGGACAAGAAATTACTTCAACATACGACAACTTGTTGACCAATAATAACTCAAAAGTCTATATATTGTACACATAAAATTTGAACCACGAAAATGAGGTGTTATGATGATTTGTGAGATATAGCAACGAATAGAAATTTGCCGGCATGGTGAGTGGTTTTATTACAAGAATAACGGTTGGTATTTTATTTATTTATTTATTTTAGAGTAAATTACACCGTTCGTTCTTGTGGTTTGCGTTGACCATAACCTATCGTCTTTTGATCGAAAAAAATACGTCGTTCGTCCTTAGGCTGGAAAGCAAGGAGAGTACCCACTCACCTTACACCTCAGTGACACATCAGTTTTCTCTATCCTCTATTTTCCACTCACTCCCACTCACTTTTTTGTGGACAAAACACTCACTCCCACCCACCTAACATTTTTTATTTTTTTTATTTTTTTTAACACAAAGAAAACACTTGCTTCACATAAATCATTAAGGTGAGCAAGTCACCTTAATTTGCTTAGAAGTGTGTGAGTAGCGCGCGAGTGAAGAGGCTGGGCAAGAAGTCACACGCGAGTGGAGGCTACAGTGAGTGGCTTACGGATGCCTTGCCATCCAGCCTTAAGTGGCAAACGTTATGCACCGTTCGTCCCTCCCACTAACGGACCTCAGTAACTCTCGTTAAGTCACGTTTATGTGGGGGTATTTTTGTCTTTTCAAGTCTTCAAATGAGGATAAAGTTGTCATTTTGCCTTTATGAATAACCTTTATATAAATATCCAAACACCCTCTTATTTCTTTATCATATTTACCCCCAATACCTTCTCCTTCACCACCACACTCCATCGCGACCACCACCCCTATCATCATCATCAGTCATCACCTTGTAAACATCATTTTTACCCAAACCACCACAATCAATATCATCTCATCACCACAAAGTCACCACCAGCACACGAAACTCATACCCAAATGGCCAAATCCCATTTATTTCCACTCCAAACACACACAATCAATCGCAACAAAAATCAAAATCAGAAAACTGAAATCATATCCCGATAAACACCACCACCACCATTCTCATCACCTCCGACCACTTGCACAAAGCCCGATAATCATATTCATTGAATTGTTTTTTTTACCACAAATTCTAAAAAAAACAAATAAAAAACTACAACTATCATAGTCAAGCATTTTTCACTCCCCCATCGATAACAGTTGTATGTTCATCTTGTTTATCTGTGTCATCTAAATGAACCATATCTACAAATTCTCATCCAAGGCAATCAACAGATTACCATTTCGTCCATCACTACGACACTATAAATCATAACACACAAATCAAAATGTGTAGAAATGAAATTAAAAAAAAAAAAAAAAAAAAAAAATCTCCTGGTGTATATACCAAAATAAATAAAATAAAAAACAATCAATTTATAAATCCATAAAACAATCAAATTCAACCATCAAACTCATATATCTAAAGCCTAAATCAAACACGCACAATTTATGACACCACCGTCGGCTATACCGGAAACAGCCACCTTCAACATGGTGGTGGCGGCGGGTCTGGTTGCTATGAAGGGTGGCGTCCGATCTCATGAAATGATAACTGATGGTGTAGATGATAGCTAGGGAAGAAGAAAGAGTTTATAGGGAAGAGAAATCTTTATTTGTGGTTTCACAATTTTTGTTTGTTGTTTCACTATAGAAAATTAAAAGGGGTGTGTGAGCTTCATTTTTTAAACAAAAACAAGAAACAACAATGTTGAGATGGTGTGAGAAACAAGAAGTACCGGATTCTGCATTAAATCATTTTTTGGGTTAAAAAAACAAAAAAAGGCTAAAATTACTAATGTACCTTCACTTGGGGTGACTTAACGACAGTTACTGAGGTCCGTTAGTGGGAGGGACGAACGGTGCATAACGTTTGCCACTTAAGGACGGACGATGCTTTTTTTTTGGTCAAGGGACAATAGGATGTGGTCAACGCAAACCACAAGGACGAACGATGTAATTTACTCTTTATTTTATTTTATTTTTTGGTAAAGAAAGAATTCCACGATAAAATATATTACCCTAAAAAATAATTAAGAACAACGGACGAGAGTAAAGTTTCTCAACTCGGCTCATTACATAAGCAAACCAAGCACCTATAGTGCCATAAACCTACACACTACATAAAAAAGACAAGTCAGTCTTATAGAAAGAACAACTACTTCCTAACATGACTCCTAAGCGACCTGAGCCTCGTATCCGTCAGAAAAATTAAAATCATCAGCTTCTAGTTGCTGACCTACTCCAAACAAGGACATATACCTAGCCATATCATCATCAGGTTCAATTACTTCATCCTCGTCAGACTCATCAAGCTCACTAAACTCAAAACCCTCAAGAGACGAATCAGGTTTGCTAGAACAAATACCAGTCTTCCTGGGTATCTTCTTTTAAGGAGCATCCACCTTTTTTCGAGCATCATCAACCAAATCATTCACATTTTCAAGCACTTCATCTTCATTTTCTTGATTATGACTTCTACTATTCTTTTTATTATTCGTTTGAGATACATTTCACTATGCAACTTAGAACTTTCAATGACATCATTATACGTCCCAACAGTATTACCAACATCAAAAATACTATCTTCATTCCTTAAAATATTAAATAAATTCCTTAAGGACACAAGATTAATATCATCTTGTTGTTATACCTTTCTTTGATCAGAAGGTTGTTTGTCGCTCATTAGTATTATGCGAAGTTGAGGCCTTAGACGAAGAAGGGTCCATTTGCTCCTTAGAATTCGATGTAGAAGCAATACCCTTCCCATTTGTCGGTTTGGTAACAGGGCAGTAGTAGTAGGTCGCCTTAGGTTTATTCAACCGGATCCCATCAATATGTTTAGCTCTCCCATTTTTACTTGTAACCTCAACAAATCCGTCATGATTGACAACCTTATGCTCCATAACGTTAAAATTCTTTGGTCATCGATCCTCAATGTGATAAAAAAATCTTACAAGCATCACATCGAGGAGGTTGTCACTCATATTCAACCCTTATAGATTCCAAAGAATGTCCCGACCCATTTTGATATAAGTAGCCACAATAACAGATTCTATAAGTGCCTTAGTAGCCGATATCTCAATAAGTGCCCTAACATACGAAATACGCCCCCAAGTATTAAGACACATGGTGCTTGTAAAAGCATCAAGAATTATAGGATAACCCTCTAAGTAGTGATTAAACTAAGCCCAATTTCAGAAAAAGCAACAATAGGAACATTGTTTAGCTTGACCCAAACAGGAACCGTAGTGATTTCATCCTTTATAAGTCTAGAATTAGGAGTCCAAATGTTTAGGATTAGTGGAACCAAACGAATAAGCCTAGGGCCGTTTTCAGTAACTTGTTTCAAACCCTCCTTTGTCGTAAACTGGAATAAAAAGAACCCATTTTTCAGCATAACACGTTCAAGACCAAACATCTTCCAAGTGTTTTTAACATAATTCTCAACAATAGGAAATGCAAGCCGTTTTCCAACAAAGTACCCATATAATGTATTAACAAAACGATTACGAACCTCATTTACAACGTCCAAAAAAAGAGCCACATTCGCACCATCTACAGTCTCTCCATTACGTAATTCAGAGATTCAGAATTTTTTTTAGAGGATGTAGTTGCTTTAAACATGGAAGCATAGGATGTAGTCTGAATACATTCGTTACTCGATTTGGCAGCCTCGTTATCCATGCAAGCTAAACGATCACAAAATAAGTAAAATAAATGATCACAGATTCATGCCCAAACCGATAAGATATAATAGATGAATCCTAATGAACGATTCAAGAAAAGAAAACCCTAAGGAACGAAAAAAACCCTAAAATCAGACTTAACACCCAAGTCGATCAAGTTGCGTAGTAAGATCACTCACGAATGAATAATCTTAAACAATAACATAATAATGAATGTTGGAGGAAAAGATTTTGGTTTATTTTAAACGGAATTGGGGTTAGAAAAAAATCGCCAAAATTGACATTAGAGGAGAGGAGGTGTGATTTATTTTTTGGTATATGGGTTTATGAGGGTTTGGTTTTGAAATAGTCTAAAATCATTTGTTTGGTTAGTGTGCAGTGGTTTTTAAACTTGTCAATAATCCTCTCCGTAAAGGTTTACATAAAACCCAACCTCATAGGTGGGGATGGAACAAATGTTTCTCTTGAAGTTTGTGTAGTATTTTTTTTATTTTGCTTGCTTTGTTTCTTACCACATATTTTATGGTGAGCCCTTTATTCCACTTTCTTTTTAATTTTTAAATAATAACAATTTTATGTTAATTCTTACTCTAACTTCTAAAACAAACATTTTTTTTTTAACAAATCTTAAACCAAATTCAAATCTTAACTCAAAAACAAACCAAATGAACCCTAAAACATACATAAAAAATAGCTTAGTTATAAACTTGTAATAATTAATCTTATGAGTAAACTTCAAAATACATCCTTATGATTTGCCCTTATTTTTTATTTTTATTTTTTTTGTACACAAACATTACTCCCTTAGTAACGTTAGCCACCATACACTCCCCCGTTAGTAAAGTCAGCCACCATGCATCAACCAGAACTAAGGACTACTCTTCTTGGACTGTGAGCGACGACACCAGATCAGAGCTAAGTGAGAGACGAGAAATGCGATTGCTTTATAACTGCTCAATTTATAAGTCTTGCCTAAGTCCTAGACTTGAATGAAGCAGCCTGGCTAAAAGTCGTATTTGCTTTTGCTTTTATTCCCTTGTTCTTTTTTCTTAGTTAGGCCCAAGAAAGTACAATTCTAACGCGAGAGAAAATATTTGCATCATTAGTCCTGAGGACTAATGATGCATTTTTTTTTGAAATAAATTAAAAAAGGGCAAGCGAGGCTCGAATTCGAGTCTCTTGCCTCACAAAATAACGCCCCAACCATTGGATTAGGCGTCCAGTGGTGTTAATATCCCATTTCATATTTCTTTTAACCCTTTTTTCGTCAAATTTATAGTATATTAACCGGTTTAAGTTTGGGTCGGCCGATTCATGGTGGGCCGGCAGGCTCATTGTGAACCAGACCGGTTCTTGGGGCGGGGCCAGATTCGTTGGACTCGTTTTTTCGTGTTTTTTATTCTGTTATCATCGAGTATTCATTTGGACTTCCTTTGTACCTTGATAAAATATATACGTGATTGATACTTGTTCGAAATTTCACGTTTTTGCTCCGTTTTCAGTTCTTCATACCTACAAATTAAAATACTCGTCCAGAAAGTCACTATTTTAATTTGTAGTTGTTAAAAATTGAAAACGGATAAAAAACATAAAATTTCAGTCAAGTATCAATTACATATATATTTTTTTTTATCAAAATCCAAATGAAGTCTAAATGAATCCCCAATGATACCAGATGAAAGAGAACGAAAAACTAATCAAATGAATCTTCGATGATTCATTTGAAATTCATTTGGACTTCGATAAAAATAAATACGTGATCGATACTTGTCCAACATTTCACGTTTTTGCTCCGTTTTCAATTTTTCACACCTAGAAAGTAAAATAATGACTTTTCGGACGACTATTTTACTTTGTAAGTATGAAGAATTGAAAACGGAGCAAAAACGTAAAATACCATACAAGTATCGATCACGTATATAATTTTTTATCGAAGTCCAAATGAATCCCGATGATAACGAATTCAACGGATTTGGCCCCGCCCCAAGAACCGGCCCGGTTCACCACGACACATGCCGACCCAAACTTAAACCGGTTAATATACTATAAATCAGATGAAAAAGGGTTAAAACAAATATGAAATGGGATATTAACACTGCTTGACGCCTACTCTAGTGGTTGGTGCAGTGGTTTGTAAGGCACGAGAGCCGAGTTCGAGCCTTACTTACCCTTATTTCAAAAACGAATTGCTCTGTTAGTCTTGATAACTAACGATGCAAATATTTTCTCTTGCGTTGTCTTCATTGATGTATGATGACTGACTTTACTAATAGAGGGGTGTAACTTTACTAACAGATTTTGTGATTTAACATATACTAGTCTTCTATATTTTATGTATTTTTAACTATTTTAGTACTCTTACATATCGCGTATTTTTAACTAACTTCATCATCATACATGTTATCGTGATCATTTTCACGTTCGTGGGATGTGCTTAACACAACCATAAAACTTCACTAATTATATTCAAAGGACAACATATTAGTTTCAGATTTAAATTTGTTTCTCTCAAAAATGTTTATATGATCGGCCTTTTAACCGAAATAATTAGAGTTTTGTTGTCAACATGATTTAGGCATAAGTTTTTTTATAGGTTAAAACATAACAGTACAAATACGGTTTAAATCATAAAATCAGCGAAAGTTTGAAGTCCAAACCGAATCATCCATGGCAGTGATACTTTCAATATTTTACGATTTGAGTCCATATATGCTAACCTAAAGCACTATGCACTTTGTTAGTCATTTTATATAGGGGTGAACATCAGGTCAAAATCGATCCGAACCAATTCGATCCGATACAACTGAAACCTGAAATTTGGAAAAAACCTAAACCGAAACTGAAACCGAAATTACTCGGTTTTTCTCGGTTCGGTTCGGTTTTTCTCGATTTTTGCTCGAATCGGACTGAACCGACACGAACCAAAACCGAAACTCGGTAAAAACCTAAACCGAGTTTTGTCGGTTCGGTTTTGGTCGGCTCGGTTTTGTTCGGTTTCTCGGTCCGGTTCGGGTTTAATTCAGTCTTGCTGACCCCTACTTTTATATACTCCAATCATTATAGGCTATTTTGGATGGGGTTGTGTTATACAAACCCTCTATGGGTCAACCGTACAAACCGTAAAGCATGTAATACAACACCGTGATGAACACCGTACAATCTTCCAATGCGTGTAATCATTGAAAACCCCTAGGAGGTCCGTATAAACTGCCCCTTTTGGATAGTCAAATATTACTTCCGTACATATTTTGATTTTGGAATGATACAATATTTGTGTCCTAATTTTAACTAATAAGAGCATCAGCAATGCATGCTAACAAAAATAGTTTTTCACTATTTGAATAAGTTTTTTTTGAAAGGCTTTTTGTGCATTGCATTCATAGCTTTTTGAAAATCTTTTTAAAATGACTTGATATACTTCAAGTTTTTCTTTCAAGTGATATGTTTTAAATGTGGTATGCATTAAATGTAAAAAGTCATCAAAAACTTTTTGCACGATGCTCTAGAAAAAGACTTTAATTAATAAAGATGATATTTGATTGATAGAAAATATAGTAATCAAGAATTTCAAAAATATATGTGTTTCGAAAATAAACACTTACATTAAAACGGAATAAGTATAGACGTGACTTTAGTTCAACTTGCAACATTCAAAGATGAACCTCATTTGTTAACATTCTATCTATCACAAATTCACAATTATACCCAATTCCACTTGGTTAGTATGATACACAAATGGCAATTTTATATTGTGAGGCAAGAATAAAACAAAAGATGCGTCTTTTTTACCCATTTGCGTTGATCCAATATAAAAGTTATAATTCCCTCCACTTTCTAAAAACGACAAACATTAATGCTTTAGTTCTTTAACAAATTCCTAATTGAAGAAAGTTGAAAATTCAAAGAAATAGAGTTTCCCTATTTATGCCCGTGTTTTTTTAAAAGTTTTTCTAGTAATTAAAAAAAAAAAAATTAAGGGTAAAAGCCATAAAATAACAACGTACTTTTTAAAATGTACCGTCTTGAAACACTTACTTTTTTATTAACATATCTGCGCGTCTTTCAATTTTGTTGAAACACCCATACGATCGGGTTATATTAATATAATATTATTTTATTACAATATGAGTAAAGTTTGAACAAAATTGAAAGACGTAAGCGATATGTTAATAAAAAGTAAGTGTTCAATCGATAATTTTAAAATACGTTGTTATTTTATGGCTTTTACCCAAAAATTAAATACAACGGATAAAGGTGAATCTTACATTTCAGCCTAAATGGGTACACCCAAAATATTTACATAGCTTAAAACTTACAACCTAACATAAGAATGACATGCCATATTTATACATAAAAAAAGAGTAAAATACACCGTTCATCCTTGTGGTTTGCGTTGACCGCAGTGTTTCGTCATTTGACCGAAAAAAATGCGTCGTTCGTCCTTAAATGCGAAACGTTATCTGTCGTTAGTCCTTCGCTTTAACGGATTTGACTAACGCCAGTTACTTCACCCCATGTGATACCCACGTGAGGGTACAATAGTAATTTTAGTCCTTATTTTTTGTCTTTTCTACACCTAACCAGTAACCAAAAACCACAACGTCTCTTTTCTCCCACCTCTTTCTCTTCCCTACCAACTCCTTCTTCCCAAACTTTCATCCACACCACCATAAATTCATAATTGTTAATACAAATAAGCCGTAAAAATGTTTATTTATATTTTACGATCTTATAATGTTTTGTCGATAACAAAAGTAAAATCATTTTAACGAAACAAATAAAATACGTAAATGGTTTGAGCCAATAGTTTACTAACACACTTACGTTTTCGTATAAAACGCTAAACAAGTAATAGTGTTTTGATGTTATAGTAATGCATATGTATAACAATTAGTGTTTACATAATGGGTATATATATACATACTTAGTATGTATTGCATTGGGTAATATAATGGGTAAAAGTCTTAGTATTTGACCCATTGACTAAATACATTGAATATAGTTGGGTAAAACCCAAATTCCATGACCCATACCCATGGAGCATGATCCATAACCCATAACCCATTGCATGAAGTCATAATGGGTATTATCCATAACCCATGGAGCTAACCCATGACCCATTGACTAGATGCATTGCATCTTCTAGATACATTGTATCTATTCGGATACCCATGATCCAAAGTCCATAACCCATGACCCATGATCCATGACTCATAACCCATTTAAGGGAGCGTCCTACGGATCCCAAGAAATACACTGGACAGATCCCTCGTGTAAGGGTTCCGAGGAACACTAGTGATTTTTTCTCTTTAAATAGTGAGCCATTTCTTCATTGTAACTTACCCCTTTCACACACATTCTCTCCTAGTGTTGTAAACTCTCTAACCTCAGATCCAAATGATATTTCTATGTAGTTTTGTGTTTGTGTGATTCTCTAAGTTCCTCTTAAAGGCGAGATCACCATCTCTTGAAGTCGAGCAAGCTCAAGTCCATGGGTTGCCAAGCTTCGTCATCATCAAGACTACTGATGTTATCTTTTTGATAGTTCTTCCTTCTCTCATTAGAAGTGTTGTGTTGAAGACATAGGTGAAAGATGTCAAAAGGGTCGAGTCGAAGGCATTAGTGAAAGGTGCCGAAGATCCAAGTCAAAGGCATTAGTGAAAGGTGCCGAAGATCCAAGTCAAAGGTATTAGTGAAGGGTGCCGAAAGTCCGTGTTGAAGGCATTAGTGAAGGTTGTCTAGGTCCCGTGTCAAAGGAATTAGTGAAAGGTGCCTAGGGTGTACATTCGATATGGTGTGTCGATGTACAAAGATAGATTTTGTGTCAAAGGATATTGATATCCTTGTTGATGTTGTCATAAGGAGTGGATCTCCTTTGGGATAGGTGTTGTGTTGTGTTGGTTAGTAGTTCTTCCTTAGTAATGGAACTCGGTATCTAGCCTTGTACTCGATAAAGTGTAGGCGACGTTGTGATAGGTTTGGTTCTACCTCGTGGAAGAACCCGATGTCTAGCCTTGTACCGGATAAAGAGTAGGCGACGCTGTGAAGGCTTCTCCGCCACAAGGAGTTTGTGTTGTGTAGTGATTACGAACTCTCGAGTAGGTGACTCGGGGAGTGGAGTAGGGCAAGGAAGGTGTCCTTGTAGCCTAACCACTATAAATACTCGCGTTGTGGTTTTGTGCTTTTTACTCTTTATCTTTGCTTTACTTAGTTATATGGTTATCTATCAAACATCCAACACACACATTTAAATAAATTGACATAAGTCGATCTAAATAGTTTAAAACGAAGTTTTAATCGGTAAAACTATTCAATCCCCGCTTCTAGTTTTTCACAATTGATACCAGAGCTTCGTTACCAAGTTTTTAGAGTATATTGTACTTTAAAAACTTGACACGATCCGTGTATAATTGAAACTACAAAGAAGGCTTTCACAAAAACAAACACCATGTCTTAAAAACACTCTTGTAGATTGGATGACAACATCATATTTTTTATTTCTTATTTTATTTTGCTTGCACTAACCTTTGTTGTCATTTTGTTTAGTTAAAGCTCATTTTAATCAAGCCATATTGTCACACCCCCAAAATATCGCAGCGGAACGATAGTGTCATTGGGGTATGACGTCATAGCACAAAGTATGGATAAAGAAAACGACCTCTATAATGAGACGTTTTGAAAAGTTTACCATTCGATAAATAAGTTAAAGTTTACAACGCATGAGATTCCAAAGTTTGATAATACATAAAGGTTTACAAAACATGTCGAATGGTAATAGATAAAAACACTAGACTCCAATGTATGCCATGAGACCCAAAAGCTCCATGAAATGCTATCGCCTTACAACCTGAGATAAATATGCTAAAAAGTGTCAACACAATGGTTGGTGAGTTCATAAGTTTGTGATAAAATGATCGAAATACTTAGAGAATGTTCACACACAAAGGCATTGTAAATCCACTCGGCCCAAGTTCCGCCCATACAAAACTTGCAACCTGTGTGTTCACAACCCATTGCCTAAAATAGAATGACAATCATGAATATGCGCATTAAGGTAGTTAAAAGTATAGATGTCACCACAAGAGTCTTCCAACATATAAATATTGGGATGTTTGTAAATTAATAGCCTTTCAACAACTTAATTTGGAACCACTAATTCTTGTATGTTTGTAAATTAATAGCCTTCCAACAACTTAATTTGGAGCCACTAATTCTTGTATGTTTGTAAATTAATAGCCTTCCAACAACTTAATTTGGAGCCACTAATTCTTGTATGTTTGTAAATTAATAGCCTTCCAACAACTTAATTTGGAGCCACTAATTCTTGTATGTTTGTTCCAAATATGCATATGAAGTCAAGTATAACCCAATCAAGTATATAACGCAATCAAGTGTAAAGTATAAGTAATGTTGTTTGGCAAAAGAGTCTAAACGTTTGGATAAATAAGCATATATCTCGCCCTAAATAGTTTATAGGAATTTAAATGAGTAAAAGCGGGGTATGAACTCACAGTAATATGTAAGAGTTTAAAGTACTTGTGAAAGTAAATAAAAATAGTTTGAGCATGTATCTCTCCCAAAAGTTTGTAAACAATTAATAGAAAGTGGGGCTATGAAAACTCACCTGGTATGATTGATATGCTAACAAAATGAAGTGCACTAAAATGAAGCTCGGAAACTATCCGCGACCTAAAATGAATGTCATGACTTGAGTTATGATATGTTGTTGTGAATGTGTGATACAATGTTGTGCATGCAACTCCATATGATATCCATACCACTTGTACGTTTTGGAAATAATGTTTATCGTCAAAATAGGTTTATGACATCCCGTCATATTATAAAATACTTTACAAGTATTTACGTTGAAATGATATCCCACGATAGTCATTTAATGATTTATTGTGAAATTATAACTTTTCGTCGTAAAATAATGTCGTTGAAATTTTCATGAAAGTGACTAAAATGGCCTTGAAAAGTTAGTCATAAAATGGTGCACGTCGGGTGTTAGGAAGTGAACTCAACAGTTTTGGGAAGCTTGTATCATTATCTCAAAGTTTCAGTGTTTAAGTTTCCATCCTAGAGGTCTCGATCACCAAGAAAAATATAGGTTAAGTATTGCACTTTAGGCCAAAAATAGAGTTAAAGGATGGTTTTCGGCAAAGTTTGAGTGACTATATGTTATTCGTTACAACTCCGCTCAACAAACGGTTGGACATTTTGGAAAATATGCTTGGTGATCTCACTTTTATTAGAAGACATCACGTTATAAAAAGTTCTACATCATTGTTAAAAACGTCCGCCAACATGGTCCTTTAGTTGCCGTAGTATGTTTGTAATAAAGAATATAGTAATTTTGCTAATAGAATAAAGTTACGGCAACTTGGTTTATCGTGTGTAATTTAATCGTTACTAGTCCGTTTTCTACGTTTTCTACATCCTTAGATTCGTGTCAAAGCATACTAATATATTTCTGATAAGTCGACACAATTTATAAAGCTTAAGACTCATTTTTGACTCGTAAGGAGTGACATTTTCAATGCTGAAATTTCTGAAATTAATAGTTTTCCTCGTCAAACTTGAAAAATTCATAACTTCTTCGTTATAACTCCGTTTTAATCCGTTCAAGCGGCCACGGATTTGTTTTAAAGTATATTTTCTAAATATCTAGCCCAAAAATATTTACCTACTGTCGGATTTTCCCAGAATTTAAAATATGGACAGACCCTATTTTATACGTGTCGAAATGAGTTTTTCTTGCGCCAAACCTATTCTAACCCATTCAAAACAACTCCGGAGCTATTCTAATCCTACCATACACCTTCTTAGGGTGTCATGGTTTCCTAGACATCACCAAAATTAATATATAACAAGGAATAATTATAGGATGGATTATATATATTCATAACTCTTGAAAATCATTGAAAAAGTGGTACAACATCATATGACTTGCATGTTTTTGGCACAAATATGATAAAATGAATATGAAATGAATATGAAAGATGTAAAATGAAAATAATATGCTTACTAGTTACTTGATGAGATGACTAGAACAAAGGATTAAACCTAAACACCCTAGGTTTTTATTTCAAAACCTTTAATAAGAGTGTAACTAGAGTGTTTATACTTGATCTTGGAAAATTTTGATGATTCTTCTTAACACCTTGTATGGCGGTTATGGAAGGAAGAACAAAGAGAGAAAACACTTTTACTTAACTTGTGAATTATTAGAATGAATGAAGTATAGAAGTGACTTTGTGTATAAATTTCAACAAGTAAGAAAACTTCACCAACCAATTAATCTTACCCCCTTGGTCGCCGAGGGAAATATTTCAAAATATCTTTTTTTCTTCTTTAATTTGTATATAATTGATAAAAAGTGTAAGTAAATGTTTATGTAATAATAACTTGTAAGGTTTGTATATACATTAGTGTATTTAAGGTAGTTTTAGGTAAAAGTAATTTTTAATAGGTCCAAGTAAAGTATAATGAGATCATAAAATTGTAAAAATACATTTCTTGTAAAATTTGAGTGATATAGTAATTATCGTGTAGTTTTTAAGAAAAGCGTCGTAATAATATAAATTTAATGATTTATATACAAAATAAATTTAAAACACTAGGTAAACTCAAAATATTATTTTATAAACCAAATGTAAGTATAAAAATATATCGGGATCATTTTGGAAGTATCGGATTAAATGTTCAAAATAATAACTTACGCGATAACGTTTATTTAATATGAAATTTACGCGTTTGATGTGAAATGCAAAACCCATGCATGACTAGTATGATGAATGTAGAGTGTGAGAAATGACCAAAATTGAGAATTGTGACATTCTTCCCATGTCGGAGGAATCACGTCCTCGTGATTCAATCGATGATACATAAAGTTCTACCCTAAGGTTTCGCGAAATCAAGTGTATGGTCAAAGTGTTTATGTCAAACTTATGCGTCTAGGGAAAACGTACCAGTTACGCGTTGCGGGCTGCCTCGGTCCCTATATAGAATGCTCGAGGTCGAGGTGGACTGATATCGGGTGCAAGGTTCGGGTTGTTTCCTTCAATTGCTAAAGCTAGGTGTTGGTTACCTTGTGGTTGCCTCTGCGTTCCATTCAACTTAGGACAATTATTACGGAAGTGGTTCGGGCTGTTACATTCAAAGCAAGTCCTTTGGTTATTCCTCATGTTGCCAATCTGTGTTTTACACTGCTCCTTAAAATGGCCGTATCGATTACAATTTGTACCTGGCGGTAGGGTTTGGTCTTGGATGATGATAAGCACATTTAGCACACTTGGGATGTGTACCGATACTCTCTTTGTTCGATACCGGTTGCCACAAAACTCTTGCCCTTTTGTCATGCTACCACGTCCATTTGCTTATTCGACCCGCCGCTTCCTTCCTCTTGTCACCGCTCTTCAGCACCATTTCTAACCATCTCGTCTGTCGGGGTTCCCGCCTCGATTGCACTTTGTATTGTAGACGGCTCGATTGTTTTCACGGTTCCACAGATTTCGAGGACAAGACCATATATGTACCTCGAGATTCTCTTGGACTCGGGGTAACTAGATGAGGAACTAGTCCGCTAACTCATGAAATCGGTCTGTAGGTGCGTGACCAGCCCCTATCATAGAGTGGTGATAAAATTCATCTTCCAATTTACGCATTTCATTGTCCGGCAGTATTCCTCTTCAATAACGCCTTAAATTCGTCCCATGTCATACCTATAGCGCCTCTGCCCCTAGCTCAGTAATGTGTGTTCCACCATGTCAATGCCTTTCACGATAGCAAGCAAGCGACATACTTCACCCTCCGATGTGTGGCACAATTCTTCGATGTCGATCATCGACTGTCTTCTCTACCCATCGAGTATATGCCAGCACCTCCTATACCATCAAACTCCACGTGTTTGCATGCCGAAAATTCTTTATATGCATCATTACATTGTTGTTGTTGTTGGTGTTGTTGTTATTCTCGCCAACTACATTGTTGGTGTCACCGATCCGTTCCGTGGTTTCCCGAGTTATTCATATGATTTCCAACTTGTGTGACAATAGTGGGAAGCAAGATTTGAAGTTGTTGGCGATGATGGCGGCAAAGTCGGGGTTTCGCATGATGTTGTTGTCATTGTTACCCACGTTGCTACCGCCTCCTCTACCTCCACGCTCACCGACATTCCACCCCTGGTGCCGCACCACCTCGGCCGATCTTGCGTGTTACCCTCTTTGGTGCCAAGATCTCTGCAAGGAAAGAACCGTTGAATTCCCAATGTCTAGGCTTAACGTCTTCAAACATAATACCACGCCACAATTGGTTCCTAAGGTGTACCCACACCGATCTACGTATGCGTGGTCGCATATGTCCACGTGGGTTGTGACGCATTTATAATTATGTTGGCCACCATAATTATAATTGCTTCATTTCACACGTGTACATACCACCAAGAATACATGTCTCGGCGATTGTTGTTAATGAAATAGATAGCCATTCTATCATCCGATTCTAAACAGTGGAGGAGGAATTTAGGGTAGGTATCTAGGGAGAGTCGCACTGTGTGTAGGAAATTCCGTCGGTGCAAAGTCACTACGAGGTTTGGTCGCCAGTAGTTCCCAAAATATCCTCAAGAGAACTCCCATCATCGGGCAAAATCATCAAATCATCGACTTTATAGTAACACTTATTTAGCTCGATCTCGCATCTCATCAAACAAGAAGCATCACGAGATCAAGTTAGATAAGTGCTCATTCTCGAGCTCCATATCTTTGATGACCCAACTAGATTTTGGGCCTCCCTATTGGTACAAGGAAACTACGTTATCCAATGAGGTGGTTCTAGAAGGAATACTTAAGAAAACATATGCGCACGAAAAGTGAGTAAGGCGATAGGAAAAGAAAGGATCGACGTGAAAGCGGTTATAGTCTAGGAACTAAAATGCAACCTAGTTCTCTATAACCAAGTCTCGATACCAATCACACACCCCAAAATATCGCGGTGAACGATAGTGTCATTGGGGTATGACGTCATAGCACAAAGTATGGATAAAGAAAACGACCTCTATAATGAGACGTTTTGAAAAGTTTACCATTCGATAAATAAGTTAAAGTTTACAACGCATGAGATTCCAAAGTTTGATAATACATAAAGGTTTACAAAACATGTCGAATGGTAATAGATAAAAACACTAGACTCCAATGTATGCCATGAGACCCAAAAGATCCATGAAATGCTATCGCCTTACAACCGAGATAAATATGCTAAAAGTGTCAACACAATGGTTGGTGAGTTCATAAGTTTGTGATAAAATGATCGAAATACTTAGAGAATGTTCACACAGCAAAGGCATTGTAAATCCACTCGGCCCAAGTTCCGCCCATACAAAACTTGCAACCCTGTGTTCACAACCCATTGCCTAAAATAGAATGACAATCATGAATATGCGCATTAAGGTAGTTAAAAGTATAGATGTCACCACAAGAGTCTTCCAACATATAAATATTGGGATGTTTGTAAATTAATAGCCTTCCAACAACTTAATTTGGAACCACTAATTCTTGTATGTTTGTAAATTAATAGCCTTCCAACAACTTAATTTGGAGCCACTAATTCTTGTATGTTTGTAAATTAATAGCCTTCCAACAACTTAATTTGGAGCCACTAATTCTTGTATGTTTGTAAATTAATAGCCTTCCAACAACTTAATTTGGAGCCACTAATTCTTGTATGTTTGTTCCAAATATGCATATGAAGTCAAGTATAACCCAATCAAGTATATAACGCAATCAAGTGTAAAGTATAAGTAATGTTGTTTGGCAAAAGAGTCTAAACGTTTGGATAAATAAGCATATATCTCGCCCCAAATAGTTTATAGGAATTTAAATGAGTAAAAGCGGGGTATGAACTCACAGTAATATGTAAGAGTTTAAAGTACTTGTGAAAGTAAATAAAAATAGTTTGAGCATGTATCTCCCCCAAAAGTTTGTAAACAATTAATAGAAAGTGGGGCTATGAAAACTCACCTGGTATGATTGATATGCTAACAAAATGAAGTGCACTAAAATGAAGCTCGGAAACTATCCGCGACCTAAAATGAATGTCATGACTTGAGTTATGATATGTTGTTGTGAATGTGTGATACAATGTTGTGCATGCAACTCCATATGATATCCATACCACTTATGCGTTTTGGAAATAATGTTTATCGTCAAAATAGGTTTATGACATCCCGTCATATTATAAAATACTTTACAAGTATTTACGTTGAAATGATATCCACGATAGTCATTTAATGATTTATTGTGAAATTATAACTTTTCGTCGTAAAATAATGTCGTTGAAATTTTCATGAAAGTGACTAAAATGGCCTTGAAAAGTTAGTCATAAAATGGTGCACGTCGGGTGTTAGGAAGTGAACTCAACAGTTTTGGGAAGCTTGTATCATTATCTCAAAGTTTCAGTGTTTAAGTTTCCATCCTAGAGGTCTCGATCACCAAGAAAAATATAGGTTAAGTATTGCACTTTAGGCCAAAAATAGAGTTAAAGGATGGTTTTCGGCAAAGTTTGAGTGACTATATATTATTCGTTACAACTCCGCTCAACAAACGGTTGGACATTTTGGAAAATATGCTTGGTGATCTCACTTTTATTAGAAGACATCACGTTATAAAAGTTCTACATCATTGTTAAAACGTCCGCCAACATGGTCCTTTAGTTGCCGTAGTATGTTTGTAATAAAGAATATAGTAATTTTGCTAATAGAATAAAGTTACGGCAACTTGGTTTATCGCGTGTAATTTAATCGTTACTAGTCATTTTCTCGTTTTCTACATCCTTAGATTCGTGTCAAAGCATACTAATATATTTCTGATAAGTCGACACAATTTATAAAGCTTAAGACTCATTTTTGACTCGTAAGGTACATTTTCAATGCTGAAATTTCTGAAATTAATAGTTTTCCTCGTCAAACTTGAAAAATTCATAACTTCTTCTTTATAACTCCGTTTTAATCCGTTCAAGCGGCCACGGATTCGTTTTAAAGTATATTTTCTAAATATCTAGCCCAAAAATATTTACCTACTGTCGGATTTTCCCAGAATTTAAAATATGGACAGACCCTATTTTATACGTGTCGAAATGAGTTTTTCTTGCGCCAAACCTATTCTAACTCATTCAAAACAACTCCGGAGCTATTCTAATCCTACCATACACCTTCTTAGGGTGTCATGGTTTCCTAGACATCACTAAAAATAATATATAACAAGGAATAATTATAGGATGGATTATATATATATTCATAACTCTTGAAAATCATTGAAAAAGTGGTACAACATCATATGACTTGCATGTTTTTGGCTCAAATATGATAAAATGAATATGAAATGAATATGAAAGATGTAAAATGAAAATAATATGCTTACTAGTTACTTGATGAGATGACTAGAACAAAGGATTAAACCTAAACACCCTAGGTTTTTATTTCAAAACCTTTAATAAGAGTGTAACTAGAGTGTTTATACTTGATCTTGGAAAAATTTTGATGATTCTTCTTAACACCTTGTATGGCCGGTTATGGAAGGAAGAACAAAGAGAGAAAAACACTTTTACTTAACTTGTGAATTATTAGAATGAATGAAGTATAGAAGTGACTTTGTGTATAAATTTCAACAAGTAAGAAAACTTCACCAACCAATTAATGCTTACCCCCCCTTGTTCGGCCAAGGGGGGAAGTATTTCCAAAATATATTTTTTTTTCTTCTTTAATTTGTATATAATTGATAAAAAGTGTAAGTAAATGTTTATGTAATAATAACTTGTAAGGTTTGTATATACATTAGTGTATTTAAGGTAGTTTTAGGTAAAAGTAATTTTTAATAGGTCCAAGTAAAGTATAATGAGATCATAAAAATTGTAAAAATACATTTCTTGTAAAATTTGAGTGATATAGTAATTATCGTGTAGTTTTTAAGAAAAGCGTCGTAATAATATAAATTTAACGATTTATATACAAAATAAATTTAAAACACTAGGTAAACTCAAAATATTATTTTTATAAACCAAATGTAAGTATAAAAATATATCGGGATCATTTTTGGAAGTATCGGATTAAATGTGCAAAATAATAACTTACGCGATAACGTTTATTTAATATGAAATTTACGCGTTTGATGTGAAATGCAAAACCCATGCATGACTAGTATGATGAATGTAGAGTGTGAGAAATGACCAAAAATTGAGAATTGTGACACATATGAATTCCTTGGTAACAAGATTACCTTTCCTAAGAAAGTATCTTAAAACTACCACCTAGATTTCGAATGAACCGGAGTTGTCTATTGACATTTTTCTGTCAAAAGAAAAAGACACTCATAATTACGTTAGAGGTATGACTTTCTTTAAACCTACCTTTAAATAATATTAGCTTAGAATAAGTATGCTTGCATAGGAATTTATATAGTTATATTTTATTAGTTTTAACATATACTTTAGTGATATACGTGGTCTCATTAGGAAACCTTCTTTCATACGTGTTCCTCCTCCGTCTAAAATCTAGGTATATAAATATGTGTTATCCTAACCTAAAATATTAAACCTTTCTAATAATAAAACAAAACACAAATCTCAAAAATTCCTCCTTCCCCATAAATACTCCTCCGCTCGTCTCACAACCACCAGACCCCATTTTTTTTAAATCTTCCACTTTCAAAATACCTAACATTCAAACTTTATCTTCCTTCTCATCTCATCTCAAATCAAAACCAAGGAAGAATTTCATCATCATGGTTTATATCGCCTTCGTGATCATCGTCTTGACACTCATCGCTCTCGTGTATCCCATGATCAAGTTTTCTCATGGAGACATGTACTTTGTGTTGTTAATCTACATTTGTATCATATATCCAATCCTTTGTATCGTTCTTAGCATTGAAATGAAATATTACTAATGTCTTAGTTTATTCCATCTATTTCTCATAATGTGTTTGTCATATTTTTTCTTACGTTCGTTTCTTTCGGCTTAACATACTTTCGAAATCTACAATGCATATTTAAGTAGTAAATATTGGCTAAAACACACCTAGTCTTATAAACCTAAAAGTTGCAAAAATCTATTTTACGTCAAGATCATTTTTTTGTCACTGCAGATCCACGGATCCCTAAAGATCAACTAGTCGGATCCCTTTTAAAAGGGAACCGTGGAACTGGGAAATAGAAACTCATGAAACATAAAAACTACTTCATAAAAACTTACCATAAAAGGAAAAATTCTACTAGAATGTTAGTATAAAGTAAGCTAATTGTCATTGATAATAAAAATAAGGGTAATCAAGTATAAACATTAGGAGATTATTTTCACCTATCAAATGTCCTCTTCTTTGATGCATCTCTTTATCCTAACTTGCTCATATAAATCATTCATTTCACTTCCATAGGTATCATCATGACTCATGAGTATGAATTTTTCTTTCAACTCACTTATGTCTACATTCCTAATATATCCCTTGAGCTCAACACACCTGGCAATCATGTCCGTGGGTTCAATAATCTCAAAACTCGCTACTTCCATGAAGGACGTATTGTTGACACACCTATACTATACCAAGAAGGTATCAATACCTCATTCCAAACCATAGGACTTAAAGGTCTTCTCGGAATTAACGAGAAAATCTGTCCACGATTTGTGTTAGAATTCTTCCGTCAAGTTGAACTCGTTCGTAACGAGGATCAATCTCTATCATTATGGTTTTGGATCAAAAACCAAAAGTTTGTTTTAACTCTTGGGCAATTTGCTCACATTCTCTGAATTCCAAATCATGGACAATGTGCCTTCACTGAAGATTGGTCTCTTGATTCTCTTTTCAACTACCGTGAAGAAAATAGTCCATATTGTTCACACTTACCTTCCCCTCAAGAATTAACTCGCATGTTATGCAAACCTCGATCCAGTTACTCAGATCCAAACATAATATATGTTATGCAAACCTCGATCCAGTTACTCAGAATTAACTCGCATGTTATGCAAACCTCGATCCAGTTACCTTCCCCCCAAGAATTAACTCGCATGTTATGCAAACATCATATATGATAAGGATTTAAAACGTACACTTTTAAGGGATCATTTAAGCCCTTAATTGCCCACTTTTATATCCGTTACTGCTTAAGTTCGTTCCTTTTCACTTTTTAGGTCTCTTGGAAGCAAAATGCTGGAATGATGCATATTTGGACGAAAATGAGTGAATATATGAAGAAAATGGCTAAGTCAAGATCGAAGACACTCAAGCTGCTGAATTTGAAGCTGACGACGTCACAATCCAAGGGCGACGCCGTCCCTTTATACGTAATTAAATTTGTGACGGCTTAGTATACTTTTTGCTAAAATACACCTAACGGCGTCAGGCTTTGAAGAGGAAGGGCGTCACGAAGACTTTTCATCCCAGACGACCTAGATCCAGAATCAGACGACGTCACTACTGAAGCGCGACGGCGGCACAACCACAACGTGACGCCGTCCCAACTATTACTTGGCCAAGACAAAACCCTAATGACGGCGATCTGATGGCGTCCCACCTATAAGGCGACGCCGTCGCGAATGTAAAACTATATATAGAAATCGAATTTTCAGAATTTTAGAGAGGTAGACTTGTGGAGTAAAAACCTAAAACGATTGTTGTCCAGTTTGGACAGTATCTTAGGGTTCTCATACCATATTTTACATCAAGATAAGTGTTTTACTTCATTGATTTCATTATGTCTTCGATTGTATGTGTGTATGCTTGCGTGTTTAACATGTCCGGCTAAATTTCTTGTGTGTTTGCTTAGATCTATGAAACCTAGTTATTAAATATTGATTGGTTGTCACTTATCTTAATTGTAATTGGCTTAGGAGTGCCCTAGGCTATCGTTGTGTTTAATTGCTTGAGTAATCTTTGTGAACCTTAGCTTATGAATCACTTAGCAGAATTGTAGGCTAAACATCCAAAGATAACCTTAGAGTTAGTTTATGAAACCTAGAGATTTCGTAGGCAATAACCTTAAGGTAGTCTCAAAGAGTTAGGGAGAAAAGAATACCCTACGACCTTAGAAAACACAACGTGTTAAGAATAAGGACGTGACAATTCAACCACCAATAAAAGATAACTATGGAGTAATAGTATCTTGGTAGATACATTTTTAATCATCATACGAGCACATATCAATAGACATAAGACTACCCATAGTTTAGAAAATTAGATAGTAGAAGTAATCGGTACAAGTACCACCCCCAAATCCAAACCCCGAGATTTTACCCTTAGCTTTCTAAAAAATATTAAAAAAGATAAAAAATAATTTTCCTTAACCTCAACCTTAGCGTAGTACACTTCTCACTAGCATTCCTATTCCCCTAGAGAATGATATCAATACCCGAGGCTTACCCAATACTACACTACAACGATTAGGTTCACTGCCTAGGGTGTTGAAAAACTTGATCGCCGAAAAGGAAGTTCCTTTGACCTCGAACACGTTATACGCGCATCAATATCATGTACTTTCATCCTCAATTTCAAAGTCCGTTGTACGTACTTGTGAACAAGATGATGGAACCTCTAAACACATCTCACAACACGTCATTCTTCGTCCCTGAATCGACAAATACTCATCATCCATTTGATGATCCATCTAGTGAAAACGTTCAAGAAACCTAGTTTCCTTTCAAAATAGGTTCAATCCTTAGGATTCATCGTTTATCTTTGTAATATGATCATTCTCATGAAATAAAACATTTATCATTTGATGTCTCGCTTATATAGATGTCCAAATTCTTTATAAATCACTGGCTTTAATATACGATACCTTGTGCAAATTTTGCACACCTTCTGTGAAGGTACAGTTTTACTGGAGGCGGATCCCTTTCTTTGTACTAGACGGATCCCTACATTTAGGGAACCGTGGGATTCGGTCAAACAGAAAAATATTTACACACCTCCACACATCAACCATCCCTCTAGACCACATCATACTAGCCAAACATAACAGTTTAGGATCACTTAAGTCTTCCTCAAAATCAGTAGGTCTCACTCACACTCGTAGCTAACTTAGGATCACACTCAAGGTGCTTTTTGATTTATCATTTCACCAAAACTCATCATCCTTCCGCTTCAATGCTCACACATCATTTCTCACATCTCAACACATCTAGTTTTATAATTCTTTCAACTTTAGCAAATTGATTTTAGTCATCCCCACTTCAAAATAGGCCAAAAACGAGTTTTTCATTTATCATGATTTTTAAGGAATTTACCAAATTTATCTTCAGTTACCATATGATCTCTCAAATCTCCTAGTGTCATCTTTGATCACCCATTGGTGCTCATAAAGTCCCATTTTCTTCCATAAAACGCAATCATTAGCTACCATCACTCATTGCCCTTGATCATTTAAGTTCCCTTTCATTTAAGACACTTAAGAAGACTGAAACACTCAAGATGTATAGGTACTAGACCTTACAAACATCATTTTCCTCTTTTCTTGGCTGCTGAGAGTCGGATCCATAGGATTAGCCTAGACGGATCCCTCATTGGAGGGAACCGTGGGAACCGACTGACAGATTCAGCTAATCCTAGCTAAAACAATCATTTCAAGCTCTTCTTGCTAACTTGAACACTTCATCTTACCTCAATTAACCTTTTTGATCAGTACAAATCTGAAGTTGACTCTTGTGCATGCAAATCATCACATTTCAAAGGATTTTAGTGGTTTAAGCCTAGAATGCACTTACCAAATCCTTCCCTTTATAAACCATCTTGTTAGGACTTCTTAGTCACCATCCACAACTTAATTCTCAGCAACTAGAAGCCCCTATCTCACTAATCTTTTATCATCTCATCATGAGGAAAGCTCCCAGTGCTAACTCATCCACCAAAGGACCACCCAAGAAACTTGCTCATGTTGTTCACGAAATTTATTCAACCGAATCATCTCCCGTTAAATCCACAAACGCTAGGATTTCCCCTCCACCAACTCAACCAATCAAATCAATCCCTAAAAGGATTCTTCCCACAAAACTACCATTGTCAAACACCACTATACCTCCTAAACCAAACACTCCTATTTCCACTAAACCATCACCCTTAGTGCCTAGAGCCTTATCATTCACCACTCCACTTTCATCTACACACCTCTACAACTTAGAGGACTTGCCTTCTAGGCCATCACATCCTCCACCATTGCCAACATTCCCCTCAATAGGGAGAATAGCGCAACAACAAAACCAAGGTGTTGAAACGACACTAGCACCAGTATCCTTTTCTCCATCCCCCTCAAATAGTCCCTTTTGGATTATGAGGAATCATCAAAGTCAACCACCTGATCACATGAAAGTAGATACCTCTATTCCACCATCCTCGACACATATTCCACCACCACCACCTTTGGTCGAACCACCTCCAAATGTACCTCCACAAACCCTTCCTTCTTTTGTGGAAACTCAACCCAACCTTCTATCTCAAGCAATTCCATTTCTACCTTCACCATTTCCTAGCCATGACAAAGATTGTTATCATTTTCAACATGTTGAAGGCTTGGTACATGAACTACGTGAAGAGCAACGTTTCATGTTTTATCACCTCCTCGAACGTTTTGATGAGGTCAAAAAACCTAAACAACCTTGAGCTTAAGGATTCAAGTGGTGTCCTAGTCTTAAGCTCAACTTAGATAGTTTAGGAATCTTAATCCATGTATTATTCATTTTCTTAGTTTTTAGAGTTATGTACATCATTTCTCTAGCTTTATTGAATGAAATTACATGTTGTATGCCATATTGTATTGAGAATATGTTTGGTGCCTTAACACATATCTCATTTTGATGTTAACATCACATTTTACATCACCATTGCTGTCTTAAGCTTACAGGCAGACGGATCCCTCATTTTAGTCTAGGCGGATCCCTCCAAAGGGGGAACCGTGGGATCCGTGCAACAAAAGAAATTTTTGTTACTAACTTGAGTCTTATTTACAGGAAATTATGCATCATATATCTGTTTTCTAACCTTTGTTTTGTAGATTTTCAATATACATATGAAGACTTTGACATCCTTAGATAGGGGGAGTGTCTTGTAAAGCAAAACTATTGCAAAATCATTTTCAATACTTTCACATTGGTTTACATAACTTGACGTCCTCCTCACAAAGGAGCACTCATCAAGGGGAGCATGTTCGTCAAAAAGGACGAAACCATTTGCAAACATAATTGCAATGCACTCGCTTAGTGTTTCTACTTACTTGACGCCTTCACAAAGGGATGGACTCGTCAAGGGGGAGCTAAGACGAGAATACTTCTCTTCTCTTACTATCTATTTTCATACTTTTTCTTTTGTTATACATCAAACAATGTGTTAGTTTCTTTTCGACGCTCTTTTTGTTTCGACAAAAAGGGGGAGAAGAGAGTAAAAACTCCAATTCAAACTTTTACGAATTTTAGTTTTTCCTTAAAATAATCTTATGTTTTGTCATCAACAAAAAGGGGGAGATTGTTAATACAAATAAGCCGTAAAAATGTTTATTTATATTTTACGATCTTCTAATGTTTTGTCGATAACAAACGTAAAATCATTTTAACAAAACAAATAAAATACGTAAATGGTTTGAGCCAATAGTTTACTAACACACTTACGTTTTTATATAAAACGCTAAACAAGTAATAGTGTTTTCATGTTATAGTAATGCATATGTATAACAACTAGTGTTTACATAATGGGTATATATATACATACTTAGTATGTATTGTATTGGGTAATATAATGGGTAGAAGTCTAAGTATTTGACCCATTGACTAAATACATTAAATGTAGTTAAGTAAAACCCAAAGTCCATGACCCATACCCATGGAGCATGATCTATAATCCATGACCCATTGCATGACATCATGCATGAAGTCATAATGGGTATTATCCATAACCCATGGAGCTAACCCATGACCTATTGACTAGATGCATTGCATCTTCTAGATACATTGTATCTATTTGGATACCCATAATCCAAATTCCATAACCCATGACCCATGATCCATGACCCATAACCCATTTAGGGGAGCATCCTACGGATCCCCAGAAATACACTAGACGGATCCCTCATGTAAAGGATCCGTAGGATCCGTGGAACAATAGTGATTTTTTCTCTATAAATAGTGAGCCATTTCTTCATTGTAACTTACCCCTTTCACACACATTCTTTCCTAGTGTTGTAAACTCTCTAACCTCAGATCCAAAGGATCTTTCTATGTAGTTTTGTGTTTGTGTGATTCTCTAGATTCCTCTTAAAGGCAAGATCACCACCTCTTGAAGTCGAGCAAGCTCAAGTCAATGGGTTGCCAACCTTCGTCATCATCAAGACTACTAATGTTATCTTGTTGATAGTTCTTCCTTCTCTCATTAGAAGTGTTGTGGTGAAGACATAGGTGAAAGATGTCAAAAGGGTCGAGGCCAAGGCATTAGTGAAAGGTGCCGAAGATCCAAGTCGAAGGCATTAGTGAAAGGTGCCGAAGATCCAAGTCAAAGGCATTAGTGAAGGGTGCTAAAAGTCCGTGTTGAAGGCATTAGTGAAGGGTTCCTAGGTCCCGTGTCAAAGGCATTAGTGAAAGGTGCCTAGGGTGTACATTCGATATGGTGTGTCGATGTACAAAGATATATTAGTTTGGGTCAAAGGATATTGATATCCTTGTTGATGTTGTCATAAGGAATGGATCTCCTTTGGGATAGGTGTTGTGTTTTGTTGGGTAGTAGTTCCTCCTTAGTAATGGAACTCGGTATCTAGCCTTGTACCCGATAAAGTGTAGGCGACGTTGTGACAGGTTTGGTTCTACCTCGTGGATGAACGCGATGTCTAGCCTTGTACCGGATAAAGAGTAGGCGACGTTGTGAAGGCTTCTCCGCCACAAGGTGTGTTGTGTAGTGATTACGAACTCTCGAGTAGGTGACTCTCGGGGAGTGGAGTAGGGCAAGGAATGTGTCCTTGTAGCCGAACCACTATAAATACTCGCGTTGCGGTTTTGTGCTTCTTACTCTTTATCTTTGCTTTACTTAGTTATATGGTTATCTATCAAACATCCAACACACACATTTAAATAGATTGACATAAGTCGATCAAAATAGTTTAAAATGAAGTTTTAATCAGTAAAACTATTCAACCCCCCCTTCTAGTTTTCCACAATAATCTCTTTAGTAATCATCTCCATCACAATAATCTTATCACCACCATCTTTCAAAAATTAATACATAACTAATTTAGTTTTATTCATCATTAAACACAATCATCCGAAACCCATGGAGATCCACCATCAGTCAACCACCAACACTCTCTTTATTTATCATCTTCTCCATTGAAACCACCTATTAACTATAATCAAAACCTCCAAAAAAAAAAAAAAAAAAAAAAAAAAAAAGAAGCTCTCAAACTCATTTCAAAATTTCAAAAAGAAACTCTCGGATAAATCAAAACCAAAATAAACCCCAAACAAAACCATCAATAAACCTTCTTTAACAACCACAATACCATCATCTTCAACAACACCTTCTTTAATAACCACCATCACCGTAAACCCACGAAATAGCCAACCACCTCAAAACCTTTGCCGGCCACCACTCCTGACCATCCCCACCATGATATGAATTCTAAATCACAAACAAACTTTGTAATCAAAATCCTCTACAAGTTTCAGTTTATTAAACTAAAAAAATAACTAATACAGAAAATCCTATAAAAATAAATCTAGTGTGATTTGGTGTTTGATTCAGCTCGATCTGTCTGGTTGGCAACATCTTTGATGGTGGCGTGGTAGTGGTAGAGTGATCAGCGATGTCATGGTGGGACCATTATTTTGGTTCAGTTTCATAGAAACGGTCAGTTGCTTCTCAGGGGTGGGCTAGACAAAAAGAGTTTAGAAAGTTTTGAGATTTCACCCAATTCAAACGCAATTGAAATTCTTGGCAACATTGGGTATACTTTATTGGTGTCATCAAAACAGTGTGTTAATAGTGAGTATTTGTTTATAAGGGTTTATGAACTAGTTGTCAATTTTGATATAGTATATATATATATATATATATATATATATATATATATATATATATATATATATATATATATATATATATATATATATATATATATATATATATATATATATATATATATATATATATATATATATTGATGGCATTTGTTATTGAGTATTTTTAGATTTGTTATTGATGGTGGAGTAAAAATTCTTAACTGTGATTGTTGTAGTGTTTGATGGGTTTTTTAAATTTCTAGTAAATGAAAAAGAAGTATAAATTGCTTATGTTATGTTTTGATGATAATGGTAACTTGATGATAATATATGTATGTAGGGGAAAAATAAGTATAAGAAAATTTGATGGTAGATCCTATGGAAAAGATTTGATAAGTGGAATAAAAAAATATAAATAATGGTTTAGAATTATTGATTTGGCGATGGTGATATGGATATAATTTTTAAATTGGGTTGGATTTTGTTTTGGATGAAGAAAGAGATGAGTGGGGAAGATGAAGTAGATGGAGAAAAATTAGAAGTATTGTTGATGAAGATGAGTGGGGAAGATGAAATAGAGAGAAATAGTAAAAAGACAAAAAACCCCTTACATGTGTATATTTAACGATGGTTAGTGTGTCCCATTAAAGCGAAGGACTAACGATAAATAACGTTTCACATTTAAGGATGGATGGTACATTTTTTTTTGTCAAAGGACGAAACTCATCGGTCAACACAAACCACAAGGATGAACGGTGTAGTTTACTCTAAAAAAATGTCTAATTGACCACAAAGATGAATTTCATGTGCAATAGCATACGCCATTTAAGCACTAATCAAACCACAATCATCGAAGTCATCTTCATCATAAAGGTTTTGTTAGGATTTAGAAAATCCGGTAGTTAAAGAGTCGGTCACCTCAAGTATATGTATTCGTTAGAAAGCTCGTAGTCGTAGTTATTTAATGTTAGTAAGTAGTTTGTTAAGTAACACCGTGCAGGACGGACGTATGCCTGATCCACAGCCCGTAGGAGGCGTGTCTTGTAAGAACCTATAAATACCCTTTGCCTTGCAAGGCAAAGGGTTGGAGCTTCATAATATCATTTTTATTTGTCTCACTAAGTTCTCAAAACTCTTCCACTTTCTCTCTCTAAAACTCACTCTATACGCCCCATACTTGTGATTTGTTATGTGTTTATGAAATCCAATATGTTACAAATGGTATCAAGAGCCATGATTTGATCACTCATCTTTCATGTTCTTGGATTTCTAGTGGTTTTCATAAGGTTTTTGGGTTTGAATGAGTTTAGAGTAGTTTGCATCATTTGGATAATTTCTAGTGTTAAAGTTTGGATTTTGATAGTACTTTTGTGTTTAGAATCATTATAAGTGTTTAGGTTTTTAATTGGAAGGCTTGAATCATCGTGGTTGAGTTTTTTTTGGATTGAAAAGTGGTGTTTTTAAAAGTTTTCTGGATGCTATTTGTCTCACGGATTGCCTTTCTTGGATGCGATTTGTCCCAGTTTTTTATGCGATTTGTCTCTCGTGTGATTGCTTATTGAAGCGATTTGTCTGTTTCTGTGAAGCGATTTGTCTATTGAGACAAAACGACAAGAAAGGACAAAGTAGTGGAAGTAGTGGGTGTACTTGTGTACTATGCGATTTGTCTGATTATGCGATTTGAGGATTATGCTATTTGTTAGCTAAGCGATTTTTCTGTTTAGCGATTTGTCTGTTTAAGCAATTTGTCTGTTTAAGCGATTTGTCTGTTTAGCGATTTGTCTGTTTAGCGATTTGTCTGTTTAAGTTATTGGTCGTTTAAGCTATTTGGGAATTAGGGTGCGATTTGTCAAAAGAGCGATTTATCTGAAGGTGAGATTTGTCTGTTAGAGCGATTTATCTAAAGAGCGATTTGTCAAGAGTGCGACTTGTCAAGTGTGTGATTTGTATTTTGAGACTTATTGTTTCTTCGTGTTACGTTTTACGGTTTTATCTTGATTTAGTAAAATCCCGTGAGAGAATCTATTTCCCGGTTTAATCAAAGAATTGTGAAATCCCGTAGAATTTGTAATCATGTCTACAATCACTTCTTCCGTTGCTGATGATGTACAAGCTACAGGATCTGACACTCGTCCTCCCATCTTTGGATGTAACCGACTATGACTCTTGGGCTCAAAGAATCGATCGTATTGCTTAGGAAAAGAAAATGGGGTTAACATACTTAAGTCAATTGATGAAGGACCATATCAAATTGAGACTACTAGGGATATCCTCGAAACTGTTGCTGATGGTTCAGTGGTGTTGGGGTTAGATAGACCAAATATGTATGATGAACTTGATGATAAGGAAAAGAAGAGATACGATGTAGACATCAGGGCTTCTAACATTATACTCCAGGGTTTACCTAAGGACATTTACAAGTTGATCAATCACAACACTGAAGCTAAAGCAGTATGGAACAATGTTAAGATGCTTCTCTCGGTTGAAATTGACTAAAGAAGGCAGGAATCTCGGTGTATGATGACTTTGAGAATTTTAAGATGAATCCGAGGAAAGTGTTCTTCGAATATCATGTAAGATTCCACAAGCTTGTGAATGATATGAGGAATATCAAAATGACAATACCAAATATTCATTTCAATTCAAAGTTTGTGAACAACATGAATCCCGAATGGCACAAATTTGTCACTATGATCAAGCTAAACAAAGGTTTGAGGAACACCAATTATGAGCAATTGTATGCTTATTTGCTCCAAAATGAGAAGCATGCTGTGTTTGAACGGATGATCCTTGAAAAGTTTAACAACAATGCTGGAAATGCAAGCTCATCAAAGGATTCAACTGCATTCTACACTAATGTGAGAATAACTACCAAAGCATCTCAAGTCATACCTACTGGAAATGGTAATCACAAACTCATTCCGGATCCAGGGTATAAGCCTCAGAATCGAGACACATTCATGGAGCGACTTGTCAATCAATCGGCTTTAATGGTCAAGCGAACTTGAACTTCACCCCACACACCAACAATCACCTCAGAACTGCATCCAATCTTCACAATCATGCTATGTTTAAAGACGGAAAGGTAGTGGTGCAAAATGTGCAAGGAAGACAGAATGCATACCTTCCACATAATAGCAAGGGAATGTTGGTGCTGGATATGGGAATGCTGGTGGTGGTGGATATGTGGGTAATCAGAATCGTGGAAGGAACATGGCTCAGGGTCAAGCAAAGCCAATCAAGTGTTACAACTGTGGTGGAGAAGATCATATCGCAAGGAATTGCACTCTTCCAAAATGTCCACAAAATGCAGAGTACTTCATGGATAAGATGCTGCTGGTGCAAGCTTAAGACAGTGGAGCTGTGTTGAATGAGGAAGAATTCCTATTCATTGCTGATAGAAATGCCAGAACTTATGATGCTGATGTGGATGAGCGACAAAAAGGTGGTATGGGTCAGAACAATCCCAATGCATTTCAAGTTGCAGACTGTGATGCATTCGATTCAGATGTTGATGATGAACCAACTGCCCAGACCATCTTCATGGCTAGCATATCACCAATGGTCTCTCCAAGGGCTCCTTCACCAAAACTGGCCAATCCTTCCAGGGAATCTATCATCTCAGAGGTATTAAAACTATATGATGAGGTTGATGTGCAAAAGATGCATGATAAAGTACAATCAACTGAAATTATTGAATCAGATATTGAAAATATGGGTAATAACAATATTGTCCCATATGATCAATATGTGAAGCAAGATGGAAGTGAATATGTACCAAGTAATGCATCTTCTGCAATCAATGATGACTATGTTTTGATGAATACTTGCATGTGCCCTCGATGATTCCATAACCTCTCGAACTTAATGCCTATAAGGAACAAGTTGTCATTTATGAACAGTGCTAAGTTTGAATTGACCACCCGTGAAGCGGAGATGGATAACCAAATACGTCGGTCATTAGAAAGAGTAACTTTAGGGAAGAAATGTTAAAACAATAGTTAAACTCCTTACAAGAAAAGCTTACTAAAAGCATTAAGAAAAGCAAGAACTTCAAGAAAATATAAAAGTGCTTAAACAGAATTTAATGCTAAGGAATCAAAACTTTTGAATGATTTTTCCAACCTAAAAACTACGAAAACAAACTTGAAAAAAAGCATACATACAAGGGAACACCATTGATCGCTCACATGATCACTAAGCATAGAGTCTTAAGCAATAAACATAGTATTCCCCTTGTAGAGGCACCCAATCCCGAGTATGGAAAAGTTGCTAGAGCTGCACAAAAGGCAGTCTATGATGGTAATGAGATTCTTAAGCCTAGGCAAACACCATCATGTATAGGAAGCACTGATGAGGATAGAAAATTTGAAGAAGCCTCTAGGGTGAAAATGGCAAAGAAGTTAAATGATCCTAAGTGTACAAAGTATAATATAACCTTTAAACCCCATGATTACACTAAAGAAAACTGGATTTCCTTGAACATGTTTAAACCTCAAACTCAACTAACCCCTGAACAAGTTTTCTGGAAGAAAGATATAGATAAGAAAAAAGCAGATAATTTTGTTGAAAAGAATTCCCCTTTTTGGAAATTGCCTCCAGCCACTGTGTATCCTCCAAATACACAAACGCATTTAGTGCATAGAACAATTCCCACTAATAGCAAGACCTTAATCAGCCTTTATGTAGTTTACCAACTATTTGTTGATTTTGAGAAAACGTGTAAGAAGAGAATCACTCCTTCTGGGATAACTGAAGGGGAAAGGGGCTTTGAACAAACTAAAGAATGCTATTTAACTGAGTCATGACTTTCTTTAAACAATTTAAAGAACAATTTGAGAGTCTTCAAAAGGGAATAGACACAAAGATTAAAGAAATGAAAAAGATGTTTAATGATATGGAATTTGAGGTCAGTATGTATGAACGTGAGATTAAGAGTAATGAAATTGAGATAAAGAATCTGCACATCATTAATGATAATTTGATCTCTCAATGTGTTGCTCAAGATGTGTTCTACACTGTTACAAATTATTCTATTACTGCGTCTCAATTTCATGAATTATCTGTTGCATTAAAAGTTTCCCATGATCGTGTCATTGAGCTTGAAACCATGAATTCAAAATTGCATGACAAAGTTAAACAGGATGATCATGATAACTTGGTCAAACATTTTTCTAAATTGGAAGTTGAACATCTTGCTTTGCAATTAAAATATCAACATCTCAAAGAAAATGTTAAAACCTCAAATGTCAAAACATCCTCGGATGCTCCTGAGTTTGATGCAGTTTTTGAAATTAGCAAACGTGATGAACAAATTCGAGCTCATTGCAACACGATCAAAAGATTGAAAACCCAAATTTCACAACTAAAATGTGAAAAGAATGATGTGACTGGCTCCCAAATGCCTCCTCCTTTAGATTCTCAGAATTCTAAAAACCTTCATCCTCAAAACATCATTAATATTTTACAACATGACAATGAGTAATTTCAAGCGGAAAATGAAAAGGTTAAACTACATTTCAAAGAGTTATATGAAACAATTAAGGTCACTCGTGACAAGAACAATGAAAAAATAACCTCTTTGCAAAAGGAAATTGAGAACATGTAAAAAAGAAAATGCCAATTGATTGTTATGAGAATTCTGCACCAATGGTGGCTGCTTGTACTAAATATGCTATGTTTGTGAAGTATATTCCTCCTCATCTTAGGAACAATAGTTTCGCCATTCAAGCATATTTTTCGTACCTTAAGGATAGTCTAGAATGTCTCCGTGAGATTGTTGAAGAGGATAAGGTAGAAAAACCACTTGATAATGCAATTGGGCATGCATGCTTATATGCCAAACGGTCTCAGGAACTTTTAGAATGCTTGATAGCAATATGTCCTAAATCTGACACTAGGAAAGATAGAGTCATTATGCCTTGCTCTATGCCATCTAACACTAGGAAAAACAGCAAGCATGTGACCCTTGATATGCCTTGTTCCTATGTGCCTACTAGAACTTCAGATCCCAGCACTTCTAGACCAGTTATGCAGAAAGTAGTAAAACCAACTAATGTTCCCATCGTTCCCTCTACAGGAGTAATCAGTGATACGAAGGCGAGCGGGTCAAAGCCTCCAGGCAATACAAATCAAGATAGGACCTCGCAAGCTAAGAGTGATCAATGGAAGAAAGTAGAAGATCACCCTAGGAACAATAAGTTTGAGTTAAATAAGACGAATCATGTTGATTCTAGTATTAGCTATAAGCGTACTGTAATTAATTCGAATTCTGCTACTATTTGCAAAACATGTAATGAATATTTGGTTTCTAGTATGAATCATGAATGTGTTGTGAATGATTTGAGTAATGATGTTAAATCTCCAGTCAAAAATGCTAACATTAGAAAACATGTTATGGATGTGAGAAAACCAAGGTGGAAGAAGATTAGAAAACATTGGAAACCAACATGAAGCAATTTAGTAATGTAGGTTATCTATGGATACCTACTGGCCGTAAATTCAACCTAAATGAGTTGTGCCCTAAATTATCCAGATCAATGCCCATTAGAGAATGGATGCCCACTGGTAGAGTCATACCTTTAAGAAGTGAACACACTTTGAATAGATCCACTGTCACTACTAGTTCTACATCTACTTCTAATGATATCGTTGACTCTGTTTCTGATGTGGATGTTTCAATCTCATTTTTTAACCAAGTGGAACCCGTTCTCGCATGGGGATCCAAACTGTCCAGTCATCCATACTTGTCTGTGTTCAACTGCAGGTCGTTCAAATTGTTCTGTGGTACCGGACTCAGCCGTTCCAAGCATATGACTGGAGATCGCTCATGCTCATGAACTTCGTGAGTAAATTTTCGGGACTGTTAGATTCGGGAATGACCATTTTGGGGCAATTATGGGTTATGGAGATTATGTGGTTGGTGATAGTGTAATTTCCCGGGTATATTGATAACGCTACACACGTCGTTCGGGGTCAAAGGAACTTCCTTTTCTTCGAGCAAGTTTTATAACACCCTAGGCAATGAACCTAATCGTTGTAGTATAGTATTAGGGTAAGCCAAGGGTATTGATATCGTTCTCTAGGGGAATAGGAATGCTAGTGAGAAGTTATTATGCTAAGGTCTGGGTTGAGGAAGATTATTTTTTATCTTTTTTAGGTTTTTTAGGAAATGGAAAGGTACGAATCTCGCGGTTTGGATTTGGGGGTTGGTATTTCTACCGATTACTCTAATTATCTAATTATCTAATTTAAGGTGTATGTAGTCTATGTCTAATTATTGTGTGCTCGTATGATAGTTTAAAGATGTGTTTACTTAGGTTTTATTACTCCATAATTATCTCCTATTGATGGTTGAATTGTCACGTCCTTATTCTTAATCGCGTTGTGTATCTAAAGTCCTAGGGTATGCGTTTATCCCTAACTCTTTGAGCTTACCAAAGGGTCTCGTCTACAAAACCCTCTAGGGATTATAAACTCTAACTATAAGGCCTCTTTGGATGGTTTAGCCTACAACCGCTCTAAGTGCTATAGCCTAAGGTTCACAAAGATTAATCAAGCATTAATTACACAACGAATGACCTATCACATTACTAGATCATTAACAATTAAGATAAGAGACAACCAATCAATATTCAATAATTAAGTTTCATATTCCCTAAGCAAACACACAAATAAATTAGCCGGACATGGAGAACATGCAAGCATACACACAAATAATCAAAGACATAATTGAATTAATGAAGTAAAACACTTATCTTGATGTAAGATAGGGTTTGGAACCCTAAAATACTGTACAAGACAGCCTTGGTTCGGTTTAGGTTTTTACTCCAAAAGACTACACCACAAATACTGAAAAATTCGGATTCTATATATAAGATTACAAGTGCGACGACGTCACCTTATGATTTGTGACGTCGTCGGATCGCCGTCATTAGGGTTTCGTCTTGGCCACATTAGTCTTGCGACTGCGTCACCTTATGCTCGTGACGCCGTCCTCTTCAGCTCCGTCTGGATCAAATCTAGGCCGTCTAAATTACGACGGCCTACTCTTTTAAAGCCTGACACCGTCACTTGAAAATAGGAAATTTGGCTTCTTGACTTTGGCCATTTTCTTCGTATATCCGCGCCTTTTCGGCCAAATAAGTGCCATTACAGCAATTTGCCTTCAAGAGACCTAAAAAGTGAAAAGGAACGATATTAAGTAATAACGGATACAAAAGTGATCAAATAAGGGCTTAAACGACCCCTCAAAAAGGTACATTTTAAAACCTTATCATATATTATGTTGAAGGTCTTGGTCATAATTTGTTTTCTGTCGGTCAATTATGTGATTCTGATCTAGAAGTGGCCTTTAGAAAACATACTTGTTTCGTTAGAGAACTTGATGGTGTGGAACTTTTAAGAGGAAAATGTGGAACAAACTTGTACACCATCTCTATCGAAGATATGATGAAGTCTTCTCAATCGCTTGTTATCAAGGCCTCTAAAACAAAGTCATGGTTATGGCATCGTCGTCTCAATCACTTGAACTTCGGAACCATAAATGATTTGTCTAGAAAGGACCTCGTAAGAGGTTTACCCAGATTGAAGTATGAAAAAGATCATCTTTGTTCAGCATGCCAATTGGGAAAAAGCAAGAAATATGCCCATAAGCCCAAACCTGCAAACTTAGTTATGGAAGTTCTTCATACTCTTCACATGGATTTGTGTGGACCCATGAGAGTGCAAACTATAAACGGGAAGAAATATGTGTTAGTCGTGGTTGATGACTATTCTCGGTTTACTTGGGTTAAGTTTTTGAGGTCAAAGGATGAAACTCGGATGTCATCATCAAACTTATTAAACACTACTGAGTTCGACTTAATAAAAGCGCCGTAATTATCCGAATGAAAATGGAATTGAGTTTGTTAACAAAGAACCGAGTCGATTCGTGAAAGCATTGAATCACCATCAAAGAAGTGTTCCACGTACTCCTCAGCGAGCGGTGTAGTTGAAAGATGAAATCGGACTCTTGTCAAGCCGCAAGGACTATGCTGATTTTCTCAAAGGTTCCAATGTTTCTCTGGGCTGAAGCCATTGCCACTGCTTGCTACACCCGAAACCGTTCCCTTATTCACACCTCTCATGGAAAGACTCCTTACGAACTTGTCCACAACCGAAAACTAGATCTATCTTTCCTTCGTGTTTTCGGTGCCTTATGCTATCCAATGAATGATGGTCAAGACTTAGGAAAGTTAAGAGCTAAGGCGGACATTGGAGTTTTTGTTGGTTATGCACCAAACCGGAAGGGTTACCGAATCTACAATAAAAGAACCCGAGATATCATGGAAACAATTCACGTCACGTTGGATGAGCTGTCTGAGCAAATGGCTCCAGGATAATCAAGTTATGGACCCGCATCTCAAAATTTATCTTGTAGTCCTATCAGGTCCTCTCTTGTACAAAATCCCTCACCTGTAGTTCCATATGTACCTCCTTCTAAAGAAGATTTGAAGAAACTGTTTGATCCAATGTTTGATGAATATTATGAACCTATTGTCAATAATCATTCTACACCATGAACAGTGGCGGCTTCTAATCCAATCAACACAGATAATCCATCTGTTTCAATGACTCTGTCTCAAGAAGCGCCAGCTGAAGATCACTCATCGTCATCCTCAAATCCTCAATCTTCAGCTGTACATCATGGAAATGAAGCTGCTAATTATGATGAAGATAACCCTTTTGCTACTCTCGAAGATGCTCTATTTTAGAACATATTGGCTCCTGAACCAACTTCAGAACCATCTTCATCAGGAGATCCAAAATCTGCTACTTCAGTTCCTCAACAACAACCACACGAGCACCTTAGAAAATGGACACATGACCATCCATTATACAACATCATTGGGAACCCTTCTCGTCTAGTATCCACTCGTAAACAACTTGCAATTGATGCCTTGTGGTGCTTCTTCAACTCCGTACTATCTAAGGTCGAACCAAAAGATGTTAAAATAGCCATGACTGAGGACAGCTGGTTCAGTGCCATGCAAGAAGAAATACATGAGTTCGATCGACTAGATGTATGGGAATTAGTACCTGCTCCTGACTGTGCTATGATCATTGCTCTAAAATGGATCTTCAAAGTAAAACTTGATGAGCATGGTGATGTGCTAAAAAACAAGGCTCGACTGGTTGTGAAAGGATACCGTCAAGAGGAGGGTATTGACTTTGAAGAATCATTTGCTCCAGTTGCACGTATCGAGGCAATCGGAATCTTCTTGGCTAACACTGCTAGTAAGAACATGGTAGTTTATCAGATGGATGTAAAGACTACTTTTCTTAATGGAGATCTGAAAGAGGATGTATACGTCAGCCAACCTGAAGGTTTTGTGAATCCAGAGCATCCTACTCATGTCTATCGCTTGAAGAAGGGCCTCTACGGTTTGAAGCAAGCTCCAAGGGCATGGTACTACACGCTATCAAAGTTTCTTCTAACTAATGGATTCAGCAAAGGAGCAGTTGATCCGACATTGTTCACCAGAAAGTCAGGCAAACACTTAATTCATGTTCAAATCTATGTTGATGATATTATTTTTGCTTCAACTGACCCCAATGAATGTGACCGCTTTTCTAAGGAGATGGGCTCCAAATTTCAAATGTCAATGATGGGACAAATGTCAATGATGGGACAAATGTCATTTTTCTTGGGATTACAAATTTCACAAAGTCCCGGAGGCATTTTTATCAATCAATCTAAATATGCAAATGAGATCTTAAAGAAATTTGTATTTGATTCTTGTGACCCTGTTGACACTCCCATGGTGGAGCGTACTAAATCGGATGAGGACCACTCGGGGATCATGGTTGACCAAACAAAATATCGTACATGATTGGATCACGATGTACCTTATCGCCAAGAGACCAGACATTTTGTTCGATGTATGCATGTGTGCTAGATACCGTGCTAAGCCTACCAAAAAGCACCTTGAAGCGGTTAAACGGGTCTTTCGGTATCTCCAAGGAACCATCAACATGGGACTTTGGTACCAAGGACATCGGTATGTCACTAACGACCTATGCGAGATGCCGACCATGCAGGTGTCAAGATACACGTCGAAGCACGTCAGGAGGTGCTCAGTTTTTGGGTGATAAGCTTGTGAGCTGGTCTTCAAAAAAACAAATGAGTACTTCCATATCCTCTACAGAGGCTGAATACATAGCCATGTCATCTTGTTGTGCTCAAGTCTTATGGATGAGATCTCAATTTTTTGACTATGGCTTTGTATTCAACAAAGTTCCTCTGTACTGTGATAACAAAAGTGCCATTGCTCTCTGCTGTAATAATGTTTAACATTCAAGAGCAAAGCATATCGACATTCGGCATCATTTCATCAGGGAACAAGTAGAGAAAGATGTGGTTGAGCTCTACTTCGTGAGAATTGAATATCAGTTAGCAGACATCTTCACCAAAGCTCTTTCTAGAGAACGTTTTGAGTTTATTCTTCCACGACTTGGCTTGAAGAGCCTTCAACCAGAAACACTCAAACATCTTCAGGAGGAAGACGAGGAGTAACGGTGTTTGTCTCTATATGCTCTTTGTATATATCTTAACAAAAAAAAAATAAAAAATAGAAAATCTTCTAAAATTCCAAAAATATTTTTTATTTTGTCGTGTTTTTCTTGGTATGATAACATCTACGGACTTTGAAATATCATTCAATAATGACACGGGTCTTTAGATGAAGTTCAAATCAAAATAATAAAATTAAAAATAATAATAATAATAATAATAATAATAATAATAATAATAATAAAATGAGATGGAGAAAAATGATGGTTTATTGTCATTTCAGGCAGTAACCCATTTTAAAATAAAGAACAGAGTCATGCTTTATCTTAATTTTAAAACCTCATGCTCTGACTCTAAAAACAAATGTTTGTCACCAAAAAGATAAATGTTTCCCTCCAAATATTTTTCCTTCAAAAAATTCTTCTGAAAAATATTTGTCATCTAATGAAAACAAAATTGCTTTGAAAATAACTCGGAATCTATTTTTGAAAATCATCTGGATTTATAATTTGTCAAAATCTCTATCTCTCAATCAACAACTTATGTCGTTGATTGAGGGGGAGAATGATTTCAATTAAATCAAAAAGGTTATTTTTTTCAAACAATTGGCACGTAAACAAGCAAGGTCTAATTTTGGATAATCAAAAGGAACAATGTTTTTGTACAATTGGATCCAGACCAAGGCTAATGTTGTGTTTTCATAAGATACTTAAGCATGTTTAATCATTGGAGTTTAAAGTCTCAGAATTTGATCCTTATCAGTTAAATGTTTTAAAAGCAAGTCACAATTCCCCTCAAAAGCTTTCAAAAACAATTTAAATCAATAGAGATCACAAATCTCAAAAGATTTGAAAATTGTGATCGGGGGAGAATTTGTGATTTAAATTGGATATAAACTGATAATTCAATAAATGGTTTTATAAATATAATAACAAGCACACCTCCCTACATGTGCCAAACGATTTCAATGTTTCCATGCACATGTTAAGGGGGAGCATCTATCTCAAACCAAAAAGGATTGAAACGTGATTGATTGGTCTCTAAGTGCAGGTTCTCTCTAATATGTGCAAAACACTTTCGAATCTCGATGCACATATTGAGGGGGAGCAATCATAAGAAAACCTCATTCTTCCCAAAAGTGTTTTACCCAAAGTATTTAAAATACTAGATTTGATCGGGAAGTAACGATGATCATTATAGAAAATGTTAATCAAATATTGGATCGTTAATTCTGAATCTAAGATTTCAAATTCCTCTTGCCTCCATGTGCTAAAACAATTTCTAATACTTGAAGCACATGTTGAGGGGGAGATTTTTCTAAAATATCAAAAAGAATTCAGGTACAAAATGTTTTGATCTTGTATCACAAGTACCTGGATTGATTTTCAAATGATTTTTAATTGGGTCCTATGGCAGAATAACAATACCAAAAGACCGACCAAATATACTTCATGCACGGAGATATAAGGATGGTTAGGTTAGGTATTCGTTCCCACGATCCAGCCAGAGCCGAAGGGATGTACCCAGGGACAATCCACTAGATAGTGTAGAAGTCCTTAGGTATGATGAAAAAATGAGAAAAGTGAGAAATGGGAAGAGTGCGGTGAGATAGAGCTAGAATTGGAATAAACCCAACAAGGTTCTAGTAATGAAATCTCGGTAAGCTTGAAGGGTTGAAGAATGAAAAGAATTGAATGAGAAAGGGTGAAAAGAAATAGCCCTCCATTATTTCAATCTTAGGCGTAAACGGGTTCAATTCATATGCTCTTGGTGGTTACTAAGGTAACACGGTATTGAAGACAAGACGTCATGGACCCAAAGGACGCACCGCACTCTAACTTCCCAAGCTACTCAAGTTCCTCTTAAAAGGACTTGTTTCATTCTCACGGGGAACCTAAATAATCTATCGACTCTATCTTAGAGATTGTTGATATTGAAGAAGGAGACCCTCTCCCTAGTCTCCGACATAGGATCCAAATGTGCACTATTGAGTCTAGAGCCACAAGATCATCAATTAATCTCATTAGGACACAATCAATGAAGACTCTCTGTTTCACACAATGTGGAAAGTGAGAATATATTTTAAGAGTCCTACGCATTATCCTTGTGGTATTGCCAGAACATCTGAGTGATGTGTTAACACATTCACAATGAAGATGGAAAACCTTCTAGAGCCAACATCAAACAAGCTCTTGGTAGGTGGCATGTGAGATCTATCCAATAGATCAAACATGTGACAACTGGACAGAAACGATGGGGCGATTCATATTTTGAATCAATCCTGGTTCAGGAATGGATTGACGGATACCTTTGAAAAACTGGTCGTTGTGCTTAAAAATACTTTTCTGCAGCATATCGATTGTGTATTAATGTTTCAAAATTAAAAGGGTATTTGTGATTGATAATTTATTTTCTAATAAAACCTTCGTTGTATTGCAAAACACTTTATATTAAGCAATACACGATTGTTTTTCAAATCATTTTTAATCAATTAGTGAATCTCAATTCGTTGGTTCACTCACTCTATGTTGTCTTCTTTGAGACGTTCCGGTTTGAGAACAGCTAGAGCAGCTGTAAAACCTTGTCAAGGAGATTCTTAGGAATTATTAATCACAGGCAATACTTGTACTGATCAACAGGGAACCGTGGGCCGTGTACCTCAATTCAACAAAAGTGATCAAAGATACTTTCGTGAACTTTATTGCTAACTGTTGTATGCAGGTACACCCAATGTTTGCAGCTGATCAGAATTGAGAAGTCAATCCATAGCCGCATGCTCACACATCACATTCATATTTAAAGAATTCATGATAAAAGCATATCTTCATCAAGTGACTCTCATATTTTCACTCCATGCTTCTGCTACGCTGTTGCAAATATCATAAATCAACAAAAGCTTCCGCAACTCTGATGAGAAGAAATCATGATCCAGAATGTGAGCATGTCGGTCCAAAAGTCACAACGTCAAATGATGGAAACACTACAAAGGATGAGTCATAGATTTATGGTGGTAGATGATCTCAATGTTGGCTCATAACTCATCAACACGTGGATCAGTTAAAGACATCCACTTGAATTAACAAAACATGCAGAACATGAAGAATCAAAGACTACGGGCTACAGAGCAAAGAACTTAATCAAGAATCTAAGAACAATCAAAATGTAACATCTGTTTGTATTCAATGTAAATTGAGGTGACCTCCCTTAGGGGGATATTGTTAGGATTTAGAAAATCCGGTAGTTTAAGAGTCGGTCACCTCAAGTATATGTATTCGTTAGAAAGCTCGTAGTCGTAGTTATTTAATGTTAGTAAGTAGTTTGTTAAGTAACACCGTGGAGGACGGACGGGTCTTTACCCACTGTATGCCTGATCCACAGCCCGTAGGAGGCGTGTCTTGTAAGAACCTATAAATACCCTTTGCCTTGCAAGGCAAAGGGTTGGAGCTTCCTAATATCATTTTTCTTTGTCTCACTAAGTTCCCAAAACTCTTCCACTTTATCTCTCTAAAACTCACTCTATACGCCCCATACTTGTGATTTCTTATGTGTTTATGAAATCCAATATGTTACAGGTTTTGATCATAGATATCCTCCTTTCATTGCTCGTATAAGCTCTTCTTACCGGCTCCAGTACCACTTTTAGAACAATCAATGCCATGTAACTAGAAGTTTTATTTTGAACCTCCAAAACTTCATCATCATCACTATCACTTTCAAATATTGAGCTTCTGATAACATCCTTATTCGTCCCTTTCTCATTTCATTTTAAAAACATTATCTTCGTTCGTAAGAGCATCAAATGAGTTCTTTAAATAGACAAGATTAATACCATCCTTAAATGTGTTTTTATTAATTGCATGAGGCTTGCTAGATGTATCCGTATTACCTGTTTGTTTCGATGCTAAAACCTCAGCCGAATCAGGCTTACTTGTTTGCGATGTGTGATGCGCGTACGAAGCGCGTTCGGGGTCAAAGGAACTTCCTTTTCTTCGAGCAAGTTTTTTAACTACCTAGGCAGTGAACCTAATCGTTGTAGTGTAGTATTGGGCAAGCCTCGGGGATTGATATCGTTCTCTAGGGGAATAGGAATGCTAGCAAAAAATGTATTACGGGAAGGTGGGGGTTGAGGATGATTCTTTTTTAATCTTTTTTTATTGATTTTTATAAAGCTAAGGTGAATATCTCAGGGCAATTGGTTTGGGGGATGGTATTTTCTACCGATTACTTCTACTTATCTATATATCTAATACTATGGGTAGCTATGTCTATTTGATGTGTGCTCGTATGATGATTAAAAATGTATTTACCTAGATACTATTACTCCCTAGTTATCTTTTATTGGTCGGTTGAATTGTCACACCTTATCTTAATGCGTTGTATTCCTAAGGTCATAGGGTATGCATTATCCCTAGTTCTTTGAGGTTATCCTTCGGGTTTAGCATGCGAAATCCACAAGCCCTTAAGCAATTTCATTCATAAGCCTCACTTTCACAAAGAATACTCAAGCATTAAACACAACGAATTATGCCTAATTGCACTCCTAAGCCAATTACAATTAAGATAAGAAACAACCTAACAATAATCAATAACTAGGTTTCATAGATCTAAGCAAACACACAAGAAATTTAGCCAGACATGGTAAACAAGCAAGCATATACACAATCAATTGAAGACATAATGATAATTTGGATTAAAATACTTATCTAGATGTGTAAAATAGGGTTTGGGACCCTAAGATACTGTCCAAATCGGAATACAAACGTTTAGGGTTTTTTCTCCAAAAGTCTACCACTATAAATCCAGAAAAATCGAATTCTATATATAGATTTACACCTGCGACGGCGTCACCTTTTAGATGGGATGCCGTCAGCTCGCCGTCATTAGGGTTTCGTCTTGGCTAAGTCATCGATGGGACGACGTCACCTTAGAGTTGTGATGTCGTCAGTGTTCAGTTAGGACGTCGTCTTGATTCTGGATCTGGGCCGTCTGAGATGAAAAGTCTGAGTGACGCCTTTCTTATTCACAACGTGACGCCGTCAGGTTATACGAACAAAAATTCCACTGAGCCGTCTGGTGCATGTTTTGATCAAGTCTTTATAGAGGGATGGCATCGCCCTTTGATTGGGATGCCGTCAGGTTCTGTTTGAGCAGCTTGAGTGGTTCAATCTTGACTTTTCCATTTTCTTCATGTATTCACTCCTTTTCGTCCAAATGTGGTTCATTCCAGCATTTTGCTTTCAAGAGACCTAAAAAGTGATAAGGAACAAAATTAAGCAGTAACGGATATAAAAGTGGTCGATTAAGGGCTTAAATGACCCCTAAAAGCGTACGTTTTAAATCCTTATCAAATATCCCTAGACTTGGTATTTGCTTTTCCTCAAGCAAATGTGCTTTTGGCCAATCAATTTATAAGTTAGGGGGCATGAAGCATGGGTTTAGAATAGTTTTTAATAAGTAAAAGCATCGCAATAGTCATAACAAGCACTAAAATTATATACTAGCACCTCAAAAGGGGTGTTTGGATTCTCTCATCTCTCGGGTTTATATGAAATATAATAAATGGAAATGGAAGATAAACACTCATTACCTGGCATAGTACATAGATTACCATAGGCTTGACACTAGATCAAACCTCCACCGCTTTGACGTAAGCACCTAGGAACAACTGTCTAAGAGGTTTTTGCAGCGGTTGTAACGTTAGGCTTACGGTAGGGAAACAAAGGGTTTTGTTGGATAGACGATATTTAGTGGTAGCAAGTCAAAAATCTTATGTTATAAGCATGAAAAGTGTGGCGTTGCTAAGCCAAGACTCGACTCACTAACTCTAGATAACTTGAAACAAACAAACATAAATTTAAAGACATAAACATAAAGATAGATGCAGGATGGTAGCCCGTATGTTTTTCTTCATATTTTTTTGAACACTTTTTTTTTTTTTTTTTTTTTTTTGCATACATTTTTACTCTACCATCCTCTACGATAACATCAAAATATAAGGGATTTATAGGAGCATCCCTACACTTGAGTTTTTATTTCTTTAACACTAAATTGACCCGATTTGAAAAGATCAAAACACTTGGAGTATTTAATTACGTAGACAAAAGGAATTTGAATTTATCATTCTTTCCCGTTACTCCATAAAATATTACTTTTTACCCATGAGTCCCAATCATCCCAAAACTGTGTACAAAAAATATTACTCGACTTAGCAACCATGCAAGTAACTAGATATTTGAACTAAGGGTTTAGTAATGATAACAATAATGCACTAAAGGTGAGTGCATACAAGGTAGGCTAAGGCGATTTGGGTGTACATTTGGGGGTGGATTGTAAACAATGCTCTTCACTGATATTCCGTAAAACCGAAACATCACGAGAACCGCGAAAAGGATAGGCTCTGAGGGGTTAACTAGGGGTATCGTGTACTAAAGATGAGTACATCGCAAGGGTGTGGGGTAATTACTCAACCGAAGTGGAAGAAGTAATTATAATACAGGTTTCAAACAAGGGTTATCCTAATGCCTCCTATCACTTAGTTATTTCTAACTACACAAGTGTAGTCTCACTAGCTATCTCGGAATGCATCACAAAACAAGTTCTAGAATCTATTATACTACCGGTACACTCTCTAAGCATTAAAGGTGAATGTTGTTATTCCTAAAGATCCAGGGGTGAACGTCACATTTTTGGGGTGGAATTTGCGTGGTAAACGGTTTTTGTGCTAGTCATATAACTCCTATCCATGAGACGCTTTATTAAGACTAAAGTTTTAGCTCATACATATCATTAAAAAAAATTAAATTTGGTGCTAAAATTGCCCTAACAAGTATTTCTCATAGTTTATTACACAAATTACCAAGGACAAGAAAAATAATCAAGGATAAGAATAGTTTCTAAGTTCCCGTTTTATTCTCCCTCCCTACACTTAAACTGAACATTGTCCCCAATGTTTCCCGAAAGTATCAAAGTTATGATAAAGGAAGGTGAGTATGGAAAAAAAACTAGTACTCCCCTGATTAGCTCAGTAGGATCCGTGTGAAGTTGCGGTTGAATTCTTTTCCAAGAAGAATGCATACGTGATAAGCTCCATCTGATGTTGTGTTTCTTCTTCTTGCCAAATATAACCTGCACACTTAAGATAACAAACGAAACCTTTGCGTAAAATCGGCGGTAAAACTATATATGACATAACTACACTAGGATATAATGCTTGTGGAATGGATATTTGCAGTTTTTCTGGAAAATTAATACCTTAGAATTTCCAAAATTTTATAAGTAGCACAGAAGACGAAAAATATGATAAGCTATTGATAAGGTTTTAAAATGTACCTTTTTAAGGGGTCGTTTAAGTCCTTATTTGATCACTTTTGTATCCGTTATTACTTAATATCGTTCCTTTTCACTTTTTAGGTCTCTTGAAGGCAAATTGCTGGAATGGCACTTATTTGGACGAAAATGCTTGCGGATATACGAAGAAAATGGCCAAAGTCAAGAATCGAGACACTCAAGTCTTTGAAATACAAAGGGACGGCGCCATCGCTTAAGCGCAAGGCCGTCGAGCACTTCTATGACTCAATGACCAAATTGCTTATTTTCGGTGTGACGGTGTCGGGGCTTTAAAGAGTAGGCCGTCGCAACTCGCACGGCCTAGATTTGATCCAAAGCGTCATAGATCGAAGGGACGACGTCACAAGCACAAGGTGACGCCGTCGCAAGACTAACGTGGCCAAGACGAAACCCCAATGACGGCGACCGATGGCGTCACAATTCAAAGGGTGACGCCGTCGCGATTGTAATCTTATATATAGAATCCAAATTTTTCAGTTTTAGTGTGTAGTCTTTTGGAGTAAAAACCTAAACCGAACCAAGGCTGTCTTGTACAGTATTTTAGGGTTCTAAACCCTATCTTACATCAAGATAAGTGTTTTACTTCATTAATTCAATTATGTCTTCAATTACTTGTGTGTATGCTTGCATGTTCTCCATGTCCGGCTAATTTACTTGTGTGTTTGCATAGGGAATATGAAACTTAATCATTGAATATTGATTGGTTGTCTCTTATCTTAATTGTTAATGATCTAGTAATGCGATAAGTCATTCGTTGTGTAATTAATGCTTGATTAATCTTTGTGAACCTTAGACTATAACACTTAGAGCAGTTGTAGGCTAAACCATCCAAAGAGTGCCTTAGAGTTAGAGTTTATAATTCCTAGAGGTTTTTGTAAACGAGACCCTTTGGTAAGTTCAAAGAGTTAGGGACAGATGCATACCCTACGACTTTAGACACACAACGCGATTAAGAATAAGGACGTGACAATTCAACCATCAATAGGAGATAATTAAGGAGTAATATAACCTAAGTAAACACATCTTTAAATCATCATACGAGCACACAATAGTTAGACATAGACTACATACACCTTAGATTAGATAATTAGATAAGTAGAGTAATCGGTAGAAATACCAACCCCCATATCCAAACCCCGAGATTCGTACCTTTCCTTTCTTAAAAAAATATAAAAAAGATAAAAAATAATTTTCCTCAACCCCAACCTTAGCGTAGTAACTTCTCACTAGCATTCCTATTCCCCAGAGAACGATATCAATACCGTGGCTTACCCTAATACTACACTACAACGATTAGGTTCACTTCGCCTAGGGTGTTATAAAACTTGCTCAAGAAAAGGAAGTTCCTTTGACCCAACCAGCGTGTAGCGTTATCAATTTTTGGCGCCACGGGAATAGAATAGCTAGTTAGTAGTCCACCTCGTTTAGGTTTCTTTGCTTGATTCCTATCAAGTAATTTTTTTCCATTTTTAGCTTTCTCATAGTCTATCCCCTTCTTCGTGACCTTTGTTCGTAACCCCATCACTTTTCATCATGGAAGGTGATAACCACCCACCATTCAACAACCCACCACCAAATGACCGCCAAGAGCCCGTACTCTTGGTGAATACTCGAGACCAAGCCACCTAGGCTATAGGAACACCATTGAGCTTCCGACCAAGCCCAAACTACGGCCTGCGATCCGACACCATCTGTTGGTGCAAAATGGATGTGCATTCCATGGACTTCGCTCAAGATCCTAATCGACATCTTAAGGATTTCCTTAAAATTGTCGATTCCATCGACCTTGATACTACTACTCGGGAGACCACGCGTATGCGTCTCTTCCAATTCTCTCTACGGGACCAAGCTAGTAATTGGCTTGAGCGACTTCCCGCCGGTTCCATCTCAAGTTGGGATGATCTCACCTCTCGCTTCCTTGCTCAATTTTTCCCACCAGGGAGAACCACTAAGCTTAGGAATGACATCTTGATGTTCCAACAACGTCAAGGTGAATCTCTATACGAAGCATGGACTCGATTCAAGGACTTACTTCATAAGGTCCCTCCTCACGGCATTGATCTTTGGCTCAAAGTCCAAATATTTTATGATCATGTCAACTTCACCACCAAGCGATCCATTGACCAAGCGGCCGGTGGAAAACTTAGTGATCTCACCGCGGAAGAATCATGGGGTATAATAGAGGACCTTGTTCTCTATGACAACGAAAGTTAGAATGACCCCCGTGAGTTGCCCAAAACCGTTAAGGCAATCTCCTTGCCTCCCATTGACTCACAATCTTCCGACCATAGGATGATCGAAGTTGAAGATCAAGTTAAATTCCTAATGAGTTCCTATGAAAATCATAAGTTTTCACGCCATGTGAATAAAGTTTCTTCCTCATGTGAGCCATGTAGTGATCCTCATAACACGCGCACTTGCACCCGATCCCCCGAACATGCTTCCGTTGACTACGCATCCTCGCGTATTAATGGAACGAGAGGAAGATTCCCTACAATACCCGGACCTAGGAATTTCAATGAAACCCGAGAAGCATGGAAGGGCAAGCCCGACTTCTATTGGGGACAAACCAAGAATTCACCTCAATGATTTCTCATGGCCCCATCTCACGGTCCTAACCAACAAAACATTGAAGGATGTTGCAAAACCTAGTCGCATCCCAAGAAGCCCAAATAGCTAAGCTCTCGGACCACTTTAACCAACAACAAGCGAAATGGATAGGAAGATAGATAACCTTTTGAAAGCCATGACCAATAGTGATAGGAAGGTTAATGCTATCTCAAATCCCGAGCCTTCCAGTGTAGAGATTAAGGACCCAAGTAAGTTAGCTAAGCACGTTCAATTCGTCAATACCATCGCCTTAGTGAAACCTAATAGAACAAATGACGAAGCGAACCATGAGATGATACTTGAGGTTAAGGAAACACCGACGAACGAAACAACCGAGGAAGCGAATGAAGTAGATAATGACTATTTCAATAAGTTTCCTACGGAAGAAGAACTATCTCGACACCCTCATTTAGTGCGTGACCTCCGTCACATGTATGTTAGGAAAAGCCCTAGAATCAAGTTTGGGAGGAATCTTAACATACCATGTTGCATAGTACACCTTTTCGTGGCAAAGGCCTACATTGATCGCAAGTCGCCAATCAACATAATGACTAGCACCTACTACAATTGGGTAGTGAAGAAGCTTATTCAAACTAGGCAAGACCCCGATAATCCTAGTGTTAGTTGCAATTTTCTTGGTAGAATTAAGGGATTGCCCGTTTATGTAGGTAGTTTCATGTTTCCTACGGACTTCATAATTGTGGATGATATTAGCACGGCCATAGATCCTAGCTTGTCCCACGTTATTCTAGGAAAACCTTTCATAGAAAACACCGGGATGACTTATGATCCTTCATTAGGAATAGTGCGATTCAAGGATGAGACCGACGACTTAGCTTACCAAATGCCGTTTAATATTGAGAAGTTTTCATCACTCTCTAATGATGAAAAGTAACTTAAACTGTCGGTCTATTATAGGAATGAGGAAGATAGAAAGAAAGGAGTGGATTATGTTATGGCCAAGATTTTCAATTTCTATAAGGATTGCTTGAACTTAGGACCGGAATATAGAAATGAGTGGGGAGAGGACGAACTCTTAGAAAAGTGTATCATAGGGCACTTCTACAACATGGAACCAACCACTAGAGACCGTCATGAGGAAGGAGATGGCGGTAATGAAGTCACGTAAAGGCACGACTACGAGTCTAGCTACAAGACTCATAAATAAAGAAAAGCGCTTCGTGGGAGGCAAACCATGCTTAATTGTTTGCTTGTTTATGTGTCATATATCTTTTATTGATTGCTTGTTCTCATGTTTAAATTTGTAAAAATGCTTTATTTTGTTTTTAACCTCGTCTGAATTGCATATAAAGGTATTTTACATAAAAGATAAGTGTAGGGAGGATTACACATTTTCAAAAGATATATGTGTGTTTGTTCGAGTCAAATGCTTGTGTCGAGTCATAATGGATGTTTTGCGAAATTTTCCGATTCTAAAGATGTGAATTTTCGAATGTTTTCCGAAAATCGAGACCGGTTTTGTCGAGGATAACTGACGGCGTCGAGATCGCAACTGACGGTGTCGGGAAGGAGTAAAAACAACATTACTTTTTTCTCGTTTTCTAAGCTACTTATAAAATTTTGGAATTTTCCAGTTCTTAATTTTCCAGAAATTCTGTAAACATCCATTCCACAAGTATTATATCCCAGTTTAGTCGAGTCTTATATATATTATTACCACCGATTTTATGCGAAGGTTTCGTTTGTTTTCTTCTAGTGTGCAGGTTTAATTTATCAAGAAGAAGTTACATAAGATTGGAAGGAGCTTTTCACGCATACATTCTTCTTGGAAAGGATTTAACCACTACTTCACACACGGATCCTACCGAGCTAATCGGGGAGTATTAGTTTCTTCGTTTTCATTACCTTCTATTATCATAACTTTGATACTTTTAGGGAACATTGGGGACAATGTTCGGTTTAAGTGTAGGGAGGAAAATAAAGCGGGAACTTTGAAACTATGCTTATCCTGATTATTTGCTTTGTCAATTGTATTTGTGTAATAAACCATGAGAAAATGTCGGTTAGGGTAATTTTGGCACCAAATTTAAAAATTTTCATGACATATAGGGTGGGCCATTAGTCTTAACAAAAGAGTCTCACGGATAGGAAGTTATATGACTAGCACAAAACCCTTTACCACCTAAATTCCACCCAAAATGTGAGGATCGCCCTTAGATTAGTTGGAATTAAAGCATTCATCTTTAATGCTTAGAGTGTGAACCGGTAGTATATTAGATTCTATAACTTGTTTTGTGATGCATTCGAGATCGCTAGTAAGACTACACTTGTGTAGTTAGGAATAACTAAATGATAAGAGGCATTAGGATAACCCTTGTTTGATACCGTAATATAATTACTTCTTCCACATCGGTTGAGTAATTCCCCACACCCTTTGCGTTGTACTCATCTTTAGTACACGATACCCTAGTTAACCCTCGAGCCTATCCTTTTCGCGGTTCTCGTGATGTTTGGTTTTCCGAATATCAATGAAAACATTGTTTACACCCCACCCCAAATGTACACCCAAATCGCCTTAGCCTACATTGTATGCACTCACTTTTAGTGCATTATTGTTATCACCCTAAACCCTTAGTTCAATTATCTAGTTGCTTGCATAAGTTTCTAAGTCGAGTCATATCCTTTGTACACAGTTTTGGGACGATTGGGACTCATGGGAAAAATTAAAGTTTATGAAATGACTGGAAGGGAACGTTAAATTCCCTTATTTGCGTAATCACGTACCCCAAGTGTTTTGATCTTTTCAATTCGGATCAAATTAGTGTTAGAGTAATAAAACCTCAAGTGTAGGGATGTGCCTATAAATTCCTATCATTTTGATGTTACCGTAGAGGATGGTAGAATAAAAGTGTATAAAAAAAAAAAAAAACATACGGGCTACCATCCTACATCTATCCTTTAAATTTATGTTTGTTTATTTGGTTATCTAGAGTTTAGAGTGTCGAGTCTTGGCTTAGCAACGCCATTCTTCAGATGCTTGTAACATAGAGATTTTGACTTGCCACCACTAAATAACCTATCCCACCAAACCCTTTGTTTCCCTACCGTAAGCCTAACGTTACAACCCTTTTAAAGACCTCTTTGATAGTCTTTCTTAGGTGCTTACATAAGCGATGGAGGTTTGATCTATTCTCAAGCCTATGGTAATCTATGTACTAGGACCGGTTAATGAGTGTTTATCTTCCATTTCCAAATTATTATATTGCATATACACCCGAGAGATGAGAGTATCCAAACACCCCATGTGAGGTGCTAGTATGTAATTTCCGTGCTTGTTATGACTTTTGCGGGGCTTATATGTGTTGTGGACTGTTTTAAACCAATGCTTCATGACCCCTAACTTATAAATTAATTGGCTAAAAGCACATTTGCTTGAGGACAAGCAAATACCAAGTGTAGGGATATTTGATAAGGTTTTAAAATGTACCTTTTTGAGGGGTCTTTTAAGTCCTTATTGGATCACTTTTGTATCCGTTATTACTTAATATCGTTCCTTTTCACTTTTTAGGTCTCTTGAAGGCAACTTCTTTGGAATGGCATTTATTTGGACGAAAAGGGCGGATATATGAAGAAAATGGCCAAAGTCAAGATCGAGACACTCAAGTGCTTTGAAATACAAGGGACGGCGCCATCGCTAATCATGACGCCGCCGGAGCACTTTGTGACGGCTCGATTTGATCGAGACGGTCGAGGACCGAAGGGACGACGTCACAAGCACAAGGTGACACCGTCGCAAGACTAACGTGGCCAAGGCGAAACCCTAATGACGGCGACCGGCGTCACAATTCAAAGGGTGGCGCCGTCGCGATTGTAATCTTATATAGAATTAATTTTTCGGTTTTAGTGTGTAGTCTTTTGGAGTAAAACCTAAACCGAACCAAGGTGTCTTGTACAAGTATTTTAGGGTTCTAAACCCTATCTTACATCAAGATAAGTGTTTTACTTCATTAATTCAATTATGTCTTCAATTACTTATGTGTATGCTTTCATGTTCTCCATGTCCGGCTAATTTACTTGTGTGTTTGCTTAGGGAATATGAAACTTAATTATTGAATATTGATTGGTTGTCTCTTATCTTAATTGTTAATGATCTAGTAATGCGATAGGTCATTCGTTGTGTAATTAATGCTTGATTAATCTTTGTGAACCTTAGACTATAACACTTAGAGCAGTTGTAGGCTAAACAATCTAAAGAGTGCCTTAGAGTTAGAGTTTATAATTCCTAGAGGTTTTTGTAGACGAGACCCTTTGGTAAGTTCAAAGAGTTAGGGACAAATGCATACCCTACGACTTTAGACACACAACGCGATTAAGAATAAGGACGTGACAATTCAACCATTGATAACGCTACACGCGTCGTTTCGGGGTCAAGGAAACTTCCTTTTCTTCGAGCAAGTTTTATAACACCCTAGGCAGTGAACCTAATCGTTGTAGTGTAGTAATTAGGGTAAGCCACGGGTATTGATATCGTTCTCTAGGGAATAGGAATGCTAGTGAGAAGTTACTACGCTAAGGTTGAGGTTGAGGAAGATTATTTTTGTATTTTATATTTTTTAGAAATTGAAAAGGTACGAATCTCGGTATTGGATTTGGGGGTTGGTATTGCTACCGATTACTCTACTATTATCTAATTATCTAAGCTAAGGTTGTGATAGTCTATGTCTAATTGATGTGTACTCGTATGATAGTTTAAAGATGTGTTTACTTAGGTTTTACTACTCCTTAATTATCTCCTATTGATGGTTGATTTGTCACGTCCTTATTCCTAGTTGCGTTGTGATTCTAAGGCTATAGGGCGTGCTTGTTTCCTAACTCTTTGAAATTACCAAAGGGTCTTGTTTACAAATCCTCTAGTGATTTATAGAGCGCCTACTCTACGGTTGTCCTTGAATACTTTATCCTACAATTACCTAGATAATTATATTCTAAAGTTCACAAAGAAAAGTCAAGCATTAAGTACACAACGAATAATCTAGCGCACTCTAGATCATTAGTCAACTAAGATAAGTATCAACCAATCAATATTCAATAATTAAGTTTCATATTCCTAAGCAAACACACAAATAAATTAGCGGGACATGGAGAACATGCAAGCATACACACAAATAATCAAAGACATAATTAAATTAATGAAGTAAATACTTATCTTGATGTATAATAGGGTTTAGAACCCTAAAATCTGCACAAGAAAGCCTTGGTTCGGTTTTAGGTTTTACTCCAAAAGACTACCCACAAAAGCGAAAAATTCGGATTCTATATAAGATTACATCTGCGACGGCGTCACCTTATGTTTCGTGGCCGTCGTGTCGCCGTCATTAGGGTTTCGTCTTGGCCACGTAAACCTTGCGACGGCGTCACTTATGACCGTGACGCGTCCCCTTCACTCGACGCCGTCTTGGCGCATCTAGGCCGCCCGAGTAACGACGGCCTACTCCTTTAGAACTGGCGTCGTCCTTGAAAACATGCAATTTCGCTCGACCCGTCGCAAAATTCCTTCCCGACGCGTCGCAGATATGCTGATGTGCCGTCGCCTTATGTTTCAAAGACTTTGAGTGTCTCGATTCGACTTTGGCCATTTTCTTCAGTATATTCGCGCCTTTTCGTCAAATAAGCATCATTCCAACATTTTGCCTTCAAGAGACCTAAAAGTGAAAAGGAACGATATTAAGCAATAACGGATCTGAGTGATCGAATAAGGGCTTAAATGACCCTTAAAAGGTACCTTTTAAAACCTTATCAAATATCCCTACACTTGGTATTTGCTTGTCCTCAAGCAAATGTGCTTTTAGCCAATTAATTTATAAGTTAGGGTCATGAAGCATTCATTCAAAACGGTCCACAACACATATAAGCCCATAAAAGTCATAACAAGCACGAATTACATACTAGCACCTCACATGGGGTGTTTGGATACTCACATCTCTCCGGGTGTATATATGAAATATAACAAATCGAAATGGAAGATAAACACTCATTAACCGGTCCTAGTACATAGATTACCATAGGCTTGAGAATAGATCAAACCTCCGTCGCTTTGGCGTAAGCACCTAGGAAAGACTATCAAAGAGGTCTTTTAAAGGGTTGTAATGTTAGGCTTAAGGTAGGAAATGAAGGGTTTGGTGGGATAGGCTATTTAGTGGTGGATAGTCAAAAATCTCTATGTTGCAAGTATCTGAAGAATGGCGTTGCTAAGCCAAGACTCGACACTCTAAAACTCTAGGCAACGAAAATAAACAAACATAATTTAAAAGATAGATGTAGGATGGTAGCCCAGTATGTTTTTTTTTTTTTTTTTTTTTTTTTTTTTTTTACATACACTTTTACTCTACCATCCTCTACGGTACATCAAAATGATAGGATTTATAGACACATCCCTACACTTGAGTTTTATTACACTAACACTAATTTGACCCGAATTGAAAAGATCAAAACACTTGGAGTACATTATTATGCAAACAAAGGGAATTTGAGTTTAACGTTCTCTTCCTATATTTCATAAACTTTAACTTTTCCCATGAATCCCAATCATCCCAAAAGCGTATACAAAGGATATGACTCGACTTAGCAACTCATGCAAGCAACCGATAATTGAACTAAGGGTTTTGGGTGATAACATAAATTGCACTAAAAGTGAGTGCAATAAAGGTAGGCTAAGGCGATTTGGGTGTATATTTGGGGGGGTGTAAACAATGCTCTTCATTGATATCCCGGAAAACCGAAACATCACGAGAACCGCGAAAAGGATAGGCTCGAGGGGTTAACTAGGGTATCGTGTACTAAAGATGAGTACGGCAAGAAGGGTGTGGGGAATTACTCAACCGATATGGAAGAAGTAATTATATTACGGTATCAAACAAGGGTTTATCCTAATGCCTCTTATCATTTAGTTATTCCTAACTACACAAGTGTAGTCTCACTAGCGATCTCGAATGCATCACAAAACAAGTTCTAGAATCTAATATACTACCGGTTCACACTCTAAGCATTAAAGATGAATGCTTTAATTCCTACTAATCTAAGGGCGATCCTCACATTTTGGGTGGAATTTAGGTGGTAAAGGGTTTTGTGCTAGTCATGCAACTTCCTATCCATGAGACGCTTTTGTTAAGACTAATGGCCCACTCTTATCGTCATGAAAAATTTTAAATTTTGCTAAAATTACCCTAACCTACATTTTCTCATGGTTTATTACACAAATACACTTGGACAAAGCAAATAGTCAAGGATAAGCATAGTTTCAAAGTTCCGCTTTATTTTCCTCCCTACACTTAAACCGAACATTGTCCCAATGTTCCCAAAGTATCAAAGTTATGATAATAGAAGGTAATTAAAACGAAGAAACTAATACCCCGATTAGCTCGGTAGGATCCGTAAAAAGTGGTGGTTAAATCTTTTCCAAGAAGAGTTTTTGCGTGAAGGCTCCTTCCAAACTTGTGTAACTTCTTCTTGACAAACTAAACACGCACACTAGAAGAAAACAACGAAACCTTCGCGTAAAATCGGCGGTAATAATATACATAAGACTCGATTTAAACTAGGATATAATGCTTGTGGAATGGATGTTTACGAATTTGTTTTGAAAGTTAAGATCGGAAAATTCCAAAATTTTATAAGTAGCTCGAAAACGAGAAAAGTAAGTCGATGTTTTATTCCTTCTGACGCCGTCGGTTGCAATCTGACGCCGTCAGTTATCGACAAAAACGGTCTGCGATTTTCGAAAAAATTCGGAAAATTTGCATCTTTAGAATCTGGAAAACTTCGCAAAAATATCCATTATGACTCGATACAAGCATTTGACTCGAACAAACAAACATATATATCTTTTAATTAATTGTTATTCTCATGTTTACGTTTCTTATGAAAACGTGTGTAATCCTCCTACACTTATCCTTTATGTAAAATACCTTTATATGTAATTAAGACGAGGTTAAAACAAAATAAAGCATTTTACAAATTTAAACATGAGGGCAAACAATTAATAAAAGATATATGACACTAACAAGCAACCAATCCATCACATAGGCTAGATAAACCATGCAAGTATCCACACACATCAAATAGTTCACCATAAGGTTAAGTTGTCAAAGATTATTACATGCCCAAACATAAATTGTCTCAACAGCCAACACAATCATAGACAATACATAAACTGAAACATGAGTCACTGGGGGGAGGGTCCACGATAGTCATAACCGGGGAAGATGGCCCAAATACCCATAAGGTGGGTAATCCTCTTCTCTCCCGGAAAGGATCAACTGGAGGTGTGGATCAAGGCGGTCACGTCAGGACAAATGCTGCATCTGCCTAACAGTGTGGTCATAGGTCCAATTAGCCCTCTGATCCTGCTGTGCCATCCACGTATCCATGCGTCCCATCCATGCTCCTTGGTAGGCCTGCCAATCTCCACTAGACATGTGTCTGTAGGCGTCAGTGGAGCTCCCTGCTTCACCCCCCTGCTGGTGCGCTGGCATGTGTGGCTCTTCATCATCATCGTCATCACTACCTTGAATGACGGGTTGAGCATTGAACCAAGCAACGCCCCTACCATAATCCATTATAACCTCCATAGCTTTCAAGGACTTGGCCTTGACGACCCTTGGTGATACCTCATTAAGGTATGCGGGTGCCTCCCCTGCCAAAATGCCAAAGGACCGAGCTAACCGAGTGATGAACATACCCCCATAAACTTTATCCTCAACCCTCATTCCACTGGCAGTCCTCAAGTAGTCGGCTAACCAGAATGGGATGTTACAGTGCACACCCTCAGCCAATATGCAGTAGAGATAGAACAGATCTGGTAAAGTGACACGATGATTAGTGTTCCGGCGCCCCGTGATAGAAAATGTGAGGCAACGGTGCACTAGCCTAATCCGTGGATCCCGGATTTGAGATGCGAGAGTACCCCCAGTGATGTACTCCCCATTAGCTATCGTGTTCGTAGGCAAGACACAACATTTCATCCTTATGGGTAAGTCCGGTTGCCAAATTAGCCACGAAAACATCGCTCCCAACATTCTGGCGCTATATAACCCCAATCTCCATCCAAACTCAAGGACCGACATAGCCTCCAATCTCCTCCCAACCTAAATCGGACCCCAAACTCAATGTTATCACGACACGAATTAACATCCAACGTGTAAGATGCGTGGAATTCACGCACCAACTCCCCATATACGGGTTCACGCATCCTAAACATCCTTTCCCACTGGGATCGAGAACTTGTCCTTCCTAAAACTATTCGCAAACTCCCTAGCGGTCATGACCTCAAGAAACTCCCAGTCCACAACGACCCCGAGTCAATAGTTTGATGAAGCAAATCATTATAACGAACTTGGCAATCTTCCTCGATAAACACTCCCCATTCGTAAATTGTGTCGATATTTGCACAGGCATTAGAGGATCGTCCTCTTGTTCTCTTTGTTCTTACGCTCATCCGAAACAGAAAATCAAATACGGTGAGGACGGCGTCAGAGAATCATCACGGCGTCACATAATGATTATGACGCCGTCCACCGTAATTCAAATCCGACCTTTGCGAGGAAAACCCAAGTTTTAACCACAACCCTTAGCCCAAACACCCATGTTAATGGTATAATGGCAGTGGGTTCGATCCCTAAGTCGTCAAGGCTCCGCAAAGTCAACCCCATATGATAACACTATCATTTGCCAAATCATTAGCCTAATTAATAGGATTCATAGGCGGTATATAGCATAGATCAAATTAGTTGGGGTTGTTGGTTTGAAAAAGAGGGAAAAACGAAATTGAGCATGAATTAGGACAATTAAACAGACAAAGATCAATGTGCATTACTTACCTTGTGGAAATTGTTTTGGCAAAATGATGAATTAGAGGTGGGAAAAACGTGAGTGTTGGGTGTGGGGCGGATAAAAATTTTGTAGGGTAAAGAATGAAAGAGATGGGTGATGTATTTATTAAATCGATGCGGGGTAGCGACGGCGTCACACTTTGTACGTGATGGCGTCACGCCTAAATTTTTGCCAAAAGAAAACAGTTTTGTCGATCCGCCTGGATCAAAAATTTGATTACTATCTTTGAAAAAGAATTTAGTTTTCCTCTTGAAATTTATTTGGCTAATCCACCAATAATCCATATAATGGTAAGTAATGCACATGTCAATTTGTTGTTCAATTGTAATTTTACACATTCCGAAGTTTTGGAGGTGAGGTTTCCTTTTCCCGGGTTTAAAACCGAAGAACTTTTCTTTACATTGGGAAAGTCGGTAAGTGATCGTGCACCATTCCAATGAATGTATTTCTAGGGATCAAGCGGGAACGTTAAGCGGGGTTCAAGCAAGAATACGACTTCTTGACGAGATTTGCTAAAGGAGAGGGTTCGGGAGTCACCCTGGTGCGTTCTAGTATTGCATATACCTTTTCTAGCTTTTTAGGTATATTGTTTTTTGCAATTTCACCACGAATGCTCAGTATGAAATTGTTAGCTAGTCCCAAGAAAGTGTCATGAGTTTTCCGCATTTGATCCTCGAGGCGCTTAATTTCCTCTTCTTGCTTGTGGACAAATGTCAACATTATGTCCTCGAATTCATCCTGCCGGGACTTCCTTGGCAGCAAGAATTCCTTGACCGTATTCACATGTTTGTCGGCCAAGTGGTTACATCCATTAACGCTTTCATTTGGGTCTCCATACTCATAATTGCTTGTGCTCGAACTTAACCCGTTATCTTGGACAACCGGAATTTCCCAACCTTCCTCTTCGTATTGAGCTAAGTCCTCGATGACTTCCCAAAGATGCCTCAAACATTAAGATTACTTAGTCTCCCACCACGGCGTAATCAATGGTTTGTCGGAGAGAAAGACCGACATAATCATAAAAGATTTGGACATGGAGCCAAAGATCAATCTTTGTGATGAGGACTTTATGAAGTAAGTCCTTGAATCGGGTCCATGCTTTGTAGAGATTCACCTTGACGTTGTTGAAACGTCAAGATGTCATTCCTAAGCTTAGTGGTTCTCCCGTGGGAAAAATTGAGCAAGAAGCGAAGTAAGATCATCCCAACTTGAGATGGAGCCGTGGGAAGTCGCTCAAGCCAATTACTAGCTTGGTCCCGTAGAGAGAATTGGAAGAGACGCAGCGCGTGGTCTCCCGAGTAGTAGCATCAAGGTCGATGGAATCGACAATTTTGAGAAATCCTCGATCTTGATTTGGATCTTGAACGAAGTCCATGGAATGCACATCCGTTTTGCACTAACCGGATGGTGTCGGATCGCAGGCCGTAGTTTGGGCTTGGTCGGGAAGCTCAATGGTGTTCCTATAACCTAGGTGGTTTGGTCTCGAGTACTCACCAAGAGTACGGGCTCTTGGCGGTCGTTTGGTGGTGGGTTGATGAGTGGTGGTTGGTTGTCACCTTCCATGGTGAAAAGTGATGGGTGTTACGAACAAAGGTCACGAAGAAGGGGATAGACTAAGAGAAAGCTAAAAATGAGAAAATTTACTTGATAGGAATCAAGCAAAGAAACCTAAACGAGGTGGACTACTAACTAGCTATTCTATTCCGCGTGGCGCCAAAACTTGATAACGCTACACGCGTCGTTCGGGTCAAGGAAACTTCCTTTTCTTGAGCAAGTTTTATAACACCTAGCAAAGTGAACCTAATCGTTGTAGTGTAGTAATTAGGGTAAGCCACGGTATTGATATCGTTCTCTAGGGAATAGGAATGCTAGTGAGAAGTTACTACGCTAAGGTTGAGGTTGAGGAAGATTATTTTTGTATTTTTATATTTTTTAGAAATTGAAAAGGTACGAATCTCGGGTATTGGATTTGGGGGGTTGGTATTGCTACCGATTACTCTACTATTATCTAATTATCTAAGCTAAGGTTGTGATAGTCTATGTCTAATTGATGTGTACTCGTATGATAGTTTAAAGATGTGTTTACTTAGGTTTTACTACTCCTTAATTATCTCCTATTGATGGTTGATTTGTCACGTCCTTATTCCTAGTTGCGTTGTGATTCTAAGGCTATAGGGCGTGCTTGTTTCTAACTCTTTGAAATTACCAAAGGGTCTTGTTTACAAATCCTCTAGTGATTTATAGGCGCCTACTCTACGGTTGTCCTTGAATACTTTATCCTACAATTACCTAGATAATTATATTCTAAAGTTCACAAAGAAAAGTCAAGCATTAAGTACACAACGAATAATCTAGCGCACTCTAGATCATTAGTCAACTAAGATAAGTATCAACCAATCAATATTCAATAATTAAGTTTCATATTCCTAAGCAAACACACAAATAAATTAGCGGGACATGGAGAACATGCAAGCATACACACAAATAATCAAAGACATAATTAAATTAATGAAGTAAATACTTATCTTGATGTATAATAGGGTTTAGAACCCTAAATATCGCACAAGAAAGCCTTGGTTCGGTTTAGGTTTTACCCAAAAGACTACCCACAAAACCGAAAAATTCGGATTCTATATATAAGATTACATCTGCGACGGCGTCACCTTATGTTTCGTGGCCGCCGTGTCGCCGTCATTAGGGTTTCGTCTTGGCCACGTAAACCTTGCGACGGCGTCACCTTATGACCGTGACGCCGTCCCCTTGACTCTCCGACGCCGTCTTGGGCGCATCTAGGCCGCCCGAGTAACGACGGCCTACTCCTTTAGAACCCGACGTCGTCCCTTGAAAACATGCAATTTCGCTTCGACCCGTCATAAAATTCCTTCCGACGGCGTCGCAGATATCTTGATGACGCCGTCGCCTTATGTTTCAAAGACTTTGAGTGTCTCGATTCGACTTTGGCCATTTTCTTCAGATATTCGCGCCTTTTCGTCCAAATAAGCATCATTCCACATTTTGCCTTCAAGAGACCTAAAAAGTGAAAAGGAACGATATTAAGCAATAACGGATACAGAAGTGATCGAATAAGGGCTTAAATGACCCCTTAAAAAGGTACCTTTTAAAACCTTATCAACCATCAATAGGAGATAATTAAGGAGTAATAAAACCTAAGTAAACACATCTTTAAATCATCATACGAGCACACAATAATAAGACATAGACTACATACACCTTAGATTAGATAATTAGATAAGTAGAGTAATCGGTAAAAATACCAACCCCCATATCCAAACCCCGAGATTCGTACCTTTCCTTTCTTAAAAAAATATAAAAAAGATAAAAATAATTTTCCTCAACCCCAACCTTAGCATAGTAACTCTCACTAGCATTCCTATTCCCTAGAGAACGATATCAATACCGTGGCTTACCCTAATACTACACTACAACGATTAGGTTCTTCGCTTAGGGTGTTATAAAACTTGCTCAAGAAAAGGAAGTTCCTTTGACCCGAACGGCGTGTGGCGTTATCAACTATTTCCTTAACACGGCGTCGTCGAGCTTTAATCTGACGCCGTCGGGTTGTCATGATTGAAACCGGTCTGCTGCGTTTTTACGAAAAATTATGGAAAAATTACATCTTTAAAACACGGAAAAATTCTCGCAAAACATCCATTATGACTCGATACAAGTATTTGACTCTAACAAACACACATATATATCAATTTCACTAATTGTAATTCTCATGTTTACGTTCTTCAAAAACGTAGTTAATCTTCCCTACACTTATCTTTTTGTAAAATACCTTTATATGTAATTAAGACGAGGTTAAAGACAAAATAAAACATTTTCACAAAGTCAAACATGAGAATAAACAACAATGAAAAAGATATATGACACACAAACAAGCAAACAATTAAGCGTGGGTTGCCTCCCACGAAGCGCTTTTCTTTATTTATGAGTCTTGTAGCTAGACTCGAAGTCGTGCTCCTACGTGACTTCCTTACCGTCATCTTCCTCCTCATGACGATCTCTATTGGGGTTTTCCATGGTATAGCTATGCCCTATCGTGCATCTTTCTAAGAAGTCATCTTTCCCCCAATTTTTTCTATATTCTGGTCCTAATTTCAAACAATCTTTATAGAACCCAAAAATCTTATTCATCACATAATCTACTCCTTTCTCCTCATCCATCTCATTCCTATAGTAGACCGATAGCTTAAGTTCCTTTTCATCATTGGATAGTGATGAAAATTTCTCAATCTTAAATGGCATTTGGTAAGCTATGGCATTGGGCTCATCCTTGAATCTAACTATTCCTAATGACGGATCATAAGTCATCCCGGTGTTTTCTATGAATGGCTTTCCTAGAACTACATGGGACAAGCTATGATCTATGGCCGTACTAATATCCTCCACAATCAAGAAATCCGTAAGGTACGTGAAGCTACCTACATAGAGGGGAAATCCCTTAACTCTACCAAGGAAATTACAACTAACTCTAGGTTCATCGGGGTCTTGCCTATTTGGGATAGGTTTCTTCGTCACCCAATTATAATATGTGTTAGTCATGATGTTTATTGGGGATTTGCGATCAATGTAGGCCTTTGCCACGAAAAGATGTCCTATGCAACAAGGTATGTTGAGATTTCTAGGATTTCCAAAGATGATTCGTGGACTTCTCCTAACATACATGTGACGAAGGTCGCGTACTAGGTGTGGGTGGCATGAAAGTTCTTCTTCCGTAGGAAACTTATTGAAGTATTCATCACCTACTTCGTCTACTTTGTTGGTCAATTCTTCCTAAGGAGTCTCACTAACCTCAAGTACCGTCTCATGGTTCGCTTCGTCACTATTCCTATTTGGTTTTACTAAGGAGATGGCATTGACGAATTGAACATGCTTGGATGAAGGTGGATCCCTAGTTTCGAAATGCTTGCTTGGGTCCTTAATTTTGACACCGGAAGCTTCGGGAGAATGAGTCGAGATTGCATTAACCTTTTCGGTGGTCTTCCTATCACTATTGGTCATGGCTTTCAAAAGGTTATCTATCTTCCTATCCATCTCGGCTTGTTGTTGGTTAAAGCGGTCTGAAAGCTTGGCTATTTGCGCTTATTGGGATGTGACTAGGTGTTGCATCATCCCTTCTATGCATTGTTGACTAGGGCCGTGAGAGTGGGACCATGGGGAATCATTAGAGGTGAATTCTTTGGTTTGTCCCCAATTATATTCGGGTTTGCCCCTCCATGCTTTTCGGACATCGTTGAAAGTCCTAGGTCCGGGAATTGTCGGGAATCACCCACCCATTTCATTGGTACGCGAGGATGCGTAGTCCACGGAAGCTTGTTCGGGTAGTCTCGGGCAAGTACGAGTGTCATGGGGACTGTTAATACAAATAAGCCGTAAAAACGTTTATTTATATTTTACGATCTTTTAATGTTTTGTCGATAACAAACATAAAATCATTTTAAAGAAACACATAAAATACGTAAATGAGTTGAGCCAATAGTTTACTAACACACTTACGTTTTCATATAAATCACTAAACAAGTAATAGTGTTTTCATGTTATAGTAATGCATATGTATGACAACTAGTGTTTACATAATGGGTAGATATATACATACTTAGTATGTATTATAATGGGTAATATAATGGGTAGAAATATAAGTATTTGACCCATTGACTTATTACATTGAATGTAGTTGGGTAAAGCCCAAATTCCATGACCCATACCCATAGAGCATGATCCATAACCCATGACCCATTGCATGACATCATGCATAAGTCATAATGGGTATTATCCATGACCCATGGAGCTAACCCATGTCCCATTGACTAGATGAATTGCATCTTCTAGATACATTGTATCTATTTGTATACCCATGGATCAAAGCCTACAACCCATGATCCATGATCCATGACCCACAACCCATTTAGGGAGCGCCTCACGGATCCCTAGGAATTCACTAGACGGATCCTCAAGCAAGGGATCCGTGGGATCCATGGAACAGTAGCATGTGTTTTTCTATAAATAGTGAGCCATTTCTTCATTGTAAGTTGCCACTTCCCCACATACTTTCTCCTAGTATTGTAAACTCTCTAACCTCAAATCTAAAGGATCTTTCTATGTAGTTTGTGTTTGTTTTTGTGTAATTCTCTAGGTTCCTCTTAAAGGCGAGATCACCACCTCTTGAAGTCGAGCAACCTCAAGTCCATGAGTTGTCTAGCTTCGTCATCATCAAGCCTACTAAAGTTCTCTTGTTGATAGTTCTTCTCCGTCTCTAGAAGTGTTGTGTTTAAGGCATTAGTGAAAAATGCCAAAAGAGTCAAGACGAAGGCATTAATGAAAGGTGCCGAACGTCCGTGTCTAAGGCATTAGTGAAGGATGCCAAAAGGGTCAAGACGAAGGCATTAGTTAAAGGTGTTGAATGTCCGTGTCTAAGGCATTAGTGAAGGATGCCAAAAGGGTCAAGTCGAAGGCATTAGTGAAAGGTGCCAAGGGTGTACAATCGATATGGTGCATCGATGTACAAATATAGATAGGTTGTGTCCAAGGATATTGATATCCTTGATGATGTTGTAATAAGGAGTGGGTCTTCTTTGGGATAGGTGTCGTGTAGTGTTGGGTAGTAGTTCCTCCTTTATAATGGAACTCGGTATCTAGCCTTGTCTTAGGATAAAGTGTAGGCGACGTTGTGATAGGTTTGGTTCTACCTCGTGGAAGAACCCGGTGTCTAGCCTTGTCGGAAAAAGAGTAGGCGACGTTGTGAAGGCTTCTCCGCCATAAGGAGTTTGTGTCGTGTAGTGCTTACAAACCCTCGAGTAGGTGACTCGGGAAGTGGAGTAGGGCAAGGAAGGTGTCCTTGTAGCCGAACCACTATAAACACTCGTGTCGTGGTTTTGTGTTTCTTATTCTTTATCTTTGCATTACATATTTACATACTTATCTATCAACATCCAACATACACATTTGAATAGATTGACATAAGTCGATCGAAATACTTTAAAACGAAGTTTTAATCAGTAAAACTATTCAACCCACCCCCTTCTAGTTTTCCACAATTGGTATCAGAGCTTCGTTACCAAGTTTCTTAAGAGTATATTGTACTTTTAAAAACTTTATACGATCCGTGTATGATTGAAAACTGCAAGGAATGAAATTTCTTAAAAACAAAAGGTCACGTTTTAAAATCATCATATTTTATAATGTTGGATAATGATAGATATTTCTAAAATTTTCCTTGTTAAGAATTCTCCATCCTAGAAGATCATGAAGAATTTCTCTCTAATATTTCTTTTCTCAAAAAGAATATATAGCAAAGGTATGATCTTTAATAAATTACTTACAAATAAATTATTTTCGTATATTTTCTAGATGAATTAATAATGTCATTTTGTATAAACATGATTAAGTTTAGTAGTCTCATTACGCTTTCTTAAAAATCACTAAAGTGGTTATCTATATTGAACTCATTATCAAGAATAGTATTCTTCGTTGATCTCTATAGACAAAACTACAAACTAGTGATAATGATATCTCGGCTATTCGAGAGCCTTGATCATCACTCCTCACATAAGGTTATTGACATTTCATCTATGTCAATAAGTATCCATGTGGAACTCCTCATATTATGATAAAATAAGATTTTATCATAATCGTTAAAACTTCTAAAAGAATTATGATTTCTTCATAAAAAGGGAACCTCGTCAAATAGGACTAGTAAAACACGTCAAAACCTCAAACCATAAGTTATAGAGCATAAACATCAAGCCTAGCCAAGAATTAGAACTCCCAAACCAAAATTATCAAATATCACTTAGGCTATCAATCTGCGATATGCGGATCACAATGCTTGAACTAGTCGGATCCCTCTTACAAGAGATCCGTGGGATCCGTGCAACTGAAGACATAATAAGAGAGAAATGATCACTGTAGTTCCACTCTTCACTTTACTCTCTCAAAACTCATGAACATAAAACCCAATTTACTGTTCACATGAGTTAATTCATCATCTTCTCTAAGGAAACAATCACTTGTGTAAGTATAATCTTCACTACATTATTATTTCCATTCTTTGATTCCTAGGAGTACAATTTACATGTTTAGAAATTGAGCGAAAATAGGTTTGTCACAATTTGTTACCACATTGTTTTCTAAGATAAACTAAATCAAAGAATCAACATCGTTAATACAAACTAAACTCATTTTTCGAATTCAATTAAGATGTATTGAGCAAAATTGTGATGAATCCCATTAGGTTACTATTCACACAACTACACCACATTGTGGTTTTGATGTTTAGTGTCACAATTCTCAATTTTCGGTCATTTCTCAAATTACTATTCATCTCGGGAGTTTACTATTCATCGGTTACTATTCATCATTTTCGGAGTTGTTTTGATATTCTGAGAACATATTTCAAAATTTTACTATTCACGAAACACTATTCATTCCCGGAGAAAAATTTATATTTCATTAACGTATATTTTTCTTATTAAATAAACGCTATCGCATAATCATTTATTTTGAAAAATTGATCCGACACTTCCAAAAATAATCCTAGTATATTTTATACTCGTTTAAGACTATAAAAATTATATTATTATTTTACCGATGTTTTAATTTATTTTGTATATAAATTGTTACGTATAAATATTTACTGACGGTTTTAAATACTACACGATAATTATTATTTCACTCAATTTTTGTAATAAATGTGATTTTATAATTTTTATGACTTCAATATATTTTATTTTGACCCGTTAAAATTTATTTTTAGCAAACGCTACCGTAAAACCTCAAATATGTACACAAGTTACTAATTATCCTTAATTAACTAAACATTTACTCTACATTAATACACTTAATTATTACTAAATGCATCTAGTCTTTTTTTTTTAAGTATGTCGACCAAAGTGAATGACTCACATGCATATGTGTACAAAATATCTCTTGTATACAATGACACTTGCTTATGTTTAATATATACATTAACTTACACATACATAACACATACATAAAGTGTAATAAAAAAAAAGTATTCTCTCTACTTCCTTCTACCTTAGAACCGGCCAAGGGTGATCACAAGCAAGGAGTGCTTATTTTTTTCAAGACAAGTAATTTCACAACTTAGGCATACTCTTAAGTAAGGTTTTGGAATAAAAACCTAGGGTATTTAGGATAAACCCTTGTTCATTTAAACCTCATCAAGTAACTAGTAAGCATTTCATGATCATTTTCATCTTTCATATTCATATTATGGTCATTTTATCATGCTTGAGAAAAACATGCAAGTTATATGGTTATCTATACCACTTTAATTGTTTTTAAGTGCTATAAATGAATATTTATCATCCTATAATTATCCCTTGAAACATATCATTTTTGATGATGTCTAGGAACCCATGACACCCTAAGAAGGTGTATGGTAGGTTTAGAATAGCTTTGGCGTTGGTTTGAAGTGGTTAGAATAAGTTTTGTGAGAAAAACTCATTTCGACAACTATATATAAAGGTCGATCATTTACGTGAATTCGGAAATTTCGGCAGTTGGTAAAAATTTTGGGCTAGATATTTAGAAAATATACTTTAAAAGAAAAGCGTGGCCGCTTGAATGGGTTAAAGCGGAGTTATAACGAAGAAGTTATGCTATTTTCAAGATTAACGACGAAAACTATATTTTCGAGAAAATTCAGCATGTTATCCCAAACTTTTACGAGTCAAAAATGAGTCTTAAGCGTTATTAAATGAGTCGATTTATCAAAAATATATTAGTATAATTTAATACGAAGCTAAGGACATATAAAACGTAGAACACGGACTTGTAACGATTAAATTACACGCGTTTCATATAAGCATAATTAATATATTTTCTAATAGCCAAAGATATCGGCCGCGAATGACCATGTTGAGGGTCGTTTTTAACATTGATGGAATACGTTTTATAAAAATATGTCTTCTAGTAAAAGTAAGTTCACCTAGCCTATTTTCGAAAATGTCCAACCGTTCGTCAAACGGAGTTGTAACGAATAAAATACGGTCACTCAAACTTTGCCGAAAGTTACCTTAAACAATATTTTGGATACAAGTACCCTACTTTACCTATGTTTTTCTCCATGATCGAGACCTCTATGATAAAAACTTAAAAGCTAAAACTTTGAGATAATGATACAAGCTTTCCAAAACCGTTGAGTTTGTTTCCTAACACTCGATGTGCACCAATTTACGACTAGCTTTTCAAGGACGTTTAGTCACTTTCATGAATTGTCAAATTATATTATTTTGCGACGAAAAACTATAATTTCTTAATAAATCACTAAATGATTATCGTAGGATATCATTTCGACGTAAGTACTTGTAAAGTATTTTACAACATGACGAGATGTCATAAACATATATTTCGACGATAAACTTTATTTTCAAAAATGCTCAAGTGGTATGGATATCATACTAGTTTGCATGCACGACATTGTTTCATGACTTATATTAGATCATATCATTCATAATAGGTCGCGGTTAGAGAGTTGCGTCTCATTTCGTGCATCCACTTTGTCATCATAACTATTGCAACAGTGAGTTCGTAGCCCACTTTTACTCGTTTAATTGTTTTATAAACTCTTGGAGATACATGCTCAACTACTTGCTTTTACTTTACATTTATATGAACTTAAATATCTTTTGTTTCACTACTGTGTGCGTAAGTAGATTATGCCCGAATGAATTGATCACTATGTTATGAACGCTATTAGTTGAAACACTTTCCTTGATTTTTAACTCTTGAAATGTATATTTGAGCTCTTTTAAATTGATTCGGACCCTTTAACATATAAGTGAACACTTTGGACTTGATTTGAACTTTTTGACATATAGTTGAACTCTTTTAACCTGTAAAGTACCCTTTTGATATATTTTAAACTTGTTTGACGTGATTTTGAAAGCTTCGACTATCTTGAACCTTTTGATATTATTCGAGCTCTTTGACTGTTCTGAACTTTTGAACTTAACTTAAATCTTTGAACTTAATTACAAACTTTTGAACGGAACTCTTGAACTTAAATACAAACTTATGACTTGTTTGAACTTATTTAACCATACGTGTTATGACCTTGACCTAAAGTCTCCCATATTCGGAGTATCACTATAAAGTCTCGCCTTATTGGTGGAGCGTTCTCAATAATTCTCGCCTTATCGGTGGAGTGTGCAAAGTCTCGCCTTATTGGTGGAGCGTTCTCAATAATTCTCGCCTTATCGGTGGAGTGTGCAAAGTCTCGCCTTATTGGTTGAGCGTTCTCAATAATTCTTGCCTTATCGATTGGAGTGTGCAAAGTCTTGCCTTATTGGTGGGCGTTCTCAATAATTCTCGCCTAGGTGGTCGGTGACAAAGGAGTCTCCCTTGTTGGAGCGGTCTGAAAGTCTCCCATGTTCGGAGCATCCACGAATTATTATATCGTGGTGCTTTCTTGTGAACTATTATGACAGTATACTTGACTTCTAGACATACTACTTTTGGCGGTGGGTTGTGAACACACAGGTTGCAAGTTTTGTATGGGCGGAACTTGGGCCGAGTGGATTTACAATGCCTTTGCTTTGTGGACTATTCTAAATGACCAAAACTTTTCCTTTGTTGCATGAGCGCTCTTTAAAAGCTTTACTTGTTAACCAAACTCTATGAACTCACTCAACCATTGTGTTGACACTTTTAGCATGTTTTATCTCAGGTATCTAAGGCATTCACTTCATGGCATGCATGTGGACTTATCATAGAGTCGCGGTGTCGACGCGTCTCACCTATATTTTATGCACTTAACTATCGTTTGATTGTAACAAACTTATTTTGGTACCTTGGAAATCTATTGGGACCTATGTTTTGTAAACTCGATTATTTCTTGAATCAAACGATATTTTCAAAATGACACTTTAGGTCGTTCGATATAACTGTAACTTTGATGCTATGACAGTCCTCCCCAAGGTATTCCATTCCGCTGTAAAACAGGTAATTTGGGGGTGTGACATTTAGTGTAGCATATTGGTTTTCATAAACACATCAAATCATAATAATGAGAGGCGTATAGTTTAGGTTTTTAGAGAGAGAAAGTGGAAGAGTTTAGGGAACTTAGTGAGACAAAAGAAAAATGATATTATGAAGCTCCAACCCACTACCTTGGGAGGTAGAGTGTATTTATAGTTTCTTACAAGACACGCCTCCTACGGGCTGTGGATCAGGCATACAGTGGGTAAAGACCCGTCCGTCCTCCATGGTGTTACTTAACTAACTACTTATTAACATAACTTGACTACGACTACGAGCTTTCTAACAAATACATATACTTGAGGTGACCGACTCTTTAACTAACGGATTTTCTAAATCCTAACAATCTCTCCCTAAGAGAGGTCACCTCAATTTACATTGAATACAAACAGATATTACATTTTGATTGTTCTTGGATTCTTGATTAAGTTCTTTGCTCGTAGTCCGTAGCCTTTGATTCTTCATGTTCCGCATGTTTTGTTTACTCAAGTGGAGGTCTTTAAGCGATTCACGTGATGATGGGTGTTGAGCCGACTTTGAGATCATCGCCACCATAAATCTCGACCAATCCTTTGTAGTGTTACCATCATGTGACATTGTGACTTTTGGACCGACATGCTCACATTCGGATCATGATTTCTTCTCATCGAGTTGCGGAAGCTTTGTTGATTAATGATATTTGCGGCGAAAGCGAAGCATGGAGTGAAATTATCAGTCGTTGATGAAGTTATGTACTTATCATGAATTCTTTAGATATGAATGTGATGTGTGAGCATGCGGCTATGGATTGACTTCTCAATTCGATCATTACAAGCGTTGGGTGTACGCACACAACAATTAACAATAAAGTGCACGAAATTGTCTTTGATCACTTCGTTGAATTGAGGTACACGCCCACGGTTCCCGTTGATCGATACAAATCTTGCTGTGACGGTATAATTCCTAAGAATCTCCTTGACAAGGTTTTGCGGCTACTCTAATTTGTTCTCAAATCGAACGTCGCAAAGAAGACAACACGGGTGAGTGAACCAACAAATTGAGGTTTCTTGATTAAAGAAAATGATTTGAAAAACAATCGTGTATTGCTTATCGGAAAGAATTTTGCAATACAACGAAGGTTTTATATTGGAAATCGGTTTTCAATCACAAACACCTTTGATTTTGAAAACATACTACACGATCGATGATTCGTGCTAAGCGGTGAAGTCTAACGAGACTTAAAGCGCTTTCGAACACAAATGCAATGAAGTCACGGAGAATAGATTGAATTCCGGTCGTTTAGTCCCGAGGAGACTCGATGGTGTGTAAAGCGATTCGAGATAATGGAATGATCACTAAGGATAGTGATCGTAAAGGTTTTGATTAGAAATTACACTCTTGATTGATTTGGAATAGAATTGGACACGAATTGGAAAGCACAACAATCGGATGAGAAAACGTAAGCGTAAGTTTTAAAACTACGATATCGCACAAAATAAAAAGTGAAAACTAAAAGTAAAAGACCTAAAAATATAAAAAGGACATTTATGGAATCCTAAAAATAAAAGAAAATTATTAGAAAAGAAAATTATTTTTACACTATTTAATTAATTATTATTAATTAAAACTATTTTAACTATTTAATAAATACTCTAAAATAAAAGAAAATACAAGATAAGGCTAGAAAAATAAACTTATGATTCTGAAAAATCTAAAATACTATAAAACTAATTTTAAAACTAAAAATATATTTTTCACACTTTTAATCTAATTATTACTAATTAATAACTATTTTAAATACACTTAATTACTAGAAAATATAAAATAAACTTGGAAAAATAAAATTTTAACTTGGAAAAATCTAAAATATGATAAAACTAATTTTAAAACAGAAAATATATTTTTTAGACTTTTTAATTATTTATTACTAATTATTTATTACTTATTAACTATTTATAATTATAATAAATACTAAAAGATAAAGAAAAATCTGAAACTTTTCTAAAATCCTATATGATGACGAAACCTAAGAAAAATAGAAAAACAAGATTTGCTTATTAAAAGTTGAAAAGAAAAATCAAAAGCTAAAAATCTTAAATAAACGCTATCACTATTTTTATATTGATGTTTTGTGATTTTATTTTTAAAACTACTTATATACTAATAATATGAAACTTTAATAAAGACAAAAATTTACAAAACTCAAATAAGTGATTTGATGGCTTATTAATGACATGGCCTTAATAGCTTATTTGGTGGCAATAAGCTCAAACAAGCTTGCGGATGAAACAAAAGCTCAAAGTAGATGTGAACAAGCTATAAGAACAGAAATGAAGCTAAAAGATACCAAGTAGCACTCTAAAAGCTATGAACAAACAAATAAGCACTTGGCTTTGAAGCAGAAATGGGACAAGATACAAGCTAGTAGCGACCCTAGCTAACAAGCTTAAAAGTAAAAACAAGACTTGATACTTCAAGAGGACCAGTTGGCTTTCCAAAGAACTAGAGAACACAAGATTTGGACAAGTAATAAGCTCAGTGTGAGCTTATCAATTTGGGCACAATTTCTGTGCACAGGGCAGTTTTGTGAAACAGGTACCCAAGAAAAGCTATAAAATAAGTACTCAAAAAGCTGAGAAATCAAGAACTAACATTTTTGTATTTTTCTTTAGCAACTAAACTACAATACCTCCAGAGCTTATAAGTTGAATCTTAATATTAAACCCCTAGTGAAATTCCAAAGTTTATTCAAAAACGACCTATTGAGATTTTGACTTTTTGAGAAAAACCAAAAAGTTGACCAAAGTGGATTTTGAATTGATTCTAAGCACTTGATGATGTTGTTTTAAGATGTGTTAAGACTGATTATAGCAAGATTAACAACTTTTGAACACAAAATAATGATCAAGCTTCATGAAATCTCAACAAAGGATTGCATAAGGCACAATCAAATGAAATTTTGACTTTCTTTGAACTAGGACTTGTTTTCTTGATTGAAATAAGTTATTTAAACCAAGTTATGAAGATTTCCAACAAGACCAATGACTAGATTACCTTTAAACACAACAAACCAAACACCCCTTTAGGCTAACTGTTATGAAGATTTTACAAAGCAACTCTCAAGTTTAAAACATGAGCTTAATTTCAGACCTTATATAATCATTAATTAAGACTAAACAAGCTTGAATCCACAGTTACAACAACATAAAACTAGGAATTAAGACAAGAGCTATTTTGACAGTTATAAAGAAATTTATGTAAACTAACAATTTAAAAGATCAACCAACTGTTTTTAAGGATTAAATACACTTAATTACTACTAATGAACACTAAGAACAAGAAATTACAACAACTAATCAACCACAATAGTGAAATGCAAAATTACTTAAAAAGGCTTACAATAGCTTCCAAGCTCCAAACTGAAAACCAAGATCAATGAACACCCCTATAAGCTTACCAATAAGCTACTAACCCAAGGCCATCCATTATATACCCTGCTCCAGCTGTGAACACTTCCATGGAACCCTTTTTATTTTCAAGTATTTAATTGGTATTTTGTGATTTTCTATTTTGACTCTCAATGAATTTTAAGATAACTAAAAGCTTCAATGAGCTTTCTAGGAGCTTAAGTGACCTATTCTAGTCCATACAAACTCTGAAAACAACATTTGATCCAACTTGAGATTTTGCATAAATATGAAATTGCATAAACTGAAATACACTTTGATACTTGAATTAAAGTTTCACAGAGGCTTTATTATAACATAATAACTTGAAATACAAAGTTTTAAGCTTAAAACATAAAGCGAAATTGAAAATTAACTAAAGCGACTTGAAAATAAATATTACACTAGATAACTCTTTTCTCCAATGCATCTCTCTCTTATAGACTTTTCATCATCTACGAGGTACTCGAATCTATCCCACCAAATTTGAGCCCTTGGATCACTAGAAATAATCGAACCGTACATCTAGCTTTTGGCGTAATTTTTCTTCAAAGCGGTTTAAGCTTTAATGAGGTTTGGTTGAGATAATTAAAGAATTTGGAGTGTAGAGGAGTTGGAGGGGACATGGAATGGGAGGAGGGTTGAAATTGGAGTGAAAACCACTCTAGTTTTGGAGTTTCAGGTGGTGAAGAGGAGATGCTACAGTGCATCTGGTATTAGGCGCGTGTTTCTTGGATTTGACTTTCATTTGACCGGGGATAAATAATAAAAAGGGGGTCCAAAATAGATATGGCTGGGTCAAAAAGAGTTGTGGACTGGGGGGGTCAAGGTTCAAGGGTCAAAGGCAGTTGGGTTTGGGCTTGTTTTTGGATTGGGCTTGGATTATTTATAAGGATCCGGTTGGTTTAAGTAATAAACAAGGACCAAAAGTGCAATTTTGCCAAACTTCAAGGACTGATCTTGCAACTTTTCCAAACTTCTCACAAGGACCAATTATGACCAATATTGATAAAACAAGAACCCTTTTGCATAAAATCCATTTCAAGGTCCAAGGACTAAATTTGCAAATTTCTAAAGTTTAAGGACCTTTCTTGCCAATTGACCAAAGAATCATTCAAGGATCATTTTAAACAACTTAGAATACTTGAGGACCTTGAATGATAAATTTCCACATTTTTGAATTTCAGGACTAGATTTGACAACTTTTAAAACTTGGGGACTAAAGCGCCAATTTTGCAAACTTTATACATTTTCATCGATTTTGATATTTTGCATTTAAAACACATAAAACACTGATTTGTGATAATTTGATCATTTGATGTGTTTACGGCGTTTCGAGATGATTTTTGCGGTTTAGATTACACAAAATGATGAGTATTTGGACACTCATCAATCCCCCATCGAGATATTGCTAGTCCCTAGCAATGATTTGAGAAAACCTTGATGGATTTGAAAACTCTTTACCAAAAGCCATCACTTACGGAGTAGCCAATTGTTTTGATTCAAGTAAGAATCTTGGTACAACGATAACCAAATGATTTATTGGCGAATCATAAACCATATAACGGTTTGATGTGTCTTTACGAAGCCGTACCATACGGACTAGCCAACTCTTAGATAAATTATCGGGATTATCTTTGGTGGTGAATACCAATTATGGATTTTCCTTTGCCTTTACCACAAGCCATAACCTTGGGCTAGCCAACTCATTATCTTTTGAGGATGATGGGAGTGAAGAACCATACAATTTTGGGCAAATTGCAAGCCATATAAGCGGTTTGAGAAATCTTTACCAAGAGCCGTTTGCTCTGGATTAGCCAATCCTTTAGTTTATCAAACATGGCGGATGATAACCAAATGAGTAAGTGTAAAACACTTACTCCAAAAAAAAAAAAAATTTTGGCCAAAAGCGGAATTGGGTAGATAATATATGAAATTAGTGAGAATTCCCCACATAGAAAGGAATATTGCCCTCAATATTCAAAGTCTTGTGGTTATCTTGAAACAAAAACGTAAAAGGGAAATATTACGGCCATTTATTTAGAAAGGATTTTTTTTTTTTTTTTTTTTTTAGAAAGAATGAGAATATACAACGAGTGTGGGAAGACTCCCCACACTAGGGTGATAGAAAGGGTATAAGAAGGCGAAATATGGGTGAAAACCCATATGGTGCGTGCTAAAGTTTTTGATTACCGAGTCACTAGCTTGACTCGATCCCGCATTCATTGGTTCATGGGGAATGTTTGTAAATCCGGGACAACCACGGGGGAATGTCCTCTCCAAAGTAATGCTTCACTCGATGACCATTCACTTTAAAATTAGGACCATCGGGTTGAGATAACTCAACGGTACCATAAGGATAAACCTTAGCGATAGTGAATGGACGAGACCGGTAGGGACTTGAGCTTTCAGAAAATCTTCAATCTAGAATTGAAAAGAAGGACTCGATCACCAACGTTAAAAGCGCGGTTCTTGATCTTGGAGTCATGAATCTTCTTTGTCTTTGCTTGTAGATCAAAGAGTTCTCATAAGCTTGATCACGAAGTTCATTTAGTTCATTCATTTGAACTTTTACGTGATCACCGGTATGCGTATATCGAAGTTTGCATGCTTTAAGGCCCAATAAAGCCTTGTGCTCTAACTCAATCGGAAGATGACATGCCTTTCCGTACACTAGCTTGTATGGAGTACACCGATGGGTGTTTTGTAAAATGTCGGAAGGCCCAGTGCGTCATCAAGCTTATCAGACCGGGATGCACGATTTTCGCCTCTTGTCCTTTCAAGTATTCTTTTAATACCACGATTTGAAACTTCCACCGCCCACTTGTTTGGGGGTGGTATGCGATAGAGAAGGTGGGTAACACCATACTTTTGCATGACTCTTTCAAATTGGTCATTACAAAATGTGTACCACGATCACGATTATCGCTCTCGGAGTTCCAAACACGCAAACAGAGATTTCAAAACTTCACAACAACTCGGGCATCATTGGTGGGTAAAGCTTTTGCTTCAACCCATTTTGTGAGATAGTCAACGACCACAGTATGTACTTGTTACCACGAGAAGATGGAAACGGCCCCATAAAATCAATACCCCATATGTCAAATATCTCACAAACTTGAATGGCATTTTGTGGCATTTCATTCCTTTGAGATATATTACCATGAGCGTTGACAAGCGTCACGAGGCTTTGACAAATTCGTGGGCATCCTTATAGATTGTGGGCCAATAGAACCGGAATCAAACAACTTTTGGTGGTGTAGTTTGGACTATGATGGCCCCGGTGGGTCCGGCATGGCAAGCGGTGAGAATATCAATAGCTTCGTCCATAAACACACCGTCGGATGACTTGATCCGCATGATTTTGAACAAGAAAGGGTCGTCCCGAAATAATGTTTAACATCTTTGAAGAATTTGTTCTTCTGTTGGTCGACATCCCTTTCATTAATGAAGTTTCCGCATGGTAATTTGCAAAGTCGACAAACCATGGGGTGGTAGAATTTCCACGAAAAGAAACCGCATTGAGTGTTTCGAGAGGAAATGTTTCATTTATTTCCTTTTTCGAAAACATCTTGGTGAGGTTTTCTAATGCAGACGAGATGATCGTGACTAGATTCTCGGCTCCTTTTTATCACGTATAATGATATCAAATTCTTGGAGGAGGAGAATCCAGCGAAGCAATCTCGGCTTTGCATCTTGTTTTGAAAAGAGATATTTAAGAGCGAGTGATCCGTATACACTACGCATTTGGTCAAGATAAGATCTGACGAAACTTCTCAAAAGCATACACCACGGCTAATAGCTCTTTTACGTGGTGGTGTAATGAGTTTGAGCCTCGATCATAGTTTTGCTTGCGTAGTGAATAGGTGAAAATGCTTATTTCTTCGTTGCCCTAGGACCGCACCGATAGCAAAATCACTTGCATCGCACATGAGCTCAAAAGGCAAGTCCGATCGGGAGCAGCGAGAATGGGTGCTTGATTAGCTTTTTCTTCAATGTTTCAAAAGCTTCTATGCGCGGTGAGAAGATAAAAGGAGCATCCTTTTCAAGAAGATGGGTCATAGGCAGGCGATTTTGGAAAAATCTTGAATGAATCTCGATAGAAACCGGCATGACCTAAAAACTCCTAATACCTTTGACGGTAGTAGGATGAAGCGACTTAGCAATGACATCAACTTTTGCTCTATCTACCTCAATCCCGTTCTTTGAAATCTTATGGCCAAGGACTATGCCTTCTTTGACCATAAAGTGACTTTTCTCCCGTTTAGACAAAGATTGGTGTCTTCACACCTTTGAAGCATTTTATCTAAATGGAGAGACATGATTGAAAAGAATCCCCAATGACCGAGAAGTCATCCATAAACACTTCCATTGTTTCCCGATCATGTCGTGGAATATGGCCATCATACATCGTTGGAGCGTGCGGGAGCATTACATAAGCCAAAAGGCATACGTTTGTAGGAAAAGTTCCGTATGGGCAAGTGAATGTGGTCTTCTCTTGATCCTGTGGATCAATAGGGATCGAAAGTAACCCGAGAAACCATCAAGGAAGCAATAGTACTCATTCCACCGCTAATCATGAGGATATTGGTTATTGTTTTAATCAAAGAACTTGTATAAAGATTGAATCAAGCAAGAAGGTTTTAGAGAGAGAGATGGGTGGGATACTTTCTAGAGAGAAAGAGATGAGAGAAAAGAAGTTGTATGATTAAGAGAAATGAAAGCACCAACCCTCTCCACATGTGGAGAGGGCTATTTATAGTTCTTACAAATAACGCCACCTACGGGCTGTGGATCAGGCATACATTGGGTAAAGACCCGTCCGTCCTCCACGGTGTTGCTCTAAACTAAATAACTAACTAATAAATAACGTAATTAACTACAAGTCTACGAGCTAACATATGCTAGACTATAATTGGGGTGACCGACACTTTAACATGGAATTTCCAATTCCTAACAATCTCCCCCTAAGGGAGGTCACCCCATGAAATACATTTTGCTTCCTAGCATTCTATCTTTGACATCGTTCTTGAGCTCATAGACTTGAATTCTTCACTTTCGCAATCTTTGTGCATTAGTAGCGATTCTTCAAAGTCCGCATAGTTTTGTACTTTTGTGGAGGCCTTTGGTGATCCACATCTTTGATGATCTTGAGCTTTCTTTGAGATCATCACCATAGCAAATCTCTGGATCATCCATAGTTGTGTTGCCTTCATGTGATGTTGTGACTTTTGGACCGACATGCTCACACTTTTGGATCATGACATCTTTCATCGAGTAGCGGAAGCTTTCTTTGGTTCATGATATTTGCGTGTAGCGAAGCATAGTATAGAAATATCGAGCCGGGTTATGTAGATAAGCACAAGTCATGATTTCTTCAATTAAGTGTGGATCTTTGTGAGCATGCGACTTTGGATTGACTCCTCAATTCGATCACCGCAATAGTCCAAATGTTCCCGCAAACAACGATTAGCAATAAAACACACGAAAGTGTCTTTGATCACTTTCGTTGAATTGAGTACACGCCCACGGTTCCCGTTGATCGGTACAAATCTTGCTGTGATCGGTAGGATTCCTAAGAATCTCCTTGACGGGGTTTCGCAATTTGTTCTATTTGTTCTCAAACCGGGCGTCTCAAAGAAGACAACACGGGTGAGTGAACCGGTAATTGAGATTCAGCGATTGATGAAAATTGATTTGAAAACAATCACGTATTGCTTGAAGAAAGAGTTTTGCACTCGACGAAGGTTTTATGAGAAAGATCAATTTTCAATCAAAATACTTTTGTATTAGAGAATGAGTACACATTCGACATGCTAGCGAAAAGAAGAGATTCGCGCATCGAATGGTTTTCTAAAAGTATTTTCAATCGAGATACTTTTGAATTTTGAAAACATAAGTACACATTCGACGTGCTAGAAAAGAAGATTTGCACATCGAGCGGTTTTCCAAAAGTATTCGTCAATTCCATTCTGGACCAAGGTTGATTCAAGTGAATCGCCCCATTGTTTCATCCGGTTGTCACAAGTTTGATCTTACGAGAAGATCTCACATGTCACCCACCAAGAGCTTGTTAGATGTTGGCTCTGAAGGATTTCCATCTTCATTGTGAATATTTTACATATCACTCGGATGTTACGGCAATACCACAAGGATAATCGTGGGACTCTTAATATATACTTACTTTCCACGTTGTGTGAAAAGCAAGTCTTCAAGAATTTAGTGTCCTAACGAGATATTGTGGATGATCTCTTGGCTCTAGACTCAATAGTGCACATTTGGTTCCTATGCCGGAGACTAGGGAGAGGTCTCCTTCTTCAATATCAACAATCTCTAGAGAAAGTCGATAGATAATGTCGGTTCCCGTGAGAATGAAACAAGTCCTTTTAAGAGGAACTTGAGTGGTTTGGGAAGATTAGTGCGATGCGTCCTTTGGGTCCATGACGTCTTGTCTTCAATACCGGTGTACCTTAGTAACAACCAGTAGCATATGTATTGAACCCGTTCTTGCCCTAAGGTTGAATTGATGGAGGGCTATTTCTTTTCACCCTTTTCACATTCAGTTCTTTTCATTCTTCAACCCTTCGATTGCTTACGAGACTTCATAACTAGAACCTTGTTGGGTTTATTCCATTACTAGCTCTGTCTCGATCCGCACTCTTCCCGTATCTCACTTTTCTCCTTTTTCAATATACCTAAGGACTCTACACTATCTAGTGGATTGTCCAGGTAGATCCCTCCGGTTACGGCGGATCGTGGGAACTAATACCTAACCTAACCATCCTTATAACACCATGCATAAAGTAAATTGGTGGTCTTTTAGTGCAGTTCATTCTTCCTTAAAACCAATTGAAAAATCATTTGGAAAACCAATCAAGGTACTTGTGATATAAAATCAAAACATTTTGTACCTTAATTGTTTTTTGATCATTTAGAAAATGCTCCCCTCAACATATGCATATGATATAAAATTGTTTGGCACATGGAGGCAAGAGTTCTTTGAAATAATTTCTTGATCACAATTTAAATGCAGAAAAAGCCATTTGATTTTCTTGGTAAAATTCTCCCCTCAATATGTGCATAAGATTTTGAAATCATTTTATCACATAGAGGCAAGAGTTCTTTTGAAGCACATCCACAATCACAAAATCCATTAAGAAAACCATTTGAAAACACAATCAAGGTACTTTATAATCTCTTTTAAAAAACTTTTGTACCTCGATGGTTTTGCTCCCCTCAATATGTGCTCGAGATTCGAAAGCGTTTAGCACATATGAGAGAGCGACTGCATAACCGAATCAAAGCGATCAACTTTTATCAAATTTCATTATTAAATCACAAATTCTCCCCGATCAAAATATCAAATCCTTTGAGATTTTGGATCCCAAGTGATTTAATTAGGTTTAGAAAACATGGGAGAAAATGTGGCCTTGTTTAAATGCTCATCGGTTTTGGATAAATCCTCCTCCTCAACATGTGCATTGTGTATTTAAAATCGTTTGGCACATGGAGCAGGAGTGCCTTTAAAGGACTAAAACCAATTCCATTAAAAGCAGTTTGAGATTTAAAACACGATCTCTACCCGATCGAAATATCAAACCATTTGAGATTTGTTGATCCCAACCGATTTAAATCATTTATAAAATTTTAGGGAAAGGCGTGGCAAGATTTAATCTTGAAGATGACGGATAAGGACCAACTCTAGACATTAAAGATTGTTAGTGTCGGTATGATAGTTTTTTAAACGATCTTTAAGTAAAATAAAAGCAGTTTCACAATCAAACAAGAACAGAAAAAATTTCATTTTGTAAGATCTTTGAGTTTTAAAGAAAATCATACCATGACATAACATTAAATCTTTAGATCACCACTTTATTTCGTACAAAGCGGACTTGATAGATGAAATATCGTTTTGAAAATATTTAATTTAAAATCACTCTCCCCTCGATTGATGACCGAAGTCGATAATTGAGTGACTTAGATTTTGATAAAAAGAAGTCCGTGATTTTCAAAATTTAGTCAATTTATTTTCAAAACAATATTTTCCATTTTCAAAACAATTTTATTCAAATTTATCAAAATTGTTTAAAATGGTATCTGCACAAAGATAAGTTAGGTGGTTGAGAAGCACATTGTTGATCTTTGTAGGGTTTGGAAGAAAACCGTCTGCGATGCGGTGAGACTTCTTCTTACGTTGCATTTTGAATGCCAAGCGAGGTCTAATTAAGCTCTGTTTCTTCAATCACTTAGAAGAAAACCAAGCTGGCGATGCGGTGAGACCTCTTCGTTGCATTTATGCCAACTCTCCATAGAAGTCCAATTAAGCTCCGTTTCTTCATTTGTCAACCCAAGACATAGTTACCCTTTCCTTTCGGCATCCAATCATCTTCAATTGTGGGATCCGGATCAGAACATTCTTATATCAATATACGCATACGTTAGTGAGCACACATCTGATATATGGTGGTCGACAACACCCAAACAACAATCGACTAATAAAAGTCAATGCAACATATCAATCAGATCATATAAATGTATGGGAATAATGTATTCATCACACTCTACTCATCTAATCCTAGCAATCATATCCTAGACACCTAGTCCTTCAACATAGGTTAACATCATTTTTAATTAAGCATATTAGGATAATTGAGAAAGCCCGTTAGATGAAGTAGATTTTAAAAAAACATTATCCCCCTCAATCCATGACTCATTTTATGAAAAGTTTAAAAGCGCTGAAGTCATTGATTGAGTTTTCAATTTAACAAAAACTCAAGGCGATTGTTAACCAACTCATTTACCACCATTTTAGAAAACACCAAATATTTTTAGAAGAATTTTAGGCGGAAAAACATTTGTGTAGGAACGATGAGTCCTTCGACATACTTTCCTTGTTTTGTTTTTAGGATAAGTGCACGAAATATTTTGAAAATAGTTTAAGCGTAGCACTTTCCTTCTATAAAAAGCAGGTTGCTATACGAAATAATAGCAAGCCATAGTTTGAAGCTTAGGTTCTGATGTGAAATAAGCGTAAGCCATTATTTAAGCCGGGTTCTGATCTGAAATAGCGTAAGCCATTGTTTGAAGCGGGTTCTGATCGAAATAGCGCAAGCCATAGTTTGTGACATGTTTTGAAAAAGAATATTTACACCTCTGCTCGAACTTCATCTATGGTCCCGTGCCATTATTGAATGACATTTCTAAGACCGTAGATGTTATCGATACCGAAGACATGTCTTGGAAAACATATTTTGGTCTCTTTCAAATTTTTGAAATTTTTTTTTTTTTTTTTTTTTTTTTTTTTTTTTTTAAGATTTTATATTTTTCTATTTTCTTTTTGTTGGTTTTATATTTTGTATTTTGTTTCTTTGGTTTTATATTTTTGTATTTTATTTTTCTAATAAATATTTACAAGAGATAAATTAGTTTAAGAGAATGATGAAATGAGTCTGAGATAAAGATATCGTTCAAAGACGTTGTAGAAGAAAGGAATCAACATCTCTTAAACTTTCGCCACCAAAGCATCCGAGGCTTCTAAGACAATCGTCGAACATGAGCCTTCTCAATTTGAATCTTTGGTAGCTTCCCCAAACCGACAAACATCGAATAAAGACCATTTCCTAAGTAGAGTTGAATACAAAGCGGTCTCATTGATTGAAGCTCGGCACCGAAGAACACGAGAACACAAGTAACAAGTTGAAACATTGATCGTCTCGGTGGTTATCAAATCCGGATTAGCGATTCGACCGATCACATGAACTGTTGTGCATCCCGATGTACACCTTACTCTTCGAGATTGACCGGTTGTCTATTTGGGGAACAATATATCAACATCTTCATTTTACCAAGTGCATTTCGGTTATCTAACATATAACCAATCAAACACATAATGTACACATGTACCCAACAAGAGTAGAGACGATGACATCCATGTAACATGTTGAATCGCTAATCATCTCGTGGATGTCAACTCGAAATAAGCGAATTAGCTCGATCAAGTGAACATGTTGTGACAATAACCGGAAGCACTTTATCATAAATCATATTGAAGATGTCGATAAGCACTATCATCTCACGCTCAAATATTCTTCTCATATTTCTTTCTCTTGAAGGTGAGTTGATACCTCGGAATCGACAACACATCATTCATACCAAATATTCTTGAAATAGAGGAGAACAAAATTAGCTCAAATGAATCTTGTGAGAATCAAGCGCTATAGAAGCTCTTTCGACTATCTTTATCAACCCATATGTAGACAATTTGAAGTGACCTTGAAGAAGCTAACCCGATATACCAAACTTGGGCGAAGTAGAGATCCCGCATTTGTATCTTAATCTTGCACTAATGTTGGAAGAGCGATTGTCGAAATTTATGCTCCAAGCAAATCTCTAAGTACTCAATACTCAAGCGAAGTATGAGACATTAACACCTCTTGCGATTATCCACAACGACATCTGCGTGTGACTTTGAGTAAAACAACGTAACTCCTAATAGTGATAGTTAACGGATCTTCAAACATCCATCCCGACTCACGGTAACTAGATAAACCAAGTCTTCAACTCAAATTCATAAGCCCGAGCAAGATATCAAATAAGAACACACCTTTGTGAAAGTCGACTTCAATCTCAAATAAGTGATAAATGATTAACTCGAAGTAGTCAACTTGTGTCAAATGCCCACCACGTGAATAAACATACAATCGGATGTACATTGACCTTTGAATGAACCGGAACGGATGATTTCCTCATCATTAATGCATTCTTCCTTAAGGTATTCATGTAGAAAGCGATCGGAAGATTCACCAATAATATCTTTGAGCGGATGAGGAAGTCATTTTCCTTAATGTTCATGTGGTTGATTTATAGCATGCACATTGTGAGGACCAATAATCCGCGAAGATTTGGCAAAGGAATACCAAGGGCGGATCATTAATCATGAACAATAATCCGTGAAGATTTGGCAAAGGAATACCAAAGCGGATCATTATTCAAGATTGCAAGCGCAATATTCGATAGTCATTATCAACGCCTAAAGGAATAAGCGGAGATTGGGCTTCTTGAGTAGTCTGAGTTGTACTTGTTGGATGATCAACATTTGCTAGCGGTTGGAAATACTCATCAAACATATCTTGAAACAATGAATCCCAAACAATAAATCCCATTTATCCTTAGTAAGTGAAGCATTAGGCGTTGAAAGAGAGTAATCAAAAATCAAGCAATGAATGATTGCAAAAGAATCTGAGCAAGTCTAATTGGGGATTAACTTTTGGCTTTTCAATCTTCCCAATTAGTGCTCTCCCTAAACCGACGAAGATTTTCAAGTGTTCTTCTCGGCCGGATTAAGAAGAAGTCTTTAGATCATCAAATGCAATTCGTCTTTAGTCTTCTAATCATGTAGCTTTCAAATGTAGATTAGGCGTAGACTCGACCTTCTTCAAGATTATCCGAATGGGAAATAGCAGTTAACATCTTCTTCACACCAAAGGCATTCCGTTAACTTGTAACTAGCAAATCCCTTAATTAAAATCCTCCCAATCAAACAAGAACGAAAGATGTTCATCAAGGAAATCGACCAAGACAACTAGAAGCACTTAGTCATTTAATCATATCGGCCGTGTGAAGATGTCAACCAACGGCTCTTAGAAGAAACTACATGTGAAGATGATCCGATAAGAAGAATCTCGGTTCTTACATGGGTTAGGAGCCGTTTGACCATATATTCTCAAATATCGATCAACCATGCAAAAGTTCACACTTCTTCTCCCCTCAAGAATTGCATCTGATGCCATTCTTGATTAACAAGTGATTATCATCCAAATGTACTATATTCACACTTCTCCCCATAAAATTAGCACATGATGTCGCCATCTTCATTATATTGAGCAAGAGGAATAAGAGTAATTATCAAGAGTCCGGTTCACTTGATGACCAAGCGCATGGAAAAAGCATGAAGCATGTTGATGAAGAATGTCGATGAGAATGGTCATAAACATGAAGATTTCTCTCTTAAGAAGATAAAGCGCTTGAAGTGTACACCTTTATTTTCTTTGAGGAGCGGGTGCGAAGTGTTATCTGCGAGACGCCATAATGATGAATCGAGGCTGAATCGGTGAGAGCAGGGCGTCATAGCATTGAATATCAAGGTTGAGTAACATGAACCCGAGAGTAATGAGATATCAATCCATTTGTTATCCATACTTTAAGCGAGTCCATGTAGTGAAGGATCGAGGAATCTACAAGTGAGTAAGGAATACCTGCACTAACATTACAAACTTGATTGCATATATATTGGTTAGTGACATTAGTATCCAAATTCTTTGGGGCTTCACAGTCAACCTTGATTTTGCCATTGGAAAACAGCTTTCCGGTAGGAATCCAACTAAGTCCAGCATCCTTAAACATTCTACCAGATGGTATCCACTTATGGTAAGGTCTAGGAGTGTTAAGCTTCTTATGCACAGTGGAAGACTTATCGATATTCCTAGACTCCAAAGATTTTGTAGCTGGTATCCATCTAGGCAAAGTATTTTGTTTGTTTTGCTTCATAACATGCTGAACATTAGTCACGATAGTAGTCTTAGTGGATTGTACCTTAGCATGTGAATTAGGAGAATGTGTCTTATTCGGAAAAGACTTAGAATTTCTAGTTTCGCTTTCAACATGCTTAGCATTCTTCTTCTCATATCTACTTTTAGATGACAACCAACCCCTAGTCATTTGAGTGTTCCTAGGTAATGGTTTACAACTACTAGTAGTGCCTTGAAAACTCATAGAATTCCTCACCCTAGGTCTTGCACCTAAAATTCCGTCTTTTCGAATCTGTGCCTTTTTCCTAGCTTCCTCTAGATAATAGTTCTTCCACAAGTCATTCATATTATATGAATTGTGGGTTTTAATGCTTGGTTTTGACACTGTTTTCGAACTAATCCTAGAGGTGCTGGGAGTAGAAGTAGCAACTTGTTGAGGGTTAACCAGTGGAAGCATTATTCGTAGGTAACTTAGGTGAAGTGGTGGTTTTGTGAAAAATTGTTTCGCATCAACTTGGGAGGCAAACCGTGTTTTGAAAAATTTGTTCGTTCGAGACTTAAATGCGATCGGTTGTCTAACAATTGGTTTTCCCAAGACCGATGGTTTTGCAAACTTAGTGTTCACACTATTCCTGTTGTTTTTCGAGCTCATTCTTTAAGGCAACTATTGTGAAGCTCTTATCACGAAGTTGAGCTTTGAGTTCATCAATTTTTCAATCAAAGAGTTTGTTTGTTCCAATGACTTAGTTCTAGCTTCTTTGTGAGTCACTTAGTTCTATATGATGCTCTCTCAAAGACACATTTTCCTTTAGTAATTTGGCCACACAAAGCGCTAATTCATCATTTCTCATTTGAATATCATCAATAGCATTAACATCGAATTACTTGTAACCAAATTACTTTTCACATGCATATCGAAATATGTTTCTTCAAGTTGTTGATTGTCAAGTTTTTGTCTGTGAGCTTTCAAAGTGTTTATTTCAAAAATTCACGAAATTGAGAAATTCGGATTTTGCATGGTTTATGAGATTGTAAACTTTCCTTTTTACTCGTATTGCGATTTCAAGTGAAATGCAATGTTTTCAAGTTGTGAAAGTGCATTTGAAAGTTCATCGTACTTTTCTTATCAACCATATTGTTAGTTTTGAAAACACTAGTTTCGGACTCGACTTTCGTCAAAGAACATTTGTTAGAATCGCGTTCGACATCGTGATCGGTTTGTTTAAGAGCATTATGATTCATTTTGTTGTTCAATTAAGGGTACCTCGACAAAAGACACGTGTTCATTTGTTTTTCGAAATCGCTTTTGCATTACTGTTTAGCACGAGTCATCGGTACATTGCTTGTATCAAGATTGTCTTTATCGATCTTGCGCATTCGGTGACAAGCGATACAACATCCGATGCATTACCCGAATCAACCATACTATCACTTGATTGCACGAAATTCATTCATTTATTGTTCACAACATCCACTTCTTTTGTGACAAGAGTTACTGAAAGCGACTAGTTACATCATTCATTGTTGTCTACGATATTACGCATTCAACAATACCCGACTTTTCAAGCGATACATTACCCGACTCATCACAAATATTTTCAACTTCACGGACTCTCATTCACTTTTTCATCTTTCGAGTAACTTCCTCAATATACTTCTCCACATTATCCATGAGATGGATAAGTGTCTCTGTGAATACGCTAATTTCCATTCCGATGTGTCTCTTGAAAGACATTTCGACAAGCGTCTTGATCATAGTCGATGTGAACTCCTTCTAATGAATGATGAAGATGTTTGTAGATCACTTGAAGTGCGACCTTGGAACTATCCTTTTGAACCTTCTCTTTGTCAAGTTGTAGCTCCAATTGCTCTAGGTTTAGCTGCAAAGTTCTGTTAATGTGGATAAGTCATGATGGAAGAGGGCAATACATGTTCGTTCCATTGTTACGGGTAGAAGTAACATGAGGTGAGAGTGAAGTTCTTGAAAAGGTTCAATCTTGCTTTCCTTTTGCAAGGCATTACGTAGCACGAGCAGTGCAAATCTTTCTCATCAGTGCGAACCGGAGATATCACATCCTCATTGATTGATTCAATCATCTTTAATCGTTCGATAGCAAACATTATCATTGTTGTCCTGACATCATACAATTTAAGCACTTCTGAAATCACTGGGTCAGTAGAATAAGACATGATGTTGTAGTATACACGGGATTTTACAAGTCTATGATTTAAACCGAGAAATAGAATCTTTCGCGGGATTTTACAAAAATCAAGACAAAACCGTGAAGCTGTGAGGAATTGAAATTTTGGTTAAGAACGATTGTAGATAACGTGAAGAGAGATGTGATCTTGAAGATGATAAGGAATTGATTTCAATTGAATCTTTGAAAATCGTTCACGATTCCATAAAAACTAGCATGGTAATGATTTTTCAACGAGACCGAAATAATTCAATCCCAAAGTAATAATCAATCACGAATTAGCACAGCTTGATCTAAACCTTAATTCAAATTAACACCCTAATAAAATAGCAAGATGTTCAACACCGAGGTCGTGACTTTTGAGTTTGCAAGTTAACATAACCAAGGTTGTACACAAATAATACCACACTAATACAATTTGTTCCTTAAAAAATGAATCATAAACACGTCAAAAAGGAAGGATGAGATTCAGATAATCACGGCCCAAAATACAACTAAGCCACGAAGCCCAAAACATTATTACTCGGCCCAAGAGTCCGAAATCCGCCCACAATAAATCTGAGTATTAACCCTAATAATCCGGTTATAAAAGACTCACTAATAATACCCACTACCCTAATCTCACTCTTGCAATCCTAACCTAATCTCAAAATACAACGCAGTCACACTTTTCCTCTGCCCTTTCTTATCTCAACAGAAACGCAGCAACAACAAAACTGAACAACAAAATCGACCCTTTGTTTTTCGAACATCAAACTCTCAAATAAGCTTCACCCAGTTGTTAATTCCTTTTCAACAACGAATCACAAACCAAAGACAACTTGTATCTTGTTCACAGTCGTACAGAACAAGAAGAGGCTTCAAGATCTTTATGAAGGTCTAAGGTAGGAGTGATGTTCTGTTTTTGTTTTGTAACCGAAAGAAATTAATGAATTAAGCACGAGTTGTTTTGTTCATATTTTTCAAGTTTCGAATATTAAGAAGTGATGCTTCAATAGGATCGATGATGGTTATCTCTTACACGGTTTGTGTTAAACACGAATCGTTTTTAATTAGAGGAGATTGTGAGATCCCTTTTGTTTAAATCGAATGAGAGGAATGAAACATTTGTGTTTTGTTCTTCTTTTGATTATTCGAACAGTGAAAGATCTATTATATCAAATAAAGGTCAATGATGTTAGAACTCTTGTGATAAAGTCTTTGGACGAATCGTTGATAATATAAAGAGTCAAACTGAGATCTTGAATCAGGTTATGTAGTGTACGGTTTGGGTTTGAATCTGGTTGTCAAAACACAAGTCGCTACACAAAAAATAGTACTAAGTCGCTAGGACGAAGGTCAGACTATTATGCTGCAAGTCGCTATTAAACAATAGGACTAAGTCGCTAGTAAATAAAACCATAAGTCGCTAGGTTTTGTCAATACAAAACCCAAGTCGCTAGCTGTTTTAAAAGAAGCAAGTCGCTAGTAAATAAAACCTTAAGTCGCTAGGTTTGGTCAATACAAAACCTTAAGTCGCTAGGTTTGGTCAATACAAAACCCAAGTCGCCATGATGAACACCAGTAGCAGCGAAGAAAGTGGTCAAAAAGTATTGCTCGAAAATCACCAAAAACAGCCCCGAAACTTATGATAAATAGTAACCAAACATCAAACTATACTAATCAACCCCTCATAAACATGAAATTACAAATCTTTAACATATTTAACCAAATAAAATTCGAACTTGGTGCAAACACAACTAAAAATTCGAACCAAATGAAAAAAACAATAACCACATAAAGATTCAAGCACACACGATATCCAAGATCAAACCATGGCTCTTGATACCAATTGTAGGATATTGGTTATTGTTTTAATCAAAGAACTTGTATAAAGATTGAATCAAGCAAGAAGGTTTTAGAGAGAGAGAGAGATGGGTGGGATACTTTCTAGAGAGAGAAAGAGATGAGAGAAAAAGAAGTTGTATGATTAAGAGAAATGAAAGCACCAACCCTCTCCACATGTGGAGGGCTATTTATAGTTCTTACAAATAACGCCACCTACGGGTGTGGATCGGGCATACATTGGGTAAAGACCCGTCAAGTCCTCCACGGTGTTGCTCTAAACTAAATAACTAACTAATAAATAACGTAATTAACTACAAGTCTACGAGCTAACATATGCTAGACTATAATTGGGGTGACCGACACTTTAACATGGAATTTCCAATTCCTAACATAATCTCTCAAGCATCCGGTCCATGAAGGGTGAGGAAAATGGTCTTTCTGGTGGCATCATTCAACTTACGATAGTCGATGCAAACACGCCATCCGTAACCAATCGAGTTGGAATTAACTCGTTATCTTCATTTGTGATATGATAATGCCACCCTTTTTGAACACAATGAATTGGGGTGACCAAGGACTATACGAGATCGGGTAAATCAATCACGCATCAAGAAGTTTGATAACCTCTTGTTTGATAACATCATGGATTTTGGATTCACTCGCCTCGATGTTGAGCTGAGTTTAAAGTCATCCTCCATCAAGATTTTATGAGTCTGAACTCGGGGTTGATACCTTTGATGTCGGAGAGTTTCCAAGCAATTGCTTGCTTGTGTGACTTCAAGATTTTAATGAGAGCGACTTTTTCATCTTTACTCAAATCTAGAAATAATAACGGGTAATTTATCATCACCCTCAAGGAATGCATACTCAAGATGAGGAGGTAAGTCCTTAAGCTCAACCTCGGAAATTCTTGGTTTTCTCAAGCGAATTGACTTCCTCGTTATGAAGTTTGATGGGAGGAGAGGAAGAGAAGTGTCGGTTGACACTTTCTCAAGAAGAATATCTCCTCATTAATCTCATTATGATTAATCTCAACCGGGATTGAATCACTAGAGTAGGGGTTGATGATGGATCACCATTGAGCAACTTCTCAATAAAGTATATCCCCTCAATATCAATTGGAGCGTGATCAATTTCCCAAGGAGCAGAATCACTAGCCAAATATGCTTCAATCTCATCTAAGATGAAGTCGCTTCCTCAAACGGGTGAGAGAAGGAGTAAATTGGCTATGATAGTGAGAAGATGTGGTGGAATCCCACTCGCGAATTATGAGAGTAACCAAGAACTTCTTGAGAGTACTCATTAGAAGCAACATCAATGATATCTATTCGGTTAACCGATTCGGAATCATAGTTTGCGGAGTACCTCAAGTTTGGTCAAGATTGAAGGTGGCGACCGTTACCAACACGCAATGTGATTTCTTGCTCAAATACATCTATGAGAGCACGGCCCGTTCTCGTGAATCCTCGACCAACAATGAGAGGAACCCGATGATCGGCATCAAAATCAACAACCACGAAGTCGGTGGGAAATGGAACTTTCCTACTTTCACAAATCGTCCTCGGCAATGCCAAGAGGACGGGATATGGAAACGATCTGCAAGCTCGAGAGTCATGCATGTAGGAGTGAGTTCGGAAGAAAGTTTCTTCCACACCGAATATGGCATAAGATTAATGCTTGCACCAAGATACGCTAGGGCAAAGCATTCAACCATTCTGAGGAATACACAAGGTAAGAGAAATTTCCGGGATCTCCAAGCTTTTCAGAAGCTTCTTTAGAATAGCTCGAGCGAGTTCTCGTTAAGAGGAGTCTTAGCCATTTCAAACAACTTTTCCTTATTGCTTAACATGTGTTTGAGAGTTGATGCGAACTTGGGCATCGGCATGATAGCATCCATAAAGCTTATGTCAAAATGTAACTCTTGGAAAATTTGGAAAAATTTATCCATTTGATGACTAGCTTTCTCACGGAGCTTTTGCTCATTCAAACGTGATGGGTAAGGAATAGAAGATTTGGATTGTTTCTCAATAGGAGCTATAGGAGGTTCAAAACAACTCTGGATTAGGCGGGGTTTCGGACAACTTGAGGTTGGACTACAGAAGGTAGGGCGTGTCTTGTGCCGTGGGCTTGAATTATGCACTTTATCCGTAGTATCCTTGGTAACTTGACTCATTGGCTGGTGGAGGAGGCATTGGAGTCGTGGGTCCATTGTGTGTCCTTGGTTCACTTTCCACTACCTTTGGAAGAGAAGAAGAAGAAGAGGTAGTAGGAGCAGCGAGGTCCAAGATATGAAACACCACTTGGTTGTGATCGCCTTGGCATCGCCCACAGGGTTAGCGATCGTGTTGCTCGGTAAAGTACACGAGCCCGATGGTCGATCATTTAAAGACTTCTTGGATCGACAATCGGTGACCAACAACCGGTTCATTTCATCTTGGGATTTCATAAAGCGCTTGATAACTCATCGGATGATGGTCTGGAGGAGTAATGACGGAGGAGCTGGAGGGATAATTTGAGGTCGTATGTTTTGATTATGACCAAAATTCCTTGATTAGGATTCATATTCCCATGAAATTGATTCCCTCGATTGAAATTGTTTTGATGAGGGTTTCCTTGATGTTGGAAACCTTGATTGGGTCGAGGATAGAAATTACCTTGGTTTTGATAACCTTGGTTCATTCTTGGTTGGTTTTGGTTCGGTTTTGCATGTTGTGATTTTGGTTAAAACCGGGTGGTGCACGATTAGTGTTAGCACGGTAGTGTGGTTCATTTGAGGACGGTATTGATTACCTCCTTGCTGTGAACTACACGCTAGAGCATTTGCTTCAAAGGACTACCATCGGTGGCGGTACAATTGTAGTAAGCATGAGGACCACCACAAGTGACACAACTCTCGACTTTCTTCACTTCACATGTGTTGGTGGGTGAGTGAAGGAGACTTTCTTCGGTTAGCAAGAACCAAAGCTCGAACAATGTCGTGAGTTTATCAATCTTAGCATCGGTGCTAGATGTACTCACGGGGATGAAGAAGAAGAAGGTCCGAGATTAGGCGATATGTCTTTGCTCGAAAGGACGGACTTGAGATTTGTTCTCAATGATCCGCAAGGCCTCTTTGGTGGTCTTGCTCAGAAATTACCTCCAGCGGAGGCATTCAAAGAGTCTTGATTGGTGCGATTGAGACCATTGTAGAAAGTATCCATTTGCATTAAGTCGGTAAAACCGTGATGCGGACACTTGAAGCAACTCTTTATAACGATCCCATGCCTCCCGAATGATTCATCAAATCTCGAGAAAATTTCATTATCTCATTCTTAAGACTTGTGGTTCGGGATGGAGGATAGAACTAGATTAACGAACTTGGTGACAAGATCTTCCCATGTCTCGATAGAGCGAGGGGTTGTTTCTCAAGCCAATTCGGGCTTGTCCTACAGAAAATGGGAGCAGAAGAAGCTTGATAGCTTCTTGTGGGACATTCTTATACTTGATGGTAGATGCTATCTTGTTAAACCATCGAATGTGTGCATGAGGATCATCCCGCTCAAAACCATAGAATTGGCTTTGGGTTACTAGATTGAGCAACCCGGTTTGAGCTCGAAAGTGTCGACCACGATGGTTGGAACAACAATGGCATCTCCGTAACCCTCGATGGGTGCTTGGAGAAGCTCATTCATAGGTTTGTCTTACGCCATTTCGACGGTGGTGGTGGTGGTAGGCGTTCCTCGATCACGGTGAAGGAGCGAACGTCCTCTACGTCACGAGGAATGTTTCCAAGTTCGAAAGTGGACTTGTAGGCTGGAAGAACAGTGCGCATGCACTATGTATAAAACCAATTTTCAAAACAAATGAGGCAAAACACAAGTGAACTTAACCAATAATCACAAATGATATGGCTTTTGAAAAAGGTACACCAAATCACAAGTGACACAAAGGAAAGTTTAAATCGATGTTAGGGAACTTATTAATGGTCGCACCCCAGTTAGGTAGTGCCTTTGCCTTGATTTGCGGTGGTTGATTTTATGTATATAATTAAGTACCACCGAAAAGGCGTAGGTAAGATCTGTGCGAGATGGGTTCAAAAACTTTTGGACAATATTTTTGTTATCGTCCGTTTAACCAAATCGTATCTCTTCAAGAATCACCTTAAAGAGAATACAAAATAGAAAACGTTCGATTGTTTTGTTGTTTTATATTTTTTGGAGTTTTAACACTTTAGGAAAAGTGTTAATGAACTTTTGATTTATATTAACTTTACAAAACTTTTACAAAAGATGGTATATGTGCAAGAATGGGTGCGAAAAGGCTAAACACACGCTAAAGCCTCCCCCGTGACACCAAAATTTTGATTCGTGCTAAGCGGTCAAGTCTAACGAGACTTAAAGCGCTCGAACACAAATGCAATGAAGTCACGGAGAATAGATTGAATTCACGGTCGTTTAGTCCCGAGGAGACTCGATGGTGTGTAAAAGCGATTCAGATAATGGAATGATCACTAAGGATAGTGATGCGTAAAGGTTTTGATTAGAAATTACACTCTTGATTGATTTGGAATAGAATTGGACACGAATTGGAAAGCACAACAATCGGATGAGAAAAGCGTAAGCGTAAGTTTTAAAACTACGATATCTGCACAAAATAAAAAGTGAAAACTAAAAGTAAAAGACCTAAAAATATAAAAAGGACATTTATGGAATCCTAAAAATAAAAGAAAATTATTAGAAAAAGAAAATTATTTTTTACACTATTTAATTAATTATTATTAATTAAAAACTATTTTAACTATTTAATAAATACTCTAAAATAAAAGAAAATACAAGATAAGGCTAGAAAAATAAACTTATGATTCTGAAAAATCTAAAATACTATAAAACTAATTTTAAAACTAAAAATATATTTTTCACACTTTTTATCTAATTATTACTAATTAATAACTATTTTAAATACACTTAATTACTAGAAAATATAAAATAAACTTGGAAAAATAAAATTTTAACTTGGAAAAATCTAAAATATGATAAAACTAATTTTAAAACAGAAAATATATTTTTTAGACTTTTTAATTATTTATTACTAATTATTTATTACTTATTAACTATTTATAATTATAATAAATACTAAAAGATAAAGAAAATCTGAAACTTTTCTAAAATCCTATATGATGACGAAACCTAAGAAAATAGAAAAACAAGATTTGCTTATTAAAAAGTTGAAAAGAAAATCAAAAAGCTAAAAATCTTAAATAAACGCTATCACTATTTTTATATTGATGTTTTTGTGATTTTTATTTTGAAAACTACTTATATACTAATAATATGAAACTTTAATAAAGACAAAAATTTACAAAACTCAAATAAGTGATTTGATGGCTTATTAGCCCAACAGTGGCCTTAATAGCTTATTTGGTGGCAATAAGCTCAAACAAGCTTGACAGATGAAACAAAAGCTCAAAGTAGATGTGAACAAGCTATAAGAACAGAAATGAAGCTAAAAGATACCAAGTAGCACTCTAAAAAGCTATGAACAAACAAATAAGCACTTGGCTTTGAAACAGAAATGGGACAAGATACAAGCTAGTAGCAGCCCTAGCTAACAAGCTTAAAAGTGAAAAACAAGACTTGATACTTCAAGAGGACCAGGTTGGCTTTCCAAAGAACTAGAGAACACAAGATTTGGACAAGTAATAAGCTCAGTGTGAGCTTATCAATTTGGGCACAATTTCTGTGCACAGGGCAGTTTTGTGAAACAGGTACCCAAGAAAAGCTATAAAATAAGTACTCAAAAAGCTGAGAAATCAAGAACTAACATTTTTGTATTTTTCTTTAGCAACTAAACTACAATACCTCCAGAGCTTATAAGTTGAATCTTAATATTAAACCCCTAGTGAATTTCCAAAGTTTATTCAAAACGACCTATTGAGATTTTGACTTTTGAGAAAACCAAAAGTTGACCAAAGTGGATTTTGAATTGATTCTAAGCACCGATGATGTTGTTTTAAGATGTGTTAAGACTGATTATAGCAAGATTAACAACTTTTGAACACAAAATAATGATCAAGCTTCATGAAATCTCAACAGTGATTGCATAAGGCACAATCAAATGAAATTTTGACTTTCTTTGAACTAGGACTTGTTTTCTTGATTGAAATAAGTTATTTAAACCAAGTTATGAAGATTTCCAACAAGACCAATGACTAGATTACCTTTAAACACAACAAACCAAACACCCCTTTAGGCTAACTGTTATGAAGATTTTACAAAGCAACTCTCAAGTTTAAAACATGAGCTTAATTTCAGACCTTATATAATCATTAATTAAGACTAAACAAGCTTGAATCCACAGTTACAA